>CM076584.1:750585057-750829359 GCA_034641835.2 Pinus albicaulis | reverse complement strand
TCCTGGAAGGTTGGAGTCTTCCCAACATAGTTAGAAATACCAAGTGCAACCTTCATGTAGCAAAAAAATAAGCATGCATATTTCCTCATATAGAGGTCATTAGTACTTTGGAAAAAATTTCTCATCCATTATGAAATAGTGCATCTTACATGCAATTAATAACAAAGAAGTTGTTTCACAACAATCACCACGATAGATATTTTAATTTGAAGCTCAATATTTCACTAAACATAATTTCCATACATTATAATTATCCTTATCAAGTTCCTCGAGATACTCAAATACCAAGGTTCAAAACTAATATGTCATTCTTCTGGGCCTGGATTCTGGCACAATTTCAGCACAATTTATGATTCCGTATATTGTTTCATCAATATTTAGATTTTCTTCATGATTTCATATTGTTGTGAGAAGCTTTGGAGTTATTTGAATCTACCCAAAGCATTAAAAAGAGTTTCAATACATCACATTTATAAAAACGATTCCGTATACCGTTTCCTCTATATTTAGATTTTCTTCATGAATCATAATTCCACATTGTTGTGAGAAGCTTTGGAATCATTTGAATCTACCCAAAACATTAAAAAGAGTTTCAATACATCACATTTATAAAAGCAGTTGAAATTTTGTTTCTTGGATACTATAGACAACGCCCTGAGAAGTTTTGGATTTTTTTTTGGAATGTAGAGAAATAATTTTCAGCTAAATTATGATTTTTTTTTGTTTTTTTGGAATGTGGAGAAATAATTTTTAACAAAGGTTTTTTTTTTTTTATATATAACTTATGTTTTTTTTTGTTATTTAAATCTTATTTTATATATAATTTGTTGTTATTTAAATGTATTAAAACTTTAAAAATCTTTTAATGCATATTTAAAATATTAAAATGACAGAAAATTCACAATTCAAATATAAAAATTACCCTATTATAAACAATTTCTGCAAAAAAGTTATACCGTCAGAACTTCAAAAACGTAATTCAAGTAGACTACGCCCAAAAAAAAATTACAAGTACTTAAAAGCTTGGAATTCTATAGATCAGCTAAGAGTACTCAAATCTGGGAATTATGATGATGATGATGATGGTTAACGTCTATTGAGACCAATCTTTGGTGTATCGGACCTAAAGAAAATAGTTATTTAATTTTATTTAAAATTTTATTCTTATGCTCAAAAAGCTTGGAGATAAGCCTCCCGAGCTCACTATAATTTTGGCGTCTTAAAAGGCTAAGAAGGTCAGTGTTGCAACAAAGATTATGAAATTGAGCTCTAATATGGTTGTACCAGGGGCACTCTAAGAGGAAGTGATTTTCATCTTCTATGTTCATATTCTCACAGAGATGGCAAATCCTTTCCATCCATAGTGTTTTAGGAACTGTCCAACGACCTGTTTCACAATGGGGCTCATGAGAGTTCATTCTAATCTTGGCTTTATTAATTTTCTTTTTTGAACTAGTTAAAACAGAGAAA
The DNA here is from genome assembly GCA_034641835.2 of Pinus albicaulis. Taxonomy (NCBI): domain Eukaryota; kingdom Viridiplantae; phylum Streptophyta; class Pinopsida; order Pinales; family Pinaceae; genus Pinus; species Pinus albicaulis. The sequence continues at coordinate 750,827,889 of CM076584.1, read as the reverse complement.
TACTTTTAAAATGGAGTTGATGACCTCCTTATAATACCTTATTAATAATTATTATACTATATAAACAACAGGGTTAAGATATTTCTGATTCCACCATAGCAGAATCCCAAGAACGATGAATACTATATAAACCACACAACTTTGAAAACTATCTCATTTCTCTGTACGGAGGGGGAGGAGATATATGGAAAGAGATTTGCTCTCTGGACAATTCTAGATTGAAGATGGAAAATTCTAGATTGAAGATTGAGAGGAGAGTTGCATACTTGCAATTTTTTAAATACGTTGTGATCATTATTTATTTTGATTTGATTTTTTTTCGACCTTTCATTCACATCTGTCCTAAAAATAGACCTCATTGAAATTCAAAAAATCAACGAAATTTTATTATTGTGGAAAATCCAAATTACTATTTTCAATAAATAGCATGAAAAACCATCAAAAATGGAATAATTCCAACTCTAAGGCTGAATAAATCAAATTCTGTATTGTATGCATTAGCGATTTCGTTTGGGGGATTTCCTCATGTACAACCTGGCACGCTGAAACGCTGGAGTAAGCTTCAAGGATCTATGTTCTTCATAAAGAGCTTTTTGCTCCTTATTTTTATAATCTAAGGTAAGCGTGGTGAAGTGATTAAGGTTATTTTCCCATACATAACGTTCAATTTCACACCCTCTTTGCGTAAGGTCGGTTGGCTGAGTCTAGCTCATGAAGCCTGAAGTCCTTTTTCTCCATGTGAGAAAAAACATTGAAAAAAATAAAAGTATTTAGTGGAAAATAAATTTGTTAAATTAGCAGTGAGAATACAATTTCAATAATTTTCACATAGATAAAAGGAAAACTAAAATATTTTTTAATAAATGTGTTAAATAAATATAAATATACAAGTAGTTCTTACAAAGATTTATTTTAATCTATATATTTTTCTTAAATAACAAGGAGGAAAGATGATTCAATCTCAAACTTGGTTTATTAAAGTATTTACACAGATTTATTTTAATTTATATGTTTTTGTTTGGTTTATTAAAGTTTTTACACAGATTTATTTTAATCTATCTGTTTTTGTTTAAATGACGAGGATGAAAGATATTTTAATCTCAAAGTTGGTTGGCCACTAGAAAGTATTTTGTTATTGTATTATTTTATTTTAAATAAGTGATAATATTAATTATTAATCATTAAAGTGTGGGATTTATTAAGAATAAATTAAAGTTGAGTTTAATTAGTTGTTACTATAATCACTAAAATAGTGATAATCACTTACCAATCATATTTATTTATGTAGAAGTTATTCTTATCACACTTAGTTAGTGATGGTTCTGGACTACTATCATACAATCCATAAGCTATTAATCTAACAATGTTTAAGAAGCTTAAGGTTATTTTAGGTCTACTCAACATGTTGTTTTAAATCTTAATGTGTTTGAGGTCTACTCAACATGTTATTTACTATGAAGCTCATAGAAATGTGTTTTTATATTTGCAATATTGTTATGGTGGGTTTTTTCGCTTTCATTTAAGTTTGACGGTGTGATTTTACTCACCTCATCCACATTAAGCTCTAGAACACACCCTGTTGACACACCTACATCTACAATACACAAACCATTGCAAAAATCAAAACAAACAATAAATCTCCATGGTTGTAATAAAGTGATCATTATGCTTTTCAATGGTGCTTTTATGTGTGAATGGTGCTATAAGGAGGAGCACAGTAGTTTGTTTCAACATACTAGAAGCCCAAATTGCATATTATATTATGCTAGTTTGATCAAAATAGTTAACAAAATTGCTCTTATGTATGTGGTATATAGTTCATCAACCGGGTATTAAAATGCCCAAAACTTTAAGTTTCATTATATCAGCTAAATTAGGGCTAACCCCGATCACTACATAAGAAATGGCACTACTTGCCAATATTGGCGCACATCACATTGCTCTCGAATTATTTAAAAGGGTATTATAAAGAGCACTAATATATTACATTGATGTAGTTATGGAATTTTGCCACGTGTTTGAAATTCCCAAGATACAAATAGATGAGGGATTAAATTATCTTGGATATATATTGAAATCAAACAAATATGGAAATAAAGACTAGGAGTGGTTGCTAAAAAATTTGAGAAGAAAGTTTTCTTTTGGCAAAATAAGTGGCTTTCCCTAGGGGGTAGACTCACACTTATCAAATCTATTCTACAGAATATGTCAGTCTATTATGAATTTGTATATATTGCCAAAGGAAATTATACATAAGATTGATAAAATATCGGCTAGATTTCTTTGGGAGAGTAAAAGTACAAGAAGGAAATATCACCTGGTTTGTTTTTCCTTCATAGCTCGTTCTATTCAAAGTGGCGGATGGGGTATATTGGATATGGAACGCTTTAATATTTCATTGGTCACAAAATCCATTTGGCGGGCATTATATGGCACAGGTTTTTGGCGAAATATCATGAAGGGAAAATACCTTCGTCATATTGAATCCACGCATTGGATTAGAGAAGGGGATAAGGAGTATAAGGGGGCATCCTACATTTGGCGCAGTATGATGAAAACTAAACAGTTTCTATTTGTTGGGATGAGATGGGAGATTAGTGATGGTCTTCAGATTCAAGTGGGTTTGGATGCTATCAAGGGTATGGACAGTCACCATTCACTTTCTGCCCCATTGTTATATCATTTATCCTAGATAGCTATTACACATATCTGGTAGGTGGCGCCTGAGCTAAACAAAAATTTAAGTACTCAAACGTGGTATAATGCGGAGACTATGGGGTTGTTAGGGAGTTGGGGTATATATCAATAGAAGGATTGCATCCGTTTTTTTAATATAAACTAGAGATTTTATTTCCGACACAGAGGATAAATTGTGTTGCGTGGGCACACTTAAAAAGGGACATTTTGTTTTCAAAGACATATATTCCATATTCCCTTTAGATACATATGATGAAAGACTCCAATGGTATCAAAAAATATGGTATTGGGACATTTCCATGAAGTTGAAATGTTTTAATTGGCTAGTTCTTCACAACAAAGTGCTTACATGGGATTTATTAATCCGTAGGAGATTTCAAGGACCAAGCATTTGCTCCCTATGCTTGGATGTCGTGGAGGACACATATCACCAATTTTTAAAATGTCCATTTGCAAAAGCTATTTGGAATGGTGTTATGACACTACTCAACATCAAAGGCGAGTGGAAATAGGGATCGATTGAGGGATGTCTATCCTCCTGGTTCATATCACATAAGAAACACTCTACATTACCCTTTTATATATTCTGGGAGATTTGGATATGCAGAAACAAAAAATATTTGAATAATGAGAACCAGATATTAGGGAAATAATAATAAATATTTTTACATACTTCGGGGAGATTGGACCAATTATTAGCAAAGTCCATAGAGGTACCATCAAGTATATTGACACCTGAAAGGAACTCCCAATTGGCTTTTTTTATGGAGCATGTGTACAAAGCAAATGTGGCTGCAAGCCATATATTATAATGGAACCTGATATTTTTAACCACTTTTGATGGGAAGGAGGAAGGGGCACAAACAGTTGGGCATAACTTATTACACTATGGAGGACATTACTATGTGAAAAATGGTTGGGTATTGAGACTTTAAATATTTACAAGGACTCAAAAAGTGTAATAGATTGGGTACATAGATCTTCTCAATTTAATCCTTTCATTTTGTCTACGTGGATGAGGCACATTCAAATTCGGAAGCAGACCTTTCATCAAATCACATACAGGCATGTGTATCGTGAATAGAATGGGGTTGCATACATGTTTTCAAAAAGGGGCATTACAACAAAAATAGGTATGATTCACTTTTATGCATATCAACAAGGTTCAGTAGTAAATGAAGGAACTATAGAGATCATGTAGCATAGTTCTTTAATAATATGTATTTTGTATAAGTTATAATGATTCTTATTAAGGCTATGGTAGAGATACTATAGAAATAATCAGAGGGGTTATACTAATAGATTTCTAAGTGGAAGCATAGGTAGATTTCGGGAATATGATATGTAAGTAGAATTTTGTATTAAGTTTTAAATGGAGGTACAATGATAGATATTTCACAAAAAAAATTATCTGTGGAGGAAGCAAGTCATAAACAAGTTATTGTAATCACTTTTATTAATCAAGGATGATGAAGCCACACCTTACATGTGGTATATCAAACGTATCGTTTATCATATGATAACTCTCCACTTTGATCCGCATTTACAAGTTGCAATAATGAAATTCTCATTCTAAAAATAGAGTTAGACCTACGGGCCACTACTTGGGTGAAGATTGATGGTAGTTTCATTCTGTTTGGTAGCAAGAGATGGCTTGCAAGCCAGAAAATTGGTAAGACTCCATTTGAATTTTCAAATAAGTGTTAGCTCTGTTGTAACAACCACTTGGAATTGCATTTCGACTGCCATTTAATCTATAGAAATAAGGTATGCGTAGTTTTATCTTGGCTCGGAAAAAAATTGTTTTGATACAAGAATAATTTCATATTTTATGCATGTATTTGGGTCAAAGTATGAATATGGATTACACTTTTGGGCCAAATGTGGTGATGAAATTTCAATTTTTTCCTCTTTTATCGAATTGCACCCCTCAAAATTCATATAAGAAATATGAATTTTGATTCGGAGTAAAAAAAACAATATGTGGAGAATGATGTTGTTGTCCTAATGATATTTTTTTCAAAAACAAATTGGTGTCGTCTAATCTCTCAATTTTCCAATAAATGCAATATATGTCCGTGCACATTTCCGCAAAACTTAAGAGGTATGTGTGTGTTCACGTAGCATAACGTAGTCTAAAATGTGTAATTTTTAAATGTGTGTGTGTGTGTGTGTGTGTGTGTGTGTGTTTGTGTGCGTGAGCATGATCTACACAGAGGGAACTAAGTTTTTCATATTAAAAAAATATTTTTTTATGCAAAATAATATTTTTTATTATTTTTCGAAGTTGGCGAAGTAATATTTCAATTGCATTCTGGAGACACATGTGTTCATGTAATATTTTTTTCAACCCTTTAACTCAATTGAAAAACCAAGAGTACCTTTTTGAAGAGGACTCGTAATGAAGATAGTGGTATTTTTTTAAATTTTTTCGTTGTGTATATTTTATGTTATTGATTTTTTATTCAACCCCTTTGAAACTATCCAAAAAAGAATTCAAATGTTACGTTTAAAATAAATTAGATGAACAATATCATATGAATTAAAGAGTGTCAAATTCATATTACATTGGATAGAGGATTCTTTCACGAATCCAATGTGATCAACTTCGCCACTTAAGGACCAATTCTACCCTAAATCTGATAGGGTACAAAATGGGGTTGCAGAGAAGTTTGCAGAAGAGATGCTGAAACTATAATTTTTAGGACTTCAAGAGTTTGACCGAGGACTTTAAATTCTAATCAAGCGCTTAAATTAAAAATTCAAATTTCTTGATCGAGCGTTAAAGTAATCATCGATCAAGCGACATACATGGTTAACCAGCGACTCGATTGAGCCATTAAAAAGCTAACCCATTGGTTCCCTTACCAAATTTTATTACTGGTGAACCATACGACTCAAGGCCTCGATTGAGGCATAACTCTCGATCGAGTCGTTAACTCGGGTTATAAAATGGCTCAATTGATAGTTTGTTTAAACGCTCAATCAAGTTGTTTTTAAGCACCTCAATAGCTCGATCGAGCACTTAAAATTGCTTGATCGGACATTTTTTTTCAACAAACTATGCCCTCATTTAGCCAAAAGTGTAACCGAGCTCCATGATTTAACCCCTTCATTAATTTTTAAAGGGTTAATCCCCCTCATTGTTAATTCCCTTTCATCCTCCCTTTACATGGAATTTTAGCTCTGCATGTCTATAATTGTTATGGGTTTATATTCATACTCATTAGTTTTTTTACTTATACAAAACATGCCTCAAAACCAATGAGTTCATGTTACAGTCATACTACAAGTTATTTTATTTGTATTCTATCTCTTCAAATGAGTATTTCATTTATGAAACCAACCCATAAGGAGAGTTGACTCTCATATAATTCAAATTATTTCCCTAACTCATTACATATCTGACTCATGTATATAAAGCAATGGAAATACACTTTTTTTACCATCCCCCACTTCTTCTTTCCCACAAAAAAAACTTACTACATGCTATAATACCCACTGATCTAAAAACAAAATATTCCCCCCCTGCGCAATAGAATGTGGGTCTACTTGTTCTATGCACAATTGCCACCCTACAAGGATGGAATGACCCAAATTTATGGATGCTCCAATTGGTAACAAGTCGCTGACTGCATACAACCATTTTTGCACCATTTGTAGGTTGTAAATAGACCATGTTCCAGTTACACATCTCATTTATTTTGTTGATATTTTTCAGGCTAGGTTGAGAACTCCTCAAATTGATGCATTTCATTATGAGAAAGATAATTAAATACATCTTATATGGTGTCCCTTGGAATTCATATTCTAAGTATTTTATTTACTTATGTACAAAATATGTACCCAATCCCAAAGGATTAGGTGACAACATCTCCCCCCTTAATCTAAAGGGATGTTTGTAATTTTAAGCATCAGTTTGAATCTTTTAAAATTTTCTCTTTCAAGCACTTTGGTGAAGATGTATGCAATCTACTCATTTGTGGAACAATGGCGTAGGTGAATATTATTTGCCTCAACATGATACTTTGTATTGATATTCTTGGTTCGATCATGGAAATTTGGATTCTTGGCCAATTTTATTGCAGAAGTATTGTCAATTAGAAGAGGAGTAGAATGAACTTGTTTCTATTGAAAAACTTCAATAATTTTCCTGAGCCACGCAATCTCCTTGGTTTATTTGCAATTGCCACATATTCTCCCTTTGTTTTGGAATCTATTGGAACTGATTGTTTGTGTAATGTCTAGGAGATGGCTCTTAATCCAAGACTCATAATGTAACCTGAGGTAGATACTCGATTTTCCTTATCTCCATCAAAGTCTGAGTCAGAATATGGCAATCAAGCTGAAGGCATCCACCTATGTATTTGAGTCCAAAGTTTTGAGTTCCCTTCAAGTACCTTAGAAATCTTTTTGCAGCAAACCAATGGCCGTCACAATGCTTTTTCATAAACCTAGAGAGTATTCCAACGAAAAATGAAATGTTAGATATGGTTGTAATGAGGTAGTTAAGACTTACTACAAGTTGTATGTACCTAGTTGCATCCTTAAATTCATTTCCTTATATGGATGTGAGCTTTAAATTTTATTCCATTGGATTGGACAAAGGATTGCATTCATCCATGCTAAAAAAATTCAAAAAATATTTAATGTACTTCTTTTGAGAGAGGAATATAAACTTTTAATGTTGGGTTACTTCAATACCTAGATAGTAGTGAACATATCCCAAATATTTCATCTCAAATATTTTCCTCAATTATTTTTTTATGGATGCAATATAATTTTCATTGTTCCTTGTCATCAGTAGATCATCTACATACACCACATGATAGACAACAGTTTTTCCTACTTTCTTTACAAATAAACTTGCATCATCAAGATCATAGTGTTTGAAATTTTGTTTCAGAAGATGCTCTTAATTTCTCATACCACGCTCGCGGTGCTTGATTGAGGCCATACAAGGATTTGATAACCTTGCATACTTTATGCTCTTGCCCCTTCACAAAAAATACTTATGGTTGAGACATAAAAACATTTCCTTTCAGATCTCCATTCGAGAAGAAATTTTTACATCCATTTGATGGAATTTCCATCCATTTTTAGCTTCCAAGGCAAAGAGAGTCTGGATGGTAGCCCCCCCCTTTTTATGAAATTAATTTTTCCATGATCCTTGATTTGTGATTTTCAAGTGAACCATCTCATTTATACTCGTTCTTGAAGACCCACTTGCATCCAATTAGTTTGGTTCCAAATTGAGGGTCCACCGACTTCCCGGTTCAATTCTTTATTAGAGCATCATACTCATAGTGTATTTCTTCTTTCTATCCATGATGAGAATAAGCTTCTTTAAAGGTAGTTGGTTCGAAATTAGTAGAAAAAATTAATTCACTACCACAAGAAACATCCATATCAACAGCTGAATCGAAATCATCTACATCACCTCCATTTTGTCTAGTATAACTTATTTTTCCTCTCTTTCCAACCTCATCGGGATGAACACTTTCAAGTGTCTTAGTGAGCCATTTTGGAGGACCTTTCTAATTTGGCCTAGGTTTTTTTGTTGATTGATATGGGGTTGAATCAATATTTAGCCTTCAAATTATCTCAATCACATCACTCAAAGTGTCTTCTTGATCAATGGTTGGAGCTTCATGAGGGGAAGAGAGTGTTTCATAAGGAGATTCCATTGATTGATCCAAGATAGGGATCCCACCCTAAAATATGTGGAATATAATTATCGAAATCTCGAAAATATTTTTCATTCATGAATTTTTCCAAGCGATCAAGTTGTTGCTCAGCAACATTTTTAGTTTTGGAAGATTCAAGAAAAATTTCATCTCTAGACAATATAAACTTCTTATTTACCTCATTGAAGAGACGATATGCTTTGGAGGTATCCATGTACCCCAATAAGATGCATTTTTTAATCCTTGCACCAATTTTGTTTATTTGTTCCTTATGAATCTAGGCATAACACATGGAACAAAAAACCCGAAGGTGCCTCACTGAAGGACTGTGGCCATACCATATTTTATAAGGAGTCTTGCTATTGAGAGCATGAGATGGAAATTTGTTTTTAATATACACTATACATATAACTGCATAAGCCTAGAACATCAACTTTACATATTTTAAAACATCATTGAACGAACCATATTTAATATTGTCTTGTTCATTCTTTCAACTACACCATTTTGTGGAGGATTACAAGGCACAGTTGATTGATGTTGAATCCCATGTTGGAAAAGATAGTTTTCAAATTCATTTGAAGTATATTCATTTCCATTATCAGTACGAATAGATCCAACATGATATTGTGCATTACTTTCAATCCATGCATGAAAGTTTTTAAAAGTTTCAAAATATTCAGATTTATTCTTCAACAGATATACACAACACATTCTGGTGTAGTCATCAATAAAATTCATCATGTATTTATTTTCATTTGCATAAGGAATAGGCATAAGGCCACACAAGTCAGAATGAATCGGTTCAAACTTTCTACGTGCTCTTGAAAGAGAATCATGAAATGGTTTTTTGATATGTTTCCCTAAGATACAAGCATCACATTGCTTTAGTTTCCTAGGAATGGTTGGAAAACCAGTAACACCATTTCTCTTCAATAAACGAAGATTTTCATAGTTTATATGTCCAAATATAGCATTACATAAGAGACTGGATGGAAATGTACCTTCATCATAATGAGAACTTTATGCATATTTTTGTGCACGAGTATACATTCCTTGTACTTTCAAGAGTCTTTCGTCTTCTATTATTTTCATGAAAAGTGAGTTTTATGATGCTTTTCTCACCTCAAATTTTCCATGAAACATGTGAATGTAGTATCCTTGTTGGCGAATGTGAACCAAGGATAGAAATTTTCTCCACAAATTTTGGAGGTATAGAACATCATGCAAAAGAAACTTAGGGAATCCAAGCAATTCAAGCCTGATGGTGCCAAGTTCAGATGGCTTGAGTTTTGAATTTTCTCAAAGCAGACTGCTCCATCTACATTGTCACTAAAATATTCAAATAAATCCTTTTGAAATGTCATGTGGTAGGTTTCTCCTGTATCAAGCAACCATGCATATTTCCATGAAGCAAGTGAAGTATTAAATAAGTCTGTGGTTACTCCAACAATGTAATGTGCCACAATGTACTGAGAGGATATAGGTGTTTTACCTTTCCCTGGATCTGGTGTTTTAATTTTCCCTTCATTTATTTCTTGCTTGATTACGTCCCAAGAGAGCTTTCATGTGGAAGCATCATGTACATTTATGTTGCAATGAATACAATGAGGATTGGGTCTTCCTCCTTGGCAATGCTTTCCCGCCTGCCTTTTTTATTCCTCTTTCCATGACCTCTTCTTCTAATTCTTCCTCTAGAATAATCTCGTGCATGATTCTTCTCTTTCTGTGCAAGGAAAAAAACTTCTTCATAAGACTAAGCAATTGTCTTCCTCTTCCCATAGTGGGGCCCTTGTTTTTGTTTAAGTTTTGAACTCTTGGCCAAGACATTTTGAACTTTGACTCTTTTTGAGTTGCGGAATAAATACACATGGCAGCCGCGACCGCGCCGCAACGACCAGGAGTTGCGGAGCTACCAAGGTGGCGCGGAAGCACTCGATAGCTGGAGATCGAGCAGAGATAAGTGCAGATGAAAGAAACACAACAGAAAACAGAAAGTAGAACACGCAGACATCAGAAGAGAAGCCGGGAAAAGCCAGAGTGAAGACACAGAGAAGCGGTCAGTCGCGAGGAGCGGGTGAATAAATAACGATCACCCGGCTGAAAAGAAAGGTGGTTGAAGGTTGAATGGATGCAAGAGAAGTCGCGAGGATCGAGACAGGGAATGACGCGCAGAGCAGCTGCGGAAGAATCATGTTTGTTCTTCCTATGGCTTCGTACTTTCTATGTTCTTCCTTTCTGTTCTAAAATCCATCTGTATCAGACTTGTGAGTTATCAGAGAAGAAAGCTATGTAATCATGTGTTCGGCCAGAAGAATAATATAAGGGAAGATTGCTGTCTCAATAAGTTGTTCATGTGCTGTAATGTGTTTACACTGATTTAAAATTTTAAGTTGCGACAGTCTGAATACTTAGTTAGTGATCTTGCATGTGTAATTTGGTATATGTAATGGATGCACTTTCTTTCTTTGGTTGCGGGTTTATTCCTTACCAGTGATCTCATCCCCTTATGCATGTGGTCGCGGCATGCCTCGGGTGAGACGCACTGCTCTCCAAGAGCGGGGTGAAAATGCCGGCGTGTTCCTAGACTACACCGGACCCCTTGTTGGCCACAACCCTTGAACCTGGGTCTTGTCCGCGAGACCTGACTTTTCGCCAACAAATGGTTTCGTTGCCGGGACCTGCATGTTCTGAGGGGATCTAGATCATGGTCTCGAGGATTTTTGAAGGAGCAATACGGCGATGGTGGGATGATCATCTTGACCATTTCATTACTCAGCAAGCGGAGCTGATCAAGGAAAAGGAGGCGGCGATCAGGGAGCTTGTTCTTTTCTCTGATTCAGCCAGTGATACGTACGAAATTTTCTGGGGAAGGTTCCCTACGGATCTTTACAATTGGTTGCGGAGGTTACGAGCGACGCTGCCCCAAGAAGGCTTGCGGAAGATAAACCACAGGTGGACGCACAACGATCTAGTGGCGCTGCATCGGGTAGATACTGAACTAACCCGCGCAGTGGATTTTTGGGTATGGACCACGTTGGAAGGATACACGGTGGAGTTTGCTGCTGAGTGCTATCAGTCCTTCTCGAAAGCTGAGGCTGTCTTCCACTCGGGGCTAAGGGGGAAGCTATTGAAGGAGATCCCGCTGTGGATCAAAGCCCTGATGGTGGACGAAGGGTTGATTGAATTCCACAAAACGAGTATGGAAGCGTAAGCCACCCGTACTGGGGGAAGGATTGAGGGGACCGATGCTGGGTAGACAGTAAGAGTGGGGAGCGGGGGATGGACGTTGAGGCCGCATGCAAGTTGCGGGAGTCACGTGCGCATCGGCGGGCACAGATCGCCGATAGGTGGCGAAGAAGGGTAATGAGAGATTTGAAGAGAAGAGAGATCAAGAGGAAGAATCAGAAGGAGGTGCCTCAGAGGACGGGAGTTATGGGTTTGGATACCCGAAAAGACGACGGGACAGCAGCGGACGTACAGTGGGTGCATGGGAGCCCAGCAACGCGAGGAAAAGAAGTAACGACTAGCGAAGATAATGGAAAGATGCAGCCCGAAGAAAGTTTCGATGATGAATGGCACGACGTGATGCAGCAGATGTTCCAGGATCAGACGGCACCCACCCCTCCAGGCAGCCCTACGTCCCACCTTCCGCATGGCCAGGATCCCGACCTTCCCCTGGTACTTTATCAACCTTTAAGAAATATTTTTATTCAGTTACAAGCATTAAGTCAATCATATAGTAGTTCAGCAGCGTCGGTAACGCCCAGTAGCAGCAGCGTTGCTAGTAGTAGTATTTTCCCTAGAGGGACCGTTACGCAACCAGGACCGGGAGGTTTTATCCTGGTTAATTCTCCGCAAGTACACATGGTTGGATCTTTCACCCGGTACCCAGAGTTCTCTGGCCGGGGCAACGACGACGTAGAACAACACTGGTATCTGTGCGAAGCCATCTGGAGGGCTCGACAGACGCCGGATGTAGGGAAGTTAATAGAGTTTCAAACCACGCTCAGAGAGAGAGCTCTGCGTTGGTTCATCAAGTGGTTCGAGGCGCACCCTAACCCGGTAATTGCGGACGTGAAGCGGGATTTTGTCCGCGAATTCAAGCTTCCCCAGACAGACCAGCAGGGCCTGTCCGAGCTGTGGGAAATTAAGCAGAAGGAAGGTGAGACCGCGTGGGAGTTGATTCGGCGATTCAAGGATGCGATCGGGAAACTGAGCTACCCGATCGATCCAAACCACCAGAGGGACTGGTTCATCAAGGCTCTGCTCCCCTTGACACGAACCCCTCTTACTCAGCAGAAGATTGATAATCTGCAGGACGCTTTGGAGCAAGCCATGAAGATTGAAGCCATGGCGGGCTACCCCCGGAATATCGGGGGGTGGTGGCCCCGCAAGACCCTTCTTTGGTAGGGTTGCAACACCAGATCGCCAGCTTGACCGAAAATCTCAAGGAACTTCAGCCGGTGAGGCCAGCGCGACCGAATGTTTGGTGTACACATTGTCTGGTCGAGGGCCACGTCGCAACCGAATGTCCTCGGTTGCGCGGCGCAGGAGCAGGACCCTCGGTCGCAGCTATCCAGGGAGGTCCACCACTAGGGGGTGGTGCGGGGATGAACCCGCAGAGAGTCTACCAGCCGCAACAGACCTTTGCGGGGTTCCCACCGCAACCGGGGTCCTCCACCACAGAGTACTGTGAGATTTGCCGGACGATGGGGCATCCTCCTCGGATGTGCCCGATATTACAGAAGTACTCCACGGTCCCGAATAATGTATACTGCGAATTCTGTGTGTCTACGACTCACAACACTGAGCAGTGCAGGGCGCTTGACGCACTTGCGGATCGATTGGATCGTCCCTCGTACAGGGTGAACGAGGCTCCAAGGGGAAGAGGTGGCGGCATGCGGGGAGGCCGAACAGGAGGACGCGGTCCGGTAAAATGCTACAACTGTGACCAGGAAGGCCATGTCGCTCGAGAGTGTCCCCTTCCGCGACGACCCTGGTGTTCCCAGTGCCGGGTCAACGCCCATGCTACCGAAGACTGTCCGGAGCTCATCAAGAAGTGGGAAGAACGGGTGCGGCAGAGGGGAGCGAATCTGATAAACTCAGAACCGCGGGGGGCCGCAACCCCTGACATGCAGAACGTCGCGATAGTGACGCGGGGCGGAAAAAAGACTGGAGATGATGCCCACGAGAAGGAGCCAGCACGAGTAGTTCGGCCGGCATCCCCAAAGAAGTTGATCCGGCCCGAAGTCCAGAAGAAGTATTTCCAGGAGGCGGTTGAGGCATTCGCCCAGTTACGCAACGAGGGAGGGTTGGAGGAGCCCGGGCGGCCGGAATCCGGTGCGAAGAACGTCGCAAACATGGTGGTCAAGGAATGGCTCCGGCTATTCCTCAGGATTGTTGACAACGCCGTGCTGCGGCAGCAGCTCAAGCATGCTTTGGACGGAGCGCTGCAGGGGCGCGTAGAACCTAGAGATCCGGCGGACGCTAGCCCTCAATACGTCCCTCAATACGTGCAACGTGTCAAGCGGAACAAGCAATGAACAGGCAAAGAATTCCGGCTTAACACGCAGGTCGCAGGTTTCCAAATCAGCGACACCATGTTGGACTTGGGGTCCGACGTCAATATACTGCCACAGAAGACATGGGAGGCTCTTGGAAGGCCACGGCTAGCCCACTCGCCAATCCAACTCAGGATGGCGAACCAGTACTGCATTTTACCAATCGGCCGGCTCGAGGGAGTCGAGGTCGACGTTGCGGGGGTGAAGACATACACCGATTTTGAGGTTATTGATATCATGGGCGACAAGGATCCCTATCCTGCCTTACTCGGCATTGATTGGGCTTTTGAGAATTATGCCATCATCGACCTCAAGAAGGAGCTGATGATCTTTGAGGATGGGGAGGTACGGGTCACCCAGCCTCTCGACCCGTATCAGGGCCCACAATATACAGAAACAGTGGACAATCGGGAGGATGCTCAGATAATGGACCATCTCTATCAGATGACTGCAGGGAAGCGGGACGATTATATTAACCCGACCGCAACTGGCTCTATCAGTTGGCGGAGTGTGCAGAGCTCGGAGCTCGGATCCGAGCTCGCGTGGGAAGACTGGCAGCAAGGGGGGTATGAGACCACCACGCGGAGATGTGCCTCCATCGCTCAGGTCCGGTGGGTAGGGACTGAGATCCGCGGATACCCCACATTATCAAACATGCAAGCAATGAATACTTTTATTGCCAAGGTGGAAGACCGGGTCCCAGAGGAAAGCCGGATACCACTTTTGGATGTGGCCTTGAAGTCAACATCGGGACGATGGTGGAACAATCACCGCAACACTCTGTTGCGATGGGAGCGTGTGGCGGATGCTTTACGGGCATGCTTCAAAGAGGATGAAGGGCCCTGCATTACATTTAAACATCATGGAGCTTCCGACCCGCGACAGCATTTGCAAGCGTGCGAGGAACAGTGGCATAGCGCAAGGTATCCTGAGGAGTTGTGGGTCCACAGGTTTGTCCACTCCTTGGGTACAATTCCCCAGGCCTGGTACCTGGAGGAAGAGCGGAAACGGGGAACCCGCTCCTGGCAAGCAGTCGCGGAAAAGTTCGTCCAGAGCTTCTCGTTCGAAGGGGAGACGGTGCAGGAATCTCAGGCACTACAAGCCGTCAAGGAGGTTCTGTTTTTCCGCCATCCTGAGCCCGATGAGGGCCCGGTGGCGTCACGCTCGGAGGTCAAGCGCGAATTGGTTTGCCAACGAATTGACGGCGATCCGGAGGATGATAGTTTGGAGGACCTTAGGCATCTCTACTTCGACGAAAAGGAGGGCGAACGGAGCATCCGCGACGAGCCGACGACAGAAGGAGTCCATTTGCAGCCCCTAAAGACAAAGAAGCTGAACATTGGAACGGACGAGAAACCCAAGCTCGCAACAGTGGGAGATTACTGGGACGAGGAGACGACAAGAGAAATTTTCAGCCTCCTCTGGGAGTATGAAGATTTATTTCCGTCATCAGTTGCGGACCTGAAGGGAATCAAGGGGGATCTGGGCGAGATGCGCATCACACTGAAACCAGGAGCCAGGCCGGTGAAGCACCGACCCTACCGATTGAATCCACGTATCAAAGAGAAAGTTAAGATGGAGATTGACAAGATGCTAGCTGCGGGTCTCATCTTTCTAGTAGAAGAAGCCGAGTGGGTAAGCCCCATTGTCATCCAGAACAAGAAGGACAAAGCGGAAATCCGTGTCTGTGTAGACTATCGGAGCTTGAATAATGCTTGTATCCACGATCCGTTTCCCACTCCTTTCAGCGATGAAGTTCTAGATCATGTCGCGGGAAACAAAGCTTATTCCTTCACTGATGGGTTTTCGGGCTACCATCAGGTGCGCATCGCCGAGGAAGACAAAGCAAAGACGACATTCACCACTGAGTGGGGATCATTCGCATACCACGTTATGCCGTTTGGTCTGAAGAACGCCCCGGCTATGTTTTCCCAGATTGTCATTGCTGCTTTCCGGGAGTACATTCACAAGTTCCTGGAAGTCTATATGGATGATTTGACTGTTTACAGCCTGCTGAAGAAACACGCCTCCCTGTTGCGTGTTATGTTCGACCGGTGTCGCCAGCTGCAGATTTCCTTAAACTTGAAGAAATGTATTTTTGCAGTACCATTCGGCACACTCTTGGGCCACGTGGTGTGCAAGCAAGGGGTCTGCGTTGATCCTGCCAAAGTCGCGGTCATCGTCCACATGGAGGCCCCCGAGAACGTGAAGCAGTTGCGGGCACTTCTCGGGCACACGGGATACTACCGGCGTTTTATCCGCAATTACGCCAAAATCACGGCCCCTCTGGAGAAACTGTTGCGGAAGTCAGAAGTGTTTGACTGGACGGAGGAGTGCAGGAAGGCGCTCGACACATTGAAGGAGAAGATGGCGACGGCACCCATACTTGTTCATCCCGACTGGGATAAGCAGTTCCATGTGCACATTGATGCGTCCGGAATTGCATTAGGAGCTGTATTGGCGCAACCCAGGGAAACGACAGTCGACCACCCCGTATACTTCGCCAGCCGACGGTTATCGAATGCGGAGAAGAATTACACCACGACCGAGCGGGAGGCGTTGGCGATGGTGTACTCTCTCCAGAAGTTCCGCCACTATCTTCTGGGCGGCAAATTTACATTTTTCACGGACCATTCTGCATTGAAATATCTGGTAAATAAGCCTGTGTTGGAAGGAAGAATATGTCGATGGCTTCTACTTTTTCAGGAGTTCACGTTTGAGGTGATTGTCAAGCCTGGTAGGCTGAATGTTGGTCCCGATCACTTGCCCAGGTTGGAGACGAGAGAGAATGAAGGCCCGTTGGACGATCAGCTTCTGGATGCTGACCTCTTCCGAGTTGAAGCAGTACCAGATTACCTGGCTGACATTGCCACGTATCTGACCACGGGACAGTGCCCTGAGGATTACACCCCGCTTCAGAAACGCCACCTTGTTGTCCGGGCGGCCGACTACCAATTGATCGCGGGGCAGCTGTACAAATTGGGGCTGGATGAGGTGTTGCGCAGGTGCGTTCTTGACCATGAACGGGAAGCAGTGATGTGGGAATGTCACAGTGGTGTTGCGGGAGGGCATGTGGGTGCAAAACCTACCGCAAGGAAGGTGCTTCAAGCTGGCCTGTGGTGGCCGAAGGTACATGCAGACTGTAAAGCCTATGTGAAGCGTTGCGATGTTTGCCAGCGGACGGGAAGGCCTTCGCACCGGGACGAGCTCCCGCTACACCCAGTGCATGTGTTGCGGCCGTTTGAGAAGTGGGCTGTTGATTTCGTAGGCCCCATCGCACCAATCGCTCGCCATTCCAAAGCCCGGTACATCATCACCGCAACGGATTACCTCACCCGGTGGGCTGAGGCGGCAGCGGTACGCGACTGCTCGGCACAGACCGCTGCTCGGTTCATCTTTGAACACATCATCAGCCGCTTTGGCTGCCCACGGAGCTTGACCAGCGATCAGGGTACGCATTTCATTAATGCCACGGTCAAGTCACTACTGGACACATTTATGGTTCAGCATCCCAAAAGCAGCCCATACCACCCGCAAGCCAATGGTACGGTGGAAGCTTTCAATAAGATTCTTGAAAAGGGCTTGACTAAGATTTGCAATGCTCAGCGGGACGATTGGGATGAGCGGCTACCAGCGACATTATGGGCTTACCGGACCACGGTAAAACGTTTGACCAACCAGATGCCATTCTAGTTGGTGTATGGCCGGGAAGCTGTGATTCCCGCCGAGTTCACCGTACCCAGCCTTTTGATCGCAACGTCCCTTCAATTCTCAGAAGAGGTGTCACTTCGGGAACACCTCCAGGAGCTACAGGAGCTGGATGAGGCTCGATTCCTCGCGGAATTCCACCAAAAGGTCCAGAAGGCCAGGCAGAAAGCGTGGCACGACCGCCACATCAAAACCAAAGCCTTCCAAGTTGGCGGCAAAGTTCTCTTATACGACAGCCGGTTCCAGAAGTTTCCAGGCAAGCTCCAGATGCACTAGCTGGGATCGTACTTCGTCATCGAGATCCGCGACTCAGGAGCCGTTCGGTTGGCACAACTGGACGGCACAGTTCTTCCGGGATGGGTGAATGGCGCACGCCTGAAACCCTACCAGGAGTAGGTACTTTCTCACTTTTCATTAATAACTCTCGCAACCGAGAGAACCCGTAGAGTAGCGTAGTTGAATAACTCTCCCGCAACCGGGATGAGCGTAGGTAGTCTTTTCCGTTCCTTTGCAATCAGTCAAATAAACCGTCAGTTGCGGTAACCATACCGCAACCGACTGTGGTCGGGGCTGGCCAGTCCAGCGTGTCGCAGCGCCAGTCCAGCATGTCACCGCGCCAGTCCAGTGTGTCGTTCACGTAGGATCCATCCTCGTGCCAGTGTCAGTCCAGGTCATTTCCGTCAGTCCTTTTGTCAGTCCGTAGGATCGCTCAGATTTGGTCATAAATTCCCTTAATAGACAGTAATCATATCGTAATCATTTGCCATCACCCGCAGTTCCCTCAGCCGTCGAGTCCGCCCATCTCCCCATGACGCCGTCAGCAACTGTCAGATTACACACAGGCCTGCGATTGATCGCACGATTATCGCAGGCAAGAAAGATAGCAAGAATTAATTGTCGTTATGGAGTCTCATCAACTCCGCGCGTGCCAGCAGATGGCCCAATTTGCATGAAGGCTATCAGCAAGAGGATGACGGACCAGTTCAATTTGGAAGTTGCAGCGACTCCGGAGCATTCGCAGTATCAGAGCACACAGCACCTCGAAAGAAGTTACAAAAGAATCGTCCAAGTCTATCAGCGGCGCGCCAAGATGCCGCGAGCTCTCCTCTCAGTCCCTGAACCAGCGTTAGATAGCAGAATTCACCGTGTAGAGTCGCTAGTCGGCAAGTATGACAATGCACCATGTATGGACGCCAACTTGTCCGACCCGGCTGAGTTTCCCCACCTCCATTGGCAAATATACATGGAGCACCATTACACGCCCGGGAGCAGCTCCAACAGTCGGATGCGTCCAGAATTCCGGGGCCTACAGCGGTCGACTTTGATGAATTTGAGGAGTCTTCCCGTCTTTGGAACTACAGGACCAGCTCTACAATGTACCCGGTTCCTCCTCAGTCGGGTGCAGAACGGGTCCCTGTGGCTTAATGAAGAAATTCCAATACATACCGCAGACATTAATCGGCTTACGGGGCTATCTCAAACTGGTGCAGATGTCTCCACTGCGGGCCAGACATCCTCCAAGCGCGCCCGAAAGTCGGCTGACGCGGACCTCTATACCAAGTATGGCACTCGCAGGGGTGGTAAAGGTGCCAAAATAGATTTGATAAACGTACCAGAAATCCGGTTCGCTTGCTACCTGATCGCTAGCAAGACCATGCGCCACTACACGAAGGGAGAGTGCACTCTGGACACAATTTCCATTGCTGAGCATTGCGTCCAGGGAGCCAGGTTGAATTGGAGCTCGTTTGTGTTGAAGGAACTCTTCGCGGCTTGCGAAGACAACTACAAGCGGACTACCAGTTTTATTTATGGGTACTTGATCTTGGCGTTCGCCATGTGGAAATGGCACCTTCCTCCTATCCGGGATCCGGCGGAGACGACCATAAGCCAGCCGCTGGCGATGAAATACACCCCCTGGCAGGTGTCCATGGATCCCAGCACCAAGCAGGTGAACGCAGAAGCGTTCCGGGCGTGGTATGGGATGATGACCGATGTGGTCACTCACCAGCAACGGGTGCCCCGGCACCTGTTGGATGAATACAGTGAACAGGTGTGGTTTGGAGTCAGCCACAACCACACTTTCATCCGGCCAACTTGCGTACCGCACCACACCTTTCATATGGCGCCCCTTCGCTTCCAGTTGAACGACAATGTTTTCCACAGGGAGGTCTCTGCGTGGCCGGGGGTTGTCCAGCACGTCCGCGACGGAATCATCTTCTACGATTTTGGGGGGATGAGGGCCGCACAACAGCTTGCCGCGACCGACGCAGGGGGATCTTCACAAGTTGCGGCGGAAACAACACCAGATGTAGCTGGGACCGCACCGGACCTGCCCGAATCGCTGGTCCCCATCGTCGAGCATTTCAACGACCAGGTACGGCGACTCAATGTGGCAACCCAGGTTGCTTCAAGTGGTGCCCCTATATTTCCTTCTTTTGCTGAATTTCGTATTAATCGGTCCCGTGGTCTCTCCAATACCGTCCCCCTCATTTCCCCCATTCCCACTAACCTGTTCACTTCTGCCACCCCCCTCATCACACCAATGGGTGAACCGGGCCCCGAACCCGATTCCTCCGACCCACCTCCATCCAAAAGGGCCCGCACTACGGTCACAGATCCAATGGTGGATCTTACGGAGGATGATCCACCAGCCACTCCGCCCACAGCAACTTTGATTCCGGAGGAACCGCTGATTGATCCGGCAGATTTCCTCAACCTTCGTCTCCCTCCCACCTCTTTCACTCCATCCACCGCCCCCTCCACCAGCCGACCACATGCCACCTCCCCCAATCCGTCCAACTCATCAGCCACTGTGTCAGATTCTTTGATCCAGGAACTTTTCGGCGGTGACCACGGGGCGGAGGTCACCTCCAGTACTGCAGCCGTGGTACCACCGGTTGACCCCGTGGCCACATCCCGGGATCCTCTTCCCACTATATCTGTCCAGCCAGCCACAGTTGGGGCTGATTCGGCCACCCCTTCCATAGAGCAGACCACGCAGCAGGACCGGCCAGAGCCTGATATGGCCACTTCGGTGCAGCAGCAGACGCCAGTCCATCCTCCAGAGACTTCAGGCCGACCAGCGGCCATGGGCCAATCTTCACAAGAACAGACGCCAGAGCAGGGTGCACCCAGCACAACAAATGCAGAACAATTGAGTCCAGCACAGCTGTACCTGCTCATTCAGCGGGCGGCCCTCAAGGCCGAGCAGATTCACACAGAGCTACAGCGGCGGTGCACCGAGCAGCGGAATCAGATCACGGCGCTTACTGAACAGCGCAATCAGCTGCTGCGGGAGAATACCAACCTCCAAGAGCAGGTCAACATTGCTATCCAGGCGATCTCCAGCGTATGGCCCGCTGCACGGGCTCACCATGCTCCACTTCCCACCAAAATCGAGGAGGACACTATCGCACTACAGGCTCACCACCTCAGGGAAGTTTTCACTATTGTTTGCAGGGAGAACCAGGAGCTACAAGCGGCGTTAGCCGCACGGCCTACCCTTCCAGATCCACCCAGGGACCATTCAGGACAGGTGACTGCCAAACAGACGCAGGCAGTCAGTATGCAAGCCACTCTACATTCCACTGCAGCCGCAGCTTCTGCCCTTCTGCGAAGTCTACAAGAATGCTCCCTCGCGCTAACGGTCAAGACGCAGCCCATCGCTGCCCAGCTGCAACAGATTGCCCGGGACATTCAGGCGACCACGGACCCTGCAAGGTTGGATCAGCTCTACGCCCAGTCGGACGAGCTGGAACTTCACATGCAGATGACTGAGGCCGAATCAGCAGCGACCAAGCACGTCATCCGCGAGATTCGTCCGCCCCTTCGCACCCATGCTGACGCTATGCACCAGCTGGATGCCAAGGCCGAGGGCCAGCTCGCCACGCTGTTCGGGGCTGCCCCGACGCCCATAGACGAAGCCACCGCCAACCAAATCTCGCAAGACGCCGACTTGCTGATGCAGGAATGGCAGCAAGCAGTGGCGACCTTCACAGAGCTCCGAGAATCAGCACTCCGCCGGGTCCCGGAGTTAGGGCCCTTGTTTGGCCAACCGGATGGCGGAGCACAACAGGAAAGGGCAGCGGAAGAAGGAACAGCAGGGCAGGGCACGGAAGCCAGTGGAGGAATGGAAGTAGAAACTGTTATTTGTGATTGACTCGCGGACGAGTCAAAGAATTGTGGTCGGGGCCTGTTGGGGCCCTTGTTTTTGTTAAAGTTTTGAACTCTTGGCCAAGACATTTTGAACTTGGACTCTTTTTGAGTTGCGGAATAAATACACATGGCAACCGCGACCGCGCCGCAACGACCGGGAGTTGCGGAGCTACCAAGGTGGCGCGGAAGCACTCGATAGCTGGAGATCGAGCAGAGATAAGTGCAGATGAAAGAAACACAGCAGAAAACAGAAAGTAGAACACACAGACATCAGAAGAGAAGCTGGGAAAAGCCAGAGTGAAGACACAGAGAAGCTGTCAGTCGCGAGGAGCGGGTGAATAAATAACGATCACCCGGCTGAAAAGAAGGTGTGTGTTGAAGGTTGAATGGATATGAGAGAAGTCGCGAGGATCAAGACAGGGAAGGACGCGTAGAGCAGCTGCGGAAGAATCATGCTTGTTCTTCCTATGGCTTCGTACCTTCTATGTTCTTCCTTTCTGTTCTAAAATCCATCTGTATCAGACTTGTGAGTTATCAGAGAGAAAGCTATGTAATCATGTGCTCGGCTAGAAGAATAATATAAGGGAAGATTGCTGTTTCAATGAGTTGTTCATGTGCTGTAATGTGTTTACACTGATTTAAAATTTTAAGTTGCGACTGTCTGAATACTTAGTTAGTGATCTTGCATGTGTAATTTGGTATATGTAATGGATGCACTTTCTTTCTTTGGTTGCGGGTTTATTCGTTACCAGTGATCTCATCCCCTTATGCATGTGGTCGCAGCACGCCTCGGGTGAGACGCACTGCTCTCCAAGAGAGGGGTGAAAATGCCGGCGTGTTCCTAGACTACACCGGACCCCTTGTTGGCCACAACCCTTGAACCTGGGTCTTGTCCGCGAGACCTGACTTTTCGCCAACATATCAGGATCAGAGGAGAATCTGAAGAAGGTTTTGTTTGAAAAGTAGAAGAGGAGGATGGTATACAAAACTGGCAATCATCAGTTTTATGTGATGCAGATTTCTTATGGAGATTCTTGGGAGCCGTGTGTTGAGTAGAAAGACTTCTAGGAATCTGGGAAGATTGTGTAGAGTGTGGATTAACTGATCTATTTTGGAGATCCCTACCCCCTGAAGAAGAAGATGTAGAGCGAGAAGACATGGAGCGGGTGATGGATGGAGTAGTGAATTGGAGACCAGAGGACCCATCCGGATGTTGGATGATAGATAACTACTGGGGTTCTTTAGATGTTTACAGTTGAAGATATTTTTGCAAGAGCGGAGTGTAAGAACTATTCCATTCTTTAGGAAGAATGCATTCTGCAAAACCAACTTGCAAGGGAGCAGTATTACCAGGGCCAACTATTACTCCTTCTTTGAGTGCTCTACCTTTCAACCTTAGATTTATTGGATGCATAGAAGTGGATACAAAGTGTAAAAAAATAGAAGCATGAAGCTGGGATATTTGAGAGTTAGGGGCAACATCAAAACCATAGAACTGAATATAGGCATTCAAGAATTCATTGATGTACGGGTCTATCAGGGAAACTTGGTATCTGGGAATAACAGAAGACCAGACAGGTCCATTGTTTAATGGACTTTGAAAACCTCCTAATAAAGCATCATGAAAATTATTCATCCGTGTATCCAATACACATGTTAAACAGGAAGTGTTTAACCCAGGTCTGACCAGTGGATTTATCCCAAACTGAACCATTCCAATATGAACATATTTATAACCATTCTTTAATCCCCATTCAACATCATCTTTTCTGATCAAAGGAATTTGATAGACTGACTGACCAGTAGTGATTGGAATATTAACTGAAACAAATCTGAATAATTGAGCTGCTTTAAATTAAAATACTGGCATTTTATATAACTTATCAACATCAATCTCTGGCAATGTCCATTTAGGTTGTGGCTCAAATTCTTGCATTAGAACTTTTTCATCATAAACTGTATCATTTTCTTGAGATTTATTCAAATATTTAGAAATAAAAGACCATCTATTATTATGAGCAATCTTTCTATCTTTGGGTTTATGAAGGGAAAACTCATTCATATAACCAGCCATTAAAATGAGTATAATTAAGCACCTGAACAGAGGAGAAACAAAGTCTTTGTGCACCAAGAAAGAAAACACGGCAGTCCTTCGCCTTCACAGCTCTCAACCAGTGCCTTACCAACTTAGACTCGTGGATAGTAGCTGGAACAAATACCTCTCAATGGAAGAACCAAAAAACACAAGATAACTCTGGACAAAGAACCAGATGGCTTTGATACCAATTTTATAGATACGCAAATTAGAGGCACAAGCTCAAACAATATTCAATGCTCGCAGTGAAATCACTACTTTATATAACCTCATAAAGATACATATTACAAACATTTTAGAGTTAGATTTCGTGATGCGTATCGAGATAACTTCTTAGCAGATGCATAGCAGAAACACAGCTCGTACTCGTATCACGTACTTTAGAGTCAGATTTCGTGATGCAAGGTATCGACAAAACTTCGCATGCAGCAGTGAAACAAAACCTCGACTCGACTACGTACCAAGACTCCAAATTTTTCTGAATGCCAAATGAATTTACAATGCTAGTATTTATAATATCCTAGCAGGTCATCCAGTTGAAACTTTTATCGGCAACCTGGAATCCAAGGACCAACTTTCGGCTAGACCATCATGCAATATGTCTATCATGAAAGGACTGAATACGAAAAATAATGAACAGTTCTAAAGATTTAGGCAAGTGGGGACAACCACTTGTTATCTCATTCCTTGGAGGCTAGGCCATATGGGGACCGAATCCGACACAATATAATGAATACAATGATGGTTAGAATCTAGGACATCGGCTCTTTTATAAAGTAAATACACAGTGGAGATTTTATTCGGCAAAATCCCACGGAAACCACAAGTTTAAAATATGTACAATAAAGCAAGGATTTCATATGAGTGATCGTTACAATCAATCACTATTAGCCCTGTCATCATAATCAAGATCATGTTCACATTCTCGTCTTTCATCTTCTCGTCGTTGTAATAATGAATCTATGTCAGGAGCAAGTGCTTCGTATGGGACTAATTCATCCAACCAGTATGGTGCATCTTCATGGAAGAAACAATAAAAAGGGAAAGTGTACAGATGTGGAGGCCTATATGATTCATCTACTGAAATCAAAGCTCTAAATCTAATTGTCAACTTGAAGGATTGATCCTCTTCATTAGCTACCACTGTTGTTTTTAGATGGGAAAAATTAAAATCGATGACATAATCATTCTGGACAACAACATGCATTTCCCAATGTAGGATTCTGACAAACTCATGAAAAATCCTATAAAAAATATGACAAGCTCTTGGCATGTACTTAAACATAAAAAACCTAAACCAAGGACTCCACCAATTATTACCGGGGTCTATAGCAACAGCATAAAAAATGACTTTGATTGAACCATGTATCCCAGTTTCCTTCCGTGTGTATAGAGAAGTAATCTTGCCATGTCCAACACGCGTATCGAATACACCTGGGTGGGGCCAAATAGGATCCGGCTCTCCGGAAAATGAATACATACACGCCAGGTATTAGTTTCCAAATCTTTGAGTCATCTTAGAGATGCACTTCCTGCTCCTACTTCTCCTCCACATTACAAAGAAGTAGCGGCATCTAGTTCTAAGTTAAGATTCTCTTCCAGTCCCGATGAGCAAAAGCACATTCTTTTTAAGGGGGTAGAGAATATGGATAAACTTAGACTTGAGAAAATACAGAAAGGAATAAGTCTAGCTACAGAAAAGACAGAATTGATGAAGAATAGATTAGCTGACTTTCCTTCTGTAGAAAGCCTCAGATTACCTAAGAACTATTTCAGGCTTAGTTCTTTGATAAGACAAAATGGCCAACCATCTGCTCCTACAATTTTGGCCATGTCAGGAGTAACTTCTACTCTGTGAACCCCTGGTGAACCAACACAGGGTGAACCAAGTTCAAAAAGGGATAGAAGTGAATCCTTCTATTTTCCTAACAAAGGAAAGACAGATTCCAGTGGGACTACAACTCATGAAGCATCTGCTACAAGCCCTTTTGGGAAATATACTAAGAATCTTCAGTCCACACCAGTAAGACTAGACAATCCTACTGCTAGAGGATATGGGAACTCATTGTTGGTAAACATTGATTGTCTAGATTATAATGAAGTCATTGCTGTGTTGCATAATGTTCATGCTTGGGCCTTACAAAGAAAAGCTGAAACAAAAGCAGAATGGTCAGATATAGTGACCCAAATCATTTGGTCTTTTACTGGTATACTGAAACAATGGTGGGAAAAATTGGCAGAAAATGAGAAAGATCAAATAGTTGAACATGATGATCCACTCAAAGCCTTGTTTGATGCTTTGAAACATGAATTTGTTGGATTAGTTCCTGAAGACTCATCTCACCATGCACAACTGTTTTTCTCCCAGAAATTATGTAATATTGACCATTTGCATGATTACTTTTGTGTTATGCAAAAGTTATTGTATCAAGCAAATGACACTCATAATGTTGCATATTTGAGATATTACATACAGTCTATGCCAGGAAAAATCCCTGATTTGATTAATCAGCATATAGAGGCTCACAAGGTAAATTTGGAAGGTCAATCCTTTGCAGCCATACATCAGTTGACAGTGACAATTTTGTAGAAAGAATGTGCAGAAAGTAAAGCTAAGAAGAATTTTAAGAAACAAATGCACTTTAGTACAAAATTCTGCAATAAATTCAAAGAAACTTATGATTTTGGATGTCATAAGAAAAGTACCAAAACAGTTTCTAAAAAGTCTTATTCTTGCAAGCCTGATAAATATGTGCCTAAGAGAAAGAAATATTATCCTTCAAAGAGATCTTTTAAAGGAAGAAGGATAGTATTTAGGAAAAGGACAAAACCTTCTAAAAAAGTTGTTTGTTTTATTTGTGGGAAAGAAGGTCACTATGCTAATGCTTGCAGAGAAAAGAAAGACAAGAAACAAATGAAAATTGTGGATATTTTTTCTACTGTCCATAATCCACAAGATTGGGATCTTATCTCCCACTCAGATGGTGAATATTTTGAAGTCTCTAGTTCTTCTTCAGAATCTGAAGACAATGAAATTCCTGAAATTGGAAAGTTAGTTTTGGAATCTGAGTCATCTGACTCAGATGAAACATTCATTCCTGACATTAAAATGTTTCACTCTTCAGATAATTTACAGATGAAGATTGCAGCAGTCAAAGCTGAATTAGCACAGCTTGACCCAGTCCAGTTCACAGCAAGAAGAAGGTTGACAGAAAAGCTAGAGAAGTTGGAAAGCCAATTGCCATCCAAGAAAAATAAAGAAATATTTTCTGATGATGAGTTCATAGAACAAGAGTTCAATTCCCTGTTCAAACCTCTGCAGATTACTGAATCTCCAGGTATAAGTCAAATTGACACTCTTAAAAAGCAGATCACAGATTTAGAATCTTCTATTCATCATGTTAGATCAGAGATGATTCAGTTATCATCCAAACTACAGTTGCTTATCTCTGATTATGATGAATGCAATTCTAAATTAGTCAGTATGTTGATGAAGAATGTTCCAGAAGATAAAGCTCCAAAAACAGATATAGAATTGATCAATGTTATGGGAATAGGAGACAGAGTGATAATTCCCATAGAAATCAAAGTTCCCAAGATCAAGTCTTATACTCTAGATGCACAGATTGATTCTGGAGCCATGAGTAGTTGCTGCAAATATGGAGCCATTCCATCTTATTATTGGCAGCCTACTAAACTTCAATTCAGGGCTATTACTAAAGATCTGATGGAAATCAACCACATAGCTCCTGAATTTCCTATTTTGTTGAATGATGTACAGTTTTATGTTACTTTGTATAGTTTTGATACAGGCACTGATGTCCTTTTGGGACAAGATTTCTTGAAGAAATATTTTCCAGTCACTTTTGGTAAAGATTCTGTCACTTTCACCACAAAAGCTAGTTTAGTTACTGTTCCTGCTTCAAATGATTTTAAAGTTAATGTTCAGCCTCAAGAAGAAGATTTGGTTCAGCATAGTCTGCAAGATCTATCCAAGATCAATAAGATTGTTAGAAATGCTGAATTGCATGGTCCAAAAACCTTGCAGAATATTTCTGACAAACTTAGAAAAGATTGCACTGCTAATAGACCAGATGCATTTTGGACCAGAGAAAAATATTTTGTTGCACTGCCGTACAAAGAAGGATATATCTCTAAGCCACAGAAAGCTAGTGCTAACCATATGAGCCCTAAAGAATAGGAATTGTAAAGAAGAGATTGTTCAGCCTGCGGCCTCCAAGGCTTATCGAACCTCGCAAAGCCCCTCGACTTATCCCGATTTTTATGTCAATAAGCATAGTGAACAAAAAGAGGTAAGAAAAGGCTTGTGATAAATTACAAAGCCTTAAATGATGCTCTTTTGCCTATCGTGTATCCGCTGCCTAATAAAGAGATATTGCTTGCCAAAATAGCTAATGCTAATGTTTTTAGCAAGTAAGTTTGGTCTCAAAAGTGGGTTTTGGCAACATTGGTATTATTCCCGATGACAGATACAAAATCGTATTTATACCTCATGGTCAGTATCAATGGACTGTCATGCCATTTGGGTTGAAGAATGCTCCCTCTGAATTTCAGAAAAGAATGGAAGACATTTTTGGAGGGGTAGATTATATCATAGTATACATAGATGATTTGCTTGTTTTCAGCAAAGATGTAAATAGTCACAAAAAGCATTTAGAACAGTTTTATCAGCTTGTTTATAAGCATGGACTAGTCCTCTCAGACTCAGAAGAAAAATTCCAGATTGGTAAAGTCAGGATAGATTATTTGGGATTGCACATAGAAAAAGGTCATGTGGAACTTCAGCCTCATATACTAACTCATCTGTTAAAGTTTCCCGATTTTATTCCTGATATAAAGATTCTTCAAAGGTTTCTTGGATGTTTGAATTACATAAGGAACTTTTATGAAAACCAACCTGAAGATACAAAATTCCTTCTGAACAGATTGAAGAAGAAAGCCACTAGCTGGACAGATGAAATGACAAGAGCAGTCAGAAGTATTAAAAGTAAGATTAGTGATCTACCAAAGCTTAAACTTCCAGATACTAATCTTCCCTTTATTCTTGAAACAGATGCTTCTAATCGCACTTGGGCCGCAGTATTGTTGCAGAAGCATGGACGAAAAGAACTTGTGTGTGCCTACTCTTCAGGAACTTTTGATGATACAGAGAAAAAGTATCCCTCTTCTCATAAGGAGATACTTGCAGTAAAAAGAGGCATCAAAATGTTTCATCTATTCCTGAAAAGTGTCAGGTTTATTGTCAGGACAGATTTGAAGCATATGAAAAGCATCTTGGCAAATAAAAATTTATTAGAGCAGAGGAATACCAGAGTTCTGCGTTGGGCACTTTGGCTTGAGGGTTTTGATTTTGATATAGTCTACAAGTCAGGTGCAGAGAATTATCTGGCTGACATGCTTACAAGAGAAGGAGCTCAAGAATTCAAAGAGATAAAAATGTTCAGACCGCTTCATCAGGGTGAAGCTTCATCATCAAGTTCTATAAATTCTAGTCGAGTCAAGACAATAACAGTCTGTAGTAATTTTCATTATGAGTTTTGTTTAGATTGTCTTGCTAAACAGTTTTTAGTCTTACCATTGTGTCTTAGGCAAGTCATACTACAAAACTGGTTTGATTCTGAAGAATCCAGATGGTCATATACTAGAGAGTTACCTTATATAATTAGACCATGGCGTGTTTATTATGCATTATCCAGAGAACCAGATCCTGTTTATTTTGGGTGTATCCAGAATACTGACTGGACATGGGAAGATTATTTCTCTATCCATCAGAGGGCTAGGATACATGGTTCAGTTAAAGTCGTGTTTTATGCTGTTGCAATAGATCCTGGTAATAATTGGTGGAGTCCCTGGTTTAGGTTGTTCATGTTTAAGTATATGCCTAGAGCTCGTCATATCTTTGATAGAAGTTTTCATGAGTTTGTTAGGATCCTTCAGTGGGAAATGCATGTAGCTGTTCGAAATGACTATGTTGTCGAGTTCAACTTTGTCCATTTGAAAACAACTGTGGTAGAAAATGAAGAGGATGAATCCTTTAAATTGGCTATTAGATTTAGAGGCTTGATATCTGTGGATGAATCAGAGAGACCTCCACATTTGTATACCTTTCCTTTCTAATTTTTCTTCCGAGAAGATGCTCCTGTGTGGTTGGATGAGTCAGTTCCGTACGAAGCACTTGCTCCTGATATAGATGCTTTAGTGTAGCCACATGGAAATGAAAGGCATAATGATCATGAACATGATTTTGAAGACAGAGCTAACAGTGACTGATTGTAAGGATCACCCATATGAAATCCTTGCATATCTAATTTAATTTGTATATATTCTACTTTCTGGTTTCTGTGGGATTTAGCCAAATAAAAATCTCCACTGTGTATCTACTTTATAAAAGAGCCGATTTCCTAGATTCCGACCATCTTTTTACTAATTATATTTTGTCTGATTCGGTCCCCATATGGCCTAGCCTCCAAGGGATGAGATAACAAGTGGTTTTCCCCACTTGCCCGAATCTTTAGAGCTGTTCATTACTTTTGAGTACATAGTCCTTTCGTGATAGACATCTTGCATGATGGTCTAGCCGAAAGTGTGTCTTTGGATTCTAAGTTCCCGGTAAAAGTTTTAACCGAATGACTTGTTAGGATATTTTTAATACTACCATTGTAAGTTCATTTGGTAGTCCGAAATTTTGGGGTCTTAGTATGTTTCGAGTCTGTTGGAGTCTGAGTTTAGTTTCCCTGCTCTGCATCTGCGAGAAGTTTCTCGATCTAATTGAATCACGGAAATCTGACTCTGAAGTCTGTAATACATTGTCTACAAAGCTATATAATTTGAGTTGTGTGTATTTCAATCTGAGCATTGTTCTAATCTTTTGAGTATTGTGGAACTCTTTTGTGTTTCAAGTATGTTGGAGTTTGAGTTTAGTTTCCCTGCTCTGCATCTGCGAGAAGTTTCTCGATCTGCTTGCATCACGGAAATATGACTCTGAAGTCTGTAATACATTGTCTGCAAAGATATATAATTTGAGCTGTGTCAATTTGAGCATTGTTCTAATATTTTGAGTATTGTGGAACTCTTTATAAAATTGGTATCAGAGCCATCTCATTCTTTTTCCAAGCAGTTGTCTTGTCTGGTTTCCCATTAAGAGAGTATTGGTCCCTGTATTTTTTTATGAGTTGGAGTTGGCGGTAAAGCTTTGGTTGAGAGCTGTGAAGGCGAAGGACTGCCGTGTTTGCTTTCCTGGAGTACAAAGACTTCTTCTCCTATAATCAGGTGCATACTTTTATTCATTCTCAATGGTTGGTTCTATGAATGAATTCATTCAAAAACCCGAAGACAGAAAATTAGCTCATAAGAATAGATGGTCTTTTCTATATAAGTATCTGAATAAATCTCAAGAAAATGATACACTATATGATGAGAAAGTACTTGTGCAAGAATTTGAGCCACAACCTAATTGGACATTGCCAGAGATAGATGTGGATAAATTATATAAAATGCTAGTATTTCAGTTTAAAGCAACTCAGTTATTCAGATTTACTTCAGTTAATATTCCTATCTCTACTGGACAGTCAGTCTATCAAATTCCTCTGATAAAGAAAGAAGATGTTGAATGGGGATTGGAAAATGGTTATAAATATTTCCATATTGGTATGGTTCAATTTGGGATAAATCCACTAGTCAGACCTGGTTTAAATACTTCCTGTTTAGCATGTGTGTTGGATACAAGAATGAACAATTTATCTAATGCTTTATTAGGAGGTTTCCAAAGTCCATTAAATAATGGACCTACCTGGTCATCTGTTATTCCCAGATATCAAGTTTCCTTGACAGACCCATACATAAATGAATTCTTGAATACCTATATACAGTTCTATGGTTTTGATGTTGCTGCTCAATCTCAAATAGCTCAGTTGCATGCTTCTATTTGCTTACAATTTGTGGCTACCTCAATGCCTCCTTTCAATCCAAAACTGAAATATAGAGCTCTTAAAGAAGGTGTGATTGTTGGCCCTGGTAATACTGCTCCTTTACAGATTGGTTTTCCAGAATGCACTCTCCCTGAAGAGTGGAATAACAATTATACTCCGTTCTTGCAAAAATATCCTCAACTGCAAACCGCTAAAGAACCTCAGCAGTTATCTATCATCCAACATCCAGATGGGTCCTCTGGACTCAGGTTCACTACTCCATCCCTCTCGAGATCCATGTCTTCAATTTTGGGGGGTAGGGATCTCCAAAATAAACCTGTTATTCCACAATATTCACAAACAAATGTCACTATTCCTAGAAGCTTTTCTGCCAGACATCCTGCTCCAAGAAATATCCATAAAAAATCTGCATCACATAAAAATGATGACTGTCAGTTTTGTATTCCATCTTCATCCTCTACTTTCCAGACAGAACCTCTCACAAATTCTCCTAAACAGGAGATATTCATTCCAGAAATAAAAAGTCTGTCCTTACCAAGAGCCCAACAGGAAATAGTTGCAAAGATTAGGGAAAGACATCTAGAACCTGGAAATGCCAGAAGAATTTTTAAGAATGGAACTGTGAAAGTTGATATGCAGTGGTTACATATGAAAAATGTGGCAGATCCTGAACAAAATGACTCAGAAAATATGCATAACTATCCAAACTACCAAATAGTTTGTATGTTACAAAACAAAGATGATATTGCCAAGGATGTCCTAGAAATCAAAGAGCATATTAAAAAGATGCACATAGGTTATAATGAAGTTTTGGGGATGCCAAATGAACATACTCAGAAATTGAATGATGTTCAATCTAATATGGGTATTATCTCTAAATCTTTGGATCATCTTAGAGATGCACTTCCTGCTCCTACTTCTCCTCAACATTACAAAGAAGTAGCGGCATTTAGTTCTAAGTTAAGATTCTCTTCCAGTCTTGATGAGCAAAAGCACATTCTTTTTAAGGGGGTAGAGAATATGGATAAACTTAGACTTGAGAAAATCCAGAAAGGAATAAGTCTAGCTACCGAAAAGACATAATTGATGAAGAATAGATTAGCTGACTTTCCTTCTGTAGAAAGCCTCAGATTAAATAAGAACTATGTCAGTCTTAGTTCTTTGATAAGACAAAATGGCCAACCATCTGCTCCTACAATTTTGGCCATGTCAGGAGTAACTTCTACTCAGAGAACCCCTGGTGAGCCAACACAATGTAAACCAAGTTCAAAAAGAGATAGAAGTGAATCCTTTTATTTTCCACATAAAGGAAAGAAAGATTGCAGTGGGAATACTGCTCATGAAGCTTAGGCTACAAGCCCCTTTGGTAAATATACTGAGAATCTTCAGTCAACAACAGTCAGATTAGACAATCCTACTTCCAGAGGATATGGAAATTCATTATTGGTGAATATTGATTGTCTAGATTATAGTGAAGTGATTGATGTCTTCCATAATGTCCATGCTTGGGCATTACAAAGAAAAGCTAAAACAAAAGCAGATTGATAAGATATAGTAACCCAAATAATCTGGTCTTTTACTGGTATACTAAAACAATGGTGGGAAAAGCTGGCAGAAAATGAGAAAGATCAAATAGTTTAAAATGAAGATGATCCTTTAAAGGCTCTATTTGATGCTTTAAAACATGAGTTTGTTGGGATGGTTCCAGAAGATTCATCCCATCATGCACAATTATTCTTCTCCCAGAAGTTATGTAATATCGATTATTTGCATGATTACTTTTGTGTAATGCATAAGTTATTATATCATGCAAATGATCCCCACAATGTTGCATATTTAAGATATTACATAAAATCTATGCCAGGAAAAATTCCTGATTTGATCAACCAACATATAGAGACCCATAAGGTAAATTTGGAAGGCCAATCTTTTGCAGCTATCCAACAGCTGATAGTAACAATTTTGCAGAAAGAAAAGCAAAGAAGAATTTTAAGAAACAAATGCACTTTAGTACAAAATTCTGCAATAATTTTAAGGAGACATATGATTTTGGATGCCACAGAAAAAGTAAGAAAACAGTTTCAAAAAGGTCTGGTTCTTGCAAGCCTGATAAATATATACCAAGAAGAAAGAAATATTATCCTTCAAAAGGATCATTCAAAGGAAGAAGGATAGCATTTAGGAAAAGGACAAAACCTTCTAAAAAAGTTGTTTGCTTTATTTGTGGTAAAGAAGGTCATTATGCCAATGCTTGCAGAGAAAAGAAAGACAAAAAGCAAATGAAAATTGTAGATGTATTTTCTACTGTCCATAATCCACAAGATTAGAACAATGCTCAGATTGAAATACACACAACTCAAATTATATAGCTTTGCAGACAATGTATTACAGACTTCAGAGTCAGATTTCCATGATGCAAGCAGATCGAGAAAATTCTCGCAGATGCAGAGCAGGGAAACTAAACTCAGACTCCAACAGACTCGAAACACACTAAGACCCCAAAATTTCCGAATGCGAAATGAACTTACAATGCTAGTATTTATAATTTCCTAGCAGGTCATCCGGTTAAAACTTTTACCGAGAACTTGGAATCCAAAGACACACTTTCGGCTAGACCATCATGCAATATGTCTATCACGAAAGTACTATGTACTAAAAAGTAATGAACAACTCTAAAGATTCGAGCAAGTGGGGACAACCACTTTTTATCTCATCCCTTGGAGGCTAGGCCATATGGGGACCGAATCAGACAAAATCTAATTAGTACAAAGATGGCCGGAATCTAGGACATCGACTCTTTTATAAAGTAGATACACAGTGGAGATTTTTATTCGGCTAAATCCCACGGAAAAAAGAAAGTAGAATATATACAAATTAAATTATATATTCAAGGATTTCATATGGGTGATCCTTACAATCAGTCACTGTTAGCTCTATCTTCACAATCATGTTCATGATCATTATGCCTTTCATTTCCATGTGGCTGCACTAAAGCATCTATATCAGGAGCAAGTTCTTCATATGGAACTGACTCATCCAACCACACAGGAGCATATTCTCGGAAGCAACAGTAGAAAGGAAAGGTATACAAATGTGGAGGTCTCTCTGATTCATCCACAGATATCAAGCCTCTAAATCTGATAGCCAATTTAAAGGATTCATCCTCTTCATTTGCTACCACAGTTGTTTTCAGATGGAAAAAGTTAAACTCGACAACATAGTCATTTTGAACAACTACATGCATTTCCCAATGAAGGATCCTAACAAACTCATGAAAAATTCTATCAAAGATATCACGAGCTCTAGGAATATACTTAAACATGAACAACCTAAACCAGGGACTCCACCAATTATTACCAGGGTCTATTGCAACAACATAAAATATGACTTTAACTAAACCATGTATCCTAGCCCTCTGATGGATAGAGAAATAATCTTCCCATGTCCAGTCAGTATTCTGGATACACCCAAAATAAACAGGATCTGGTTCTCTGGATAATGCATAATAAACACACCATGGTCTAATTCTATAATGTAACTCTCTAGTATATGACCATCTATATTCTTCAGAATTAAACTAGTTTTGAAGTATGACTTGCCTAAGACATAATGGTAAGACTAAAAACTTTTTAGCAAGACACTCTAAACAAAACTCATAATGAAAATTACTACAGACTTTTATTGTCTTGACTCGACTAGACTTTACAGAACTTGATGATGAAGCTTCACCCTGATGAAGCGGTCTGAACATTTTTATCTCTTTGAATTCTTGAGCTCCTTCTCTTGTAAGCATGTTAGCCAGATAATTCTCTGCACCTGACTTGTAGACTATATCAAAATCAAAACCCTCAAGCCAAAGTTCCCAACGCAGAACTCTGGTATTCCCTTGCTCTAATAAATTTTTCTTTGCCAAGATGCTTTTCATATGCTTCAAATCTGTCCTGACAATAAACTTGACACTTTTCAGGAATAGATGAAACCTTTTTATGCCTCTTTTTACTGTAATTATCTCCTTATGAGAAGAGGGATACTTTTTCTCTGTATTATCAAAAGTACTTGAAGAGTAGGCACACACAAGTTCTTTTCGTCCATGCTTCTGTAACAATACTACAGCCCAAGTCTGATCAGAAGCATCTGATAGGCAAAAGAGCATCATTCAGGGCTTTGTAGTTGATTACAAGCCGTTTCTTGCCTCTTTTTTGTTCACTGTGCTTATTTACATAGAAGGCAGGACAAGGCCAAGGGCTTTTGCAAGGTTCAATAAGCTTTTGCTGGAGGAGCTGACCAATTTCTTCTTTACACAATTCCTCTTCTTTTGGACTCATGTCATTAGCGCTAGCTTTCTGTGGTTTTGAAATATAGCCTTCTTTATATGGGAGTGCAACAAAATATTTTTCTCTTGTCCAAAAGGCATCTGGTGTATTAGAAGTACAATCTTTTCGGAGTTTTTCAGAAATAGACTGCAAGGTTTTTGGACCATGCAACTCAGCATTTTGACAATCTTGTTGATCTTTGATAAATCTTGCAAACTGTGCTGAACCAGATCTTCTTCTTCAGGCTGAACATTCACTTTATAATCATTTGAAGCAGGAACTGTGACCAAACCAACTTGTGTAGTGAAAGTGATAGTTTCTGTGCCAAAAGTAACTGGAAAATATTTCTTCAAGAAATCTTTTCCCAATAAGACATCAGTGCCTGTATCAAAACTATACAAAGTAACAAAAACATGTACATCATTCAAATAAATGGGAAAATCAGGAGCTATGTGATTAAATTCCATCAGATCTTTAGTGATAGCCCTGAACTGAAGTTTAGTAGGCTGCCAATAGTAATACGGAATATCCACAAACTTGCAGCAACTACTCATGGCTCCAGAATCAATCTGTGCATCCAAAGTGTAAGATTTTATACTGGGAACTTTGATTTTTATAGGAATTACGACTCTATATCCTACTCCCATGACATTGATTAATTCCACATTTTCCTTTTCTTCTGGAACATTCTTCATCAGCATTCTTGTCAATTTGGAATGCATTCATCATAATCAGAGATAAGTAATTGGAGTTTAGATGACAACTGGATCATTTCTGATCTAGTATGATGAATAGAAGATTCTAAATCTGTGATCTGTTTCTTAAGAGCATCAATTTGATTCATGCCTATAGATTCTGTGATCTGCAAAGGCTTGAACATTGAATCAAACTCTTGTTGTATGAAATCATCATCTGAAAATCTTTCTTTATTCTTCTTCTTGGATGGTAACTAAATTTCTAACTTCTCTAGTTTTTATATCAATCTTCTTCTTGCTGTAAACTGGACTGGGTCAAGCTGTGCCAATTCAGATTTGACTGCTGCAATCTTCACCTCTAAATCTTTTGAATAATGAAACATCTTAATGTTAGGAATAAAAGTTTCATCTGAGTCTGAGGACTCAGAATTCAATACTAACTTTCCAATTTCAGGAATTTCATTATCTTCAGAGTCTGAAGAAGAACTAGAGACTTCAAAATATTCACCATCTGAATGGGAGATAAGATCCCAATCTTGTGGATTATGGACAGTAGAAAAGATATCTACAATTTTCATTTGCTTTTTGTCTTTCTTTTCTCTGCAAGCATTGGCATAATGACCTTCTTTACCACAAATAAAGCAAACAACTTTTTTAGAAGGTTTTGTCCTTTTCCTAAATACTATCCTTCTTCCTTTGAATGATCCTTTGAAGGATAATATTTCTTTCTTCTTGGTATATATTTATCAGGCTTGCAAGAACAAGACCTTTTTGAAACTGTTTTCTTACTTTTTCTGTGGCATCCAAAATCATATGTCTCCTTACAATTATTGCAGAATTTTGTACTAAAGTGCATTTGTTTCTTAAAATTCTTCTTTGCTTTGCTTTCTGCAAAATTGTTACTATCAGATGCTGGATAGCTGCAAAAGATTGGCCTTCCAAATTTACCTTATGGGTCTCTATATGCTGGTTGATCAAATCAGGAATTTTTCCTGGCATAGATTGTATGTAATATCTTAAATATGCAACATTGTGGGGATCATTTGCCTGATATAATAACTTCTACATTACACAAAAGTAATCATGCAAATAATCAATATTACATAACTTTTGGGAGAAGAATAATTGTGCATGATGGGATGAATTCTCTGGAACCATCCCAACAAACTCATGTTTTAAAGCATAAAATAGAGCCTTTAAAGGATCATCTTCATTTTCAACTATTTGATCTTTCTCATTTTCTGCCAGCTTTTCCCACCATTGTTTTAGTATACCAGTAAAAGACCAGATTATTTGGGTTACTATATCTGACCAATCTGCTTTTGTTTCAGCTTTTCTTTGTAATGCCCAAGCATGGACATTATGGAAGACAACAATCACTTCACTGTAATCTAGACAATCAATATTCACCAATAATGAATTTCCATATCCTCTTGAAGTAGGATTGTCTAATCTGACTGTTGTTGACTGAATATTCTCAGTATATTTACCAAAGTGGCTTGTAGCCGAAGCTTCATGAGAAGTAGTTCCACTAGAATATTTCTTTCCTTTATGTGGAAAATAAAAGGATTCACTTCTATCTCTTTTTGAACTTGGTTCACCTTGTGTTGGCTCACCAGGGGTTCTCTGAGTAGAAGTTACTCCTGACATGGCCAAAATTGTAGGAGCATATGGTTGGCCATTTTGTCTTATCAAAGAACTAAGACTGACATAGTTCTTAGGTAATCTGAGGCTTTCTACAGAAGGAAAGTCAACTAATCTATTCTTCATCAATTCTGTCTTTTCTGTAGCTAGACTTATTCCTTTCTGGATTTTCTCAAATCTAAGTTTATCCATATTCTCTACCCCCTTAAAAAGAATGTGCTTTTTCTCATCAGTACTGGAAGAGAATCTTAAATTAGAACTAGATGCCGGTACTTCTTTGTAATGTGGAGGAGAAGTAGGAGCAGGAAGTGCATCTCTAAGATGATCCAAAGATTTAGAGATAATACCCATATTAGATTGAACATCATTCAATTTCTGAGTATGTTCATTTTGCATCTCCAAAACTTCATTATAACCTGTGTGCATATTTTTAATATGCTCTTTGATTTCTAGGACATCCTTGGAAATATCATCTATGTTTTGTAACATACAAACTATTTGGTAGTTTGGATAGTTATGAATATTTTCTGAGTCATTTTGTTCAGGATCTACCACATTTTTCATATGTAACCACTGTATATCAGCTTTCACAGTACCATTCTTAAAAATTCTTCTGGCATTTCCAGGTTCTAGATGTCTTTCACTGATCTTTGCAACTATTTCCTGCTGGGCTCTTGATAAGGACAAACTTTTTATTTATGGAATGAATATCTCCTGTTTAGGAGAATCTGTGGGAGGTTCTGTCTGGAAAGTAGAGGATGAATATGGAATACAAAATTGATAGCCATCAGTTTTATGTGATGCAGATTTTTTATGGAGATTTGTTGGAGCAGGATGTTTGGCAGACAAGCTTCTAGGAATAGTGACAACTGTTTGTGAAGATTGTGGAATAACAGGTTTATTTTGGAGATCCCTACCCCCCAAAATTGAAGACATGGATCTCGAGAGGGATGGAGTAGTGAACCTGAGTCCAGAGGACCCATCTGGATGTTGGATGATAGATAATTGCTGAGGTTCTTTAGCGGTTTGCAGTTGAGGATATTTTTGCGAGAGCGGAGTATAACTGCTATTCCACTCTTCAAAGAGAGTGCATTCTGAAAAACCAATCTGTAATTTTATAAATATTTCCACAATAATAAAAATATTAGAACAATTCTCAGATTGAAATACACACAGCTCAAATTATATAGCTTTGCAGACAATGTATTATAGACTTCAGAGTCAGATTTCCGTGATGCAAGCAGATCGAGAAATTTCTCGCAGATGCAGAGTAGGGAAACTAAACTCAAAATCCAACAGACTCGAAACACACTAAGACCCCAAAATTTCTGAATGCCAAATGAACTTACAATGCTAGTATTTATAATATCCTAGTAGTTCATCCGGTTAAAACTTTTACCGGGAACTTGGAATCCAAAGACACACTTTCGGCTAGACCATCAGGCAAGATGTCTGTCACGAAAGGACTATGTACTCAAAAGTAATGAACAACTCTAAAGATTCAGGCAAGTGGGGACAACCACTTGTTATCTCATCCCTTGGAGGCTAGGCCATATGGGGACCGAATCAGACAAAATCTGATTAATACAAAGATGGTCGGAATCTAGGACATCGACTCTTTTATAAAGTAGATACACAGTGGAGATTTTTATTCGGCTAAATCCCACGGAAACCAGAAAGTAGAATATATACAAATTAAATTATATATGCAAGGATTTCATATGGGTGATCCTTACAATCAGTCACTGTTAGCTCTGTCTTCAAAATCATGTTCATGTTCATTATGCCTTTCATTTCCATGTGGCTGCACTAAAGCATCTATATCAAGAGCAAGTGCTTTGTATGGAATTGACTCATCCAACCACACAGGAGCATCTTCTCGGAAGCAACAATAGAAAGGAAAGGTATACAAATGTGGAGGTCTCTCTGATTCATCCATAGATATCAAGCCTCTAAATCTGATAGCCAATTTAAAGGATTCATCCTCTTCATTTGCTACCACAGTTGTTTTCAGATGGACAAAGTTAAACTCAACAACATAGTCATTTTGAACAACTACATGCATTTCCCAATGAAGGATCCTAACAAATTCATGAAAAATTCTATCAAAGATATGACGATCTCTAGGCATATACTTAAACATGAACAACCTAAACCAGGGACTCCACCATTATTACCAGGTTCTATTGCAACAGCATAAAATATAAATTTAACCGAACCATGTATCCTAGCCCTCTGATGGATAGATAAATAATCTTCCCATGTCCAATCAGTATTCTAGATACACCCAAAATAAACAGGATCTGGTTCTCTAGATAATGCATAATAAACACGCCATGGTCTAATTCTATAAGGTAACTCTCTAGTATATGACCATCTGGATTCTTCAGAATCAAACCAGTTTTGTAGTATGACTTGCCTAAGACACAATGGTAAGACTAAAAACTATTTACCAAGACATTCTAAACAAAACTCATAATGACAATTACTACAGACTGTTATTGTCTTGACTCGACTAGA
This sequence comes from Pinus albicaulis, assembly GCA_034641835.2. Classification (NCBI taxonomy): domain Eukaryota; kingdom Viridiplantae; phylum Streptophyta; class Pinopsida; order Pinales; family Pinaceae; genus Pinus; species Pinus albicaulis. The sequence goes on along the minus strand of CM076584.1, from coordinate 750,786,862 downwards.
CTTTACAGAACTTGATGATGAAGCTTCACCTTGATGAAGCGGTTTGAAAATTTTTATCTCTTTGAATTCTTGAGCTCCTTCTCTTGTAAGCATGTCATCCAGATAATTCTCTGCACCTGACTTGTAGACTATATCAAAATCAAAACCCTCAAGCCAAAGTGCCCAACACAGAACTCTGGTATTCCCTTGATCTAATAACTTTTTATTTGCCAAGATGATTTTCATATGCTTCAATCTGTCCTGACAATAAACCTGACACTTTTCAGGAATAGATGAAACCTTTTGATGCCTCTTTTTACTGCAAGTATCTCCTTATGAGAAGGGGGATACTTTTTCTCTGTATTATCAAAAGTACCTGAAGAGTAGGCACACACAAGTTCTTTTCATCCATGCTTCTGCAATAATACTGCGGCCCAAGTATGATAAGAAGCATATGTTTCAAGAATAAAGGGAAGATTAGTGTCTGGAAGTTTAAGCTTTGGTAGATTACTAATCTTACTCTTAATACTTCTGACTGCTTTTGTCATTTCATCTATCCAGCTGGTAGCTTTCTTCTTTAATATGTTCAAAATGACTTATGTATCTTCAGTCTGGTTTTCATAAAAGTTCCTTATGTAATTCAAACATCCAAGAAACCTTTGAAGAATATTTATATTAGGAATAAAATTAGGAAACTTTAACCGATGAGTTAGTATATGAGACTGAAGTTCCACATGACCTTTTTCTATGTGCAATCCTAAACAATCTATCCTGACTTTACCAATCTGGAATTTTTCTTCTGAGTCTGAGAGGACTAATCCATGCTTGTAAACAAGCTGATAAAACTGTTCAAGATGCATCTTGTGACTATTCACATCTTTACTGAAAACAAGCAAATCATCTATGTACACTATGATATAATCTACCCCTCCAAAAATGTCTTCCATTCTTTTCTGAAACTCAAAGGGGGCATTCTTCAACCCAAATGGCATGACAATCCATTGATACTGACCATGGGGGAATGTAAATGCAGTTTTATATCTATCAGCATGAATAATGTCAATCTGCCAGAAACCACTTTTGAGATCAAACTTGCTAAAAACATTGGCATTAGCTATTTTGGCAAGCAACAATTCTTTATTAGGCAGAGGATACCTGATAGGAAAAATAGCATCATTTAGGGCTTTGCAGTTGATTACAAGCCGTTTCTTGCCTCTTTTTTGTTCACTGTGCTTATTGACATAGAAGGCAGGAAAAGCCCAAGGGCTTTTGCAAGGTTCAATAAGCTTTTGCTGGAAGAACTGACCAATTTCTTCTTTACACAATTCCTGTTCTTTTGGACTCATGTGATTAGCACTAGCTTTCTGTGGTTTTGAAATATAGCCTTCTTTATATGGGAGTGAAACAAAATATATTTATCTTGTCCAAAAGGCATCTGGTCTATTAGCAGTACAATCTTTTCGGAGTTTGTTAGAAATAGACTGCAAGGTTTTTGGACCATGCAACTCAGCATTTTTGACAATCTTGTTGATCTTTGATAAATCTTGCAAACTGTGTTGAACCAGATCTTCTTCTTCAGGCTGAACATTCACTTAATAATCATTTGAAGCAGGAACTGTAACCAAACCAGCTTGTGTAGTGAAAGTGACAGTTTCTGTGCCAAAAGTAACTAGCAAATATTTCTTCAAGAAATATTTTCCCAATAAGACATCAATGCCTGTATCAAAACTATACAAAGTAACAAAAACATGTACATCATTCAAATAAATGGGAAAATCAGGAGCTATGTGATTAATTTCCATCAGATATTTAGTGATAGCCCTAAACTGAAGTTTAGTAGGCTGCCAATAGTAAGACGGAATAGCCCCAAACTTGCAACAACTACTCATGGCTCTAGAATCAATCTGTGCATCCAAAGTGTAAGATTTTATACTGGGAAATTTGATTTTTATAGGAATTACAACTCTGTCTCCTACTCCCATGACATTGATTAATTCCACATTTTCCTTTTCTTCTGGAACATTCTTCATCAGCATTCTTGTCAATTTGGAATGCATTCATCATAATCAGAGATAAGTAATTGGAGTTTAGATGACAACTGGATCATTTCTGATCTAGTATGATGAATAGAAGATTCTAAATCTGTGATCTGTTTCTTAAGAGCATCAATTTGATGCATGCCTGTAGATTCTGTGATCTGCAAAGGCTTGAACATTGAATCGAACTCTTGTTGTATGAAATCATCATCTGAAAATCTTTCTTTCTTCTTCTTCTTGGATGGTAACTAACTTTCTAACTTCTCTAGTTTTTCTGTCATTCTTCTTGCTGTAAACTGGACTGGGTCAAGCTGTGCCAATTCAGCTTTGACTGCTGCAATCTTCACCTCTAAATCTTCTGAAGAATGAAACATCTTAATGTCAGGAATGAAAGTTTCATCTGAGTCAGAGGACTCAGAATTCAATACTAACTTTCCAATTTCAGGAATTTCATTATCTTCAGAGTCTGAAGAAGAACTAGAGACTTCAAAATATTCACCATCTCAATGGGAGATAAGATCCCAATCTTGTGGATTATGGACAGTAGAAAAGATATCTACAATTTTCATTTTCTTTTTGTCTTTCTTTTCTTTGCAAGCATTGGCATAATGACCTTATTTGCCACAAATAAAGCAAAAAACTTTTTTAGAAGGTTTTTTCCTTTTCCTAAATAATATCCTTCTTCCTTTGAATGATCCTTTTTAAGGATAATATTTCTTTCTTCTTGGTATATATTTATCAGGCTTGCAAGAACAAGACCTTTTTGAAACTATTTTCTTACTTTTTCTGTGGCATCCAAAATCATATGTCTCCTTAAAATTATTGCAAAATTTTGTACTAAAGTGAATTTGTTTCTTAAAATTCTTCTTTTCTTTGCTTTCTGCACATTCTTTCTGCAAAATTGTTACTATCAACAGTTGGATTGTTTCGGGAAATAACTCCCTAGAGGTTTGTTGAGTCAAAACCTCCACAGATCAGAGCATGCTATTCAAGAAGGACTCACACAACCAAACTTTTATGCTAAAAACTAGATAACATCGATAGTAGATCTCACCCGTAATCCTACGTTTGATGTAGATCCCGCGGGGTCCAAACCCCTAGTAACCCTTCTTCCTCTTCAACATGGAAATCAAGAAAGAACATGCATGGAAATCTAGTTGTACAACATATACTTCTCCTAAATGTCAGTGTAATCCATGTGAAACATCATATAAACAATAATAAATGCTTAGATAATGATCTTTTCACATATGCAAGCAGATATTAACACGTGAATTCAGGAACAAGATGGTTCTTCTTCATTACAAACAGCATGTACAACAATAAAAAGTGGAGAGATCACCTGAATCCTTCCACGATCTTCGAACAGACTGTCGTCCGGATCCGTCCCGCCCTTGCCTCGCTAGGATACTTTCAAGAATTGTGCACACGAGATGACATATAAATTGATGAACATCTTCGGAAAACAAGGGTTTCTTGTAAAAAATCTGGGAAAGTGCAGGAGGCACGGGAAATCAGACTTGAATTGGGGCTCCAACAGAGTATAATGTCTATAAATTTCTCTCTCCCTTAGGCAATGCATGTGAGGGGATTTTATACTCCCTCAAAGTAGTTTCAATCTGTTGGAAACAGTTGGCCACGTTCTGGGGTGGTTGAACTACTGGAGTAACCATCAACCCAGCCCGAAAATAGGGAATTTTATATATTTTTTAATGATTTTAATGGCATACGCGAAAAAGTGTGTATGGACTAGCGTATACACGCGGAAAATTTTGGGCATACCCACATATGGGATTTTTAACACTGTTTTTTATGCAATTTGTTCAAGTCTGTGGGAATGGGTGCCCAAGGCCAAAGAGACAATCATGAATCACATGAGGGTGAAAAATGATGCTATAACAGATGCCCCCTAATATATGAGGTCAGAATGGGTACATGATGGCCGAAATTTATTATGCACATAGAAAGAACTTTACAAGGACAAGAGAGGACTTCACCAGATTTCAGCCTGCCAAAAACCAATGAAAGAAAACAGAGAGTCAACTCATGTTGAGGCGGGCATACCCATGCTCAGTCAAAACTATATCATATAGAAAGTACATGATGAATCCAAAATGTATACAAGTATAGCTGAACTGAAAGTACATAATGAATCATATGAGCAGGGCCTGGAAGTACAAGTCGGAATCGATGTCCAAGTATCACATATAGAAAGTTGATCAATGATGCTGAAACTGGCTATTTGATCATAAAAGTAACTGAATCTCCAAGTACCAAATCATAAGGGGTGGAACAGATGGTACAATCACGCAACTTGGGAGCCAACATATAGGATGTTGTTGTACTGACACTGCAACATATAAGGGTGGACGGCATCACTGGCAGAAACTGAATGGACTGTCAAAAGTGAACCGAAAGATGCTGATGCAACTCGAGGTCTTCACCGATCTCAATGGCACAATTCTACACAATGGGAATAAATGAGCTGAAGTCGACCATGTGAGAAACTGCTGGATTACCGGTCAATAATGTAAATCGTTAACCAACGCGAGACAACCCACGAATAATGAAAATGAGTGTCAAGGTGCCCCAGTACAATCTAACAAGTGCGAATGAATGATTTGAAGTCGAACACTTGGAAGAATCTACCAATCAGGAGGCATTGATGAATCCCCACTGTCGATAGCGAAGAGTCTACCACTGATGACTGCAAACCCTAAGGTACTGACAAAAAGACTAGATCTTATTCCCATCGCAATGAGTCAGAGTCGATGGGAAAATATCAACTGGAAGGAAGGCATTAAGGTATCCCACATCAGTCCAGCGTGAGTGTAACCTGCAGGCCAAGATCTGGAAGGAATCGGATGAAGCAGAGTGACGGAACCAAACCGAAGTACGTTTCCGACATGCACAAGATGAAGCTAGCGCACAGAAGAAACCCTCTGAACCAACCAATAATGAAAGCTGACACAGAGGCGAGATATCCACCGATAGGGTCAAATGGAAATCAAGGTACTTCATGAATTCCAAGTGTGATAATGTATGTTAACGTCGAACACAAGGAAAACCACTCAGTCAAAGACCCATAATGATGGTCAAATGCTAAGCACAAGGACACCTATCAATGATGGAAATAGGGCCAGGGTGTGGCTCTAGGTTTTCTCTCAGAGCAATGTGTCGTAGTCGATGAGAGACAAACCTGCCAGCAAGAAGTCAATGAAGACCTTCTCAAACCGGCACGAGCGGAAGACCAAAACATCTGATGTGATAGAACAAGATAATGACAAAACCGGGAACGCCGACTGAATAATGAGTCAAGAGACACCGCATAATGGCCGACTCTGGTTAGACTTCCCTTGAACAGAAGCACAACTCATGATGACCATGGCAGTAAAAAGTGACATTGTATAAGTCTGTTATGCAGGAGGCAAAAACAAACTCTCCATATGATTGGAAGAGATAACCAACCAGGGGAGAACTGACCAGTGAAACAAGGCAAAAGCTGAACCTAGGTCAAAACTAAAACCATCCCAAATGAAGAAAATATATAAGTGTATGTGCTTTGTTCAAGGGCGAAAAACTGACACTGTACTGCCTTCAAATTACGAAGTTACATCCCGTTCCCGCTCTTTTTGTTATATTTAATTTTTTTGTCTTTTTCATATAATAAGCTTGAAAAAGAATAAAATAATGCTATGGTACAATGGATGGAACGAGTATCAAGAAACAGATGCACTAGTTCCTGGGATTGGAACGATCCTATGCTCAATGCAAGGTGGCGGAAACTGGTCAGAGATACTCAAAGGAATGTTCCATCCATGGGTAAAAGGGTGTCAAGTTGTGATAGCTAAGTGCATGCAATGGTTAACTTGTACAGACAGTCAAGGTCAAAATTTGGCTTAAACATCGAGTCCAAAATGAAGCCGGCTAAAGGCCAGGAAAAACAAGTAGCCAATATGCAATGCAATAATACAACTTAGCAACACCAGGGAGCCTCTAGGGTAATGTCCAGAAAAATGATAGTGAAGAAGAAGAAAAATGAAGCTTCAACACATAAGTCATGGCGGGACTAAAGAGGACTCCCGAGCCTACATGAAACGCAGCATGGGCAACAAGTGCTAGCGAGGAACTAACTAGGAAGCCCATGTAAAGGAAGGCTCTACCACCAAGTCATGATTTAAAAATCAGTGAGTGAAATGGGTTAAATACTCATGACCTGATGGGATTGACCCTATGGCAAGTGATCAAAATGGAGGCTAGTATGCAAAATGCAACAGAAAGTGGATTTCCTAACCTATATGCTAGTGAAGATCATATACCTGCCATGACAGGTTAGCAGTCATGGATCAAAAATCGGAAAAAATCTCGACTTCATCAAAATGTACCTGAAAATATACCAATCTAGGCACTTCCAAGATTTCGGATTATGTAGCTTAAGATGGATTGAAAAAATAAGCATAACGAATTTTTGCAAAAAAGTTCAATTTTTGGGCATAAATACACAAGTTACCTCACATTTGGTTCATTGTTACTTGCTGAATTGGGAAAAAGAGCTCTGGAGAAAAAGCCTCTTTCGTCAAAATAGGAGCAATCGACCATCAAACTTCGCCGAATTTGTCAGGTAAGCTCTTAATCCATGCTTGTTATCAAATTTGTCCATAAATAAAGTAGCTAATGGACAAATTATTGAATTTTTGCAGGATGACTATATCATGGAGAGAATGTGAACACAATGCCATTGACAATGAAGTAATGCAGTATCAATTATCGCTCAATATTCTCCGAAATTGTGGATTGCTCAAATTTTTCAGAATGCCAAATATGAAGAGTAATGTCCGGTTGCTCAAAATGCTTGTGAATTATTGGGAACCGGAAGAAGATTGCTTCATAATAGATCAAATGCCCATACGTATCGAGGTGGAAGAAATCTATTTTATTACTGGACTCTCCCGGAGGGGGGAGCCAGTAGATTTACATGGCAAGCCTTTGGGAGGGCTAACCATGGATGACTATGTCCACGTCTACTGCGTAGAGGGATCCAAGAAAGTTGGGACTCAAATTGCTATAAGAGATTTAAGAGACTTGAACATGAAAATTCTCCTATTTACCATTGGCAGGGTAGCAGGATCTGCTTCCTTACACCAGGCATCCAAGACTCAAATGAGTATAGCTATGGAATGCTTAACTCATATATATGATTGGTGCACAACTCTATTAATGAATATAAAGCAACAATTGATTTCCATCCGAAAAACAAAGACAAAACATTTCGGATATGGTACAATCTTGATGACATTCTTCTTTGAGAAGATTCCTGGGCTGAGACCCAAAGTGATCTCTTCTATCAGCAGCCCAAGAGACCCAAGAATTTCCCGATGGGCTGACTTGATGAAGAGACTGGGGGGAAGTGAAGTTCCCCGAACCACCTGGGATGACGAGTTCTTCCAATGGTGGGGAGAACAAATCATCGCTGTGGAGGACTATCCCTATGCCAGGATGGATTTCTGTGGCGATCCAGACCTCGTCCTTCCACTTGGCGCGACATGGGGTACAGTCGGTAAGATTGCAATTTTTTAATTATATGATTTTTTTTGGATTTTTTCAATATGTGTGAAAAAATGAAACATGTTTTTGATTGAATTCAAAGTGACTTAAAATATCGTAATGATCATGATACAGATATTGGACCAGTCCGTCCTGATGGCTACCCACGACATAAGCGCCGTAGAGGCGAGGCGGATACAGTAGACTCAGACAGAACCCTCCATGCTATACAGAGGAACTTGGAGGGTTCAACCCACCAAGTGCCTATGGCTGTAGTGGAAGATCTACCCGAGGCCATCCAGAGACGGGTAGTAGGAGCACCTCGTGACTGGGTGCGGTTATTCCACTGAGTCGCGACTACGATCGTATTCTATAGGAACACAACTTCTAGGCAGGGACCACAGGAGTAGATAAATATGATTTACCGGATGACTGTTTATTTTTGAGATTTGAACATGATCGGGCATAAGCCCTAATTTTTTACGACTTATGGATCCAAATTTTTGTATAATTTTTTGAACACTCTGATGATATATACAACGATTTATGATGTGATGTGACAAATGTATGATGTTTTTGATGATTAAATTTTAATGTAGTGAATGACTAATATGCCAATCAATTGCTTGATTAGCTAATAAGTCTGCCATCCAATTGTCTACTCGAGGAATATGAATGAATGTTAAAAATTGAAATGATATTTGTAAAAAACGTATCCTCAAGAACAACCGGAGTAAAAATGGATCTCAAACCCGATAAGTATTGTTCAACTGCGACACCACCAGCTGGGAGTCCAAGAAAACTACCAACGAATCAACACCCAAAGATATTGCCTCCGAGAGTAGATAAATAACTGCAGTGTATTCTACTATATTATTGGAAGCAGGACCAATGCAGACTCCTCTTGATACTAACAGCTGACCGGATGGATGATGAAGCACCCAAGCCGCGGAAGCCAAGTTCCGGGTGTGTCTACTAGCACCATCGGCGAAACCAAAATGGCTCATGAAATTCGACACAACCTGCCATAGCAGATCAAAAACATCACCATCTCATCAAAGATCGAAAAACCAAATATGTACAAAGCAAAACTACTATATACAAAAATAAAAATGCCAGGCCGAAGCCTAGGCATAATACTTTTTAAAATAGAGCCCATTTCTGGGCTCTGGCAACTCATTCCCTTCAAAATAAACTAAGGTATATGCTCCTTTTTTAAGAACTTTTTTAACGATAAAGGGGCCATACCACATAGACTTAAACTTTCCTGCCCCCAGGGCATCTTTCTCTTGGGCATAGACCAAAACAAGGTCGCCTTCTGAGAAAACCCTAGGTTTGACCGCCTTATCGTACTAAACTTTAACTAGGTTTTTATGTGCTTCATTCATCGTGGTGGCATCCCGACGCTACTCATCGAGATGTTCCAGATGAAGGAGACATTCTTCAAGACTAGAAGTGTCAGGAAGAAGCCCGATGGCTAACTTAAGAGAAGGAATCTCACATTCAATGGGAAATACGAATTCCAGCCCATAAACTAGTTGAAATGGAGTAAAGCCAGTTGCAGTTTTTACTAACGTCCTGTATGCCCAAAGTGCAGGATATAGCATGATATGCCAATTGGATCTAGCTTTATTAATCGTCCTTTGAAAAATTTTCTTCAAGGATTTATTCACGGCTTCCACTTGCCCATTTTCCTGAGGATAGTAAGGAGATGAATGCTCCTGCCGGAAACCTAATTTTAGAGCCAACTCAGCCATCATGCTATTCTGAAAATGATTGCCATGATCAGTGAAAATCTCTCTAGGAATACCAAAACGAGCAATAACCTGGTTGAAAATAAAAAGAGCTACAGTCTCACCATCATTCCCAAAAGTAGGCATAGCCTCGACCCACTTCGTTAGTAGTCTACTGCTACAATAATGTACTTGTGACCTTTAGCCGAAGGTGGGCTACAAGTAGTATAATCAATACCCCACTTTGTAAAGGGACCGACAGTAATGACTGGAAAAAGCGGAGCTGGATGAGTGTGAATTTTTCGATTATAGACTTGACACAGATGACACTTTTTGACCGACTCCACACAATCTTTGAAAATCGAAGGCCAAAAGTACCCAGCATGCAAGATTTTTTGGGCTGTAGCAAGCCTAGATAAATGACCACCACAAGCTCCATTGTGGCAATCATTTAGCACAGCCTCAGCTTCTTCGAGAGTTAAGAAACGTCTCAGGATTGAATCAACCCCTCGACGGTATAAAGCATCACCAATAATCAAGTAATTTTTAGCCAAGTGACGCAACTTACGACGCTCATCTTTCCTAAAAGTAGAGGGAAACTTTGCAGTCTGAAGATACACAATGATATCCCCATACCAAGGATCTTGTGGAGAAATAAGAAACAAATGTTCATCCGGGAAGGATTCATCATAGACTATCTCTTCTCCATAGTGCAACTCAGATATTAATTCCGTGAAAACTAATGATTTCTTGGACTTGGCAAACGTAAAATCAAGATCAAATTCCTGCAAAATCACAATCCATCTATTGTATTTGCCCCCAATCACTCGCCTACTGAGAACAAATTGAAATGGATTCGCTGTTGCCAAAACATAAGTTTTTCGTAGAAGAATGTAATGTCTGAGTCGTTGCACATCATGAACAGCTGCTAAAGCCAATTTTTCTATTGGAGTATACCGGAGTTCAGGTCCTACCAAGCCTCAACTAAGATAGTATATAACATGCTCTGCAAGAGCATCATCCTCCTGAACTAGAACCATAGCAATAGTAGATTTTGCTACTGCAAGATACAAAAGGAAATCCCTGCTATAATCAGGGGGACTCAATAAAGGAGCATAGGTCAATGCTTTTTTCAAAGCATCGAATGAGCACTGAGCGAAGTCATCCCAAAAGAATGGGACTCCCTTCTTTAACAATCTCATAAATCCTTTGGTAACTTCAGCATAATTTACGATAAATCTCTTAAGAAAATTAGCCTTTCCTTGTAGACTTTGAAGTTGACTAATAGACGACGGGGGAGGCAACCGAAGTATTGCCTCAACCTTAAAGGGATCTACCCTAATCCTTTCCCTAGAAATTATAAATCCCAATAACCGACCAGATGTGACCATGAAAACACACTTGTTCGGATTCAACCTAATCTTGTAGAAATGACATCGTTCAAATACTTGACGAAGGTGAGCAGGATGATCAATTCTCTTTCGAGAAAGAGCAGCTAAATCATCCAAGCATGCCTCGATAATATGTTTAATGTCGTGGAAGGCATATGACATGGCCCACTGAAAGGTAGCCCCAGGATTTTTAAGACCAAAAGGCATCTTCTTCTTATGCTAATCTTCAAGACGGATAGTAATCTGATTATATCCGGAGAAACTGTCCATGAAGGATAAAATCTCATTACCGGAACACTCATCAATAATCTGATCTATAAATGGTGTGGGATAATTATCTTTAGGACATGATTTATTAAGGTCTTTGAAATCAATGCAAACTTGAATTGTTCCTTGTTTTTTATCTACGGGAACAGGGTTCGAAACCCACTCTGTCAAAGGAACAGGGAAAATAAATTCTGCCTTAAGAAGCTTCTCCACCTCGGCTTTGATAGCTGCAGCCTTCCTAGGATTGACCGGACGAAGTTTTTGCCTCACAAGATTAGCATTTTCGTAAGTCTTGATCTCATGCTGGACAATAGATGGATCTATACCAGGCATTTCCTCATAAGACCAAGCGAACACATCCCTAAAATATTTAAAGAGATCGGTGTAAATTTGAATCTCTTCAGGGGAACATTCAGCTCTGATGAAGACATTCTCTATAACATTGGGATTTCTGGAAATGTTCACTGGGATAGTTGGAGAAATCACAGCCATGTTCCCTTCAGCATATACCTGTGTTGGTGCTAAAGGGTTCAGGACTGGGTGAACAAGAACAGTAGACAAAGGACTTGGAAAACTTGACTCAACTTCGCTCAAATCAGGTAAAAAGTAAGACTGATGATGCAAATCATCCCACAGTCTATCTATACCAGACATAGCTTCCAGGATGGCCTCTTCAGATGGAAGAGTGGTATCAAGGCAATCCTGGGCGGAAGAAGAACTAAGTGTCCAAGATGGAGCCACATCTCCATCCAACTCTTCCGGTAAAAGAGGAGCTGGAATGGACTCTGCAGTGTCAACAATAGATTGATAAGAAATCTCAGCTGTAGACATTGGAAATGCCATTCCACCCACTTGAACTTCTGCTAATGCGGAGGTAGGGGAAGGTAAGGTCCAAGGGTCAAAAAAATAATGAGTTCTGAAGAACTCTCTTCGAAGAGGAGCCCTGGAGGATGAAATTGCATTTATATGAACAGTAGAAGGTGGAATATCAAAAGTACCCATCAAAGAAGAATACATTCCAACCCCTAAATTCTCAACAGGCGACTTGGCATTATCCAACTTTGGAATAGTTGAGTCAGTAGATGCATTCGGGTCTACAGGAGAACATTCCAGTTGATCCACCGTAACAATCCTCCCTTCATGAGGGAAACAAATAATCCGAAATAATGAGGATGCAATGGCATCCATCTCATAAATCCAGTTTCACCCCAACAGAAGGTTGTAGTCCAAGCTTGCATCAACTATCTCAACCTCTATATTTACAGTTTTTCCCCCAACACAGATGGGAAAAGATGGGATAATACCATGCAGTCTGTGAGAATTACCATCAAACGCAGTCAGAAGAGTAGCAGATGGAACAGCTGTGGGAGATCCAATTCCCTTCCAACATGTGAGAGACATCACACATGTGGAAGCACCCTCATCAACGACCGTCCGGAAAATATTGAATTTCTGGTACGATGATTTAATATGAAAAGCCATATGATGGGGGAGTCTCTTTTTAAAATTAGACATATCAAATGTAATCATAAGAGATTTCTTTGGATCGACAGCTCCAATAGCAGTGAGCAAAGCACTGCACTGAGTCGGACAAGACTGGAGCACCTCAAGAGCCGACATGGCACAAGGACTCTGCACCAGATCTTCCACAATAGAGTAGTTCTGGGCAGCCCTAGCATTTGGATTAATCGTCGTATGCTTAGTAGATGCTTTTGGCATCTGAGGTATAGGCTCAACAGTAGGATTCGTGATGTGAAGCGGCTCAGTAGCTTCGGGAGCACCCTTGGCTTTCGAAGACTCGTCTTCACCATAATCACGGGATCTTGTGGCGATATCCATCTGAGCACTCATCGTGTATATGTTTGATGGAGTTTCCCCTTCCTGGGTGCCCCTAGAGGAAGCCCCAGTATTTTGATTCGCGCCAACAACTAGTTGTTGCCCTTGGGGAAATGGGTTTGTCAACACAGCCTGGGAACTAGAAGAACCCTGCTGAGCTAACAAGCGTTGCGCATCCTAAATTTTAGGGCAAAGGTGAGTAAGATGGTCTCCAGCACATAAATTGCATGGAAACTTCAATTTATTTTTATCCTTTGGACCCTCATCAACATGCTCGTTGGATTTATTTGCATTACCCTTCCCATTCTTTCCCTTTTTCTTATTACATCCCTTCTTCTTCCCTTAAGATTGTTGATTTTCTTTAGGGTTAGAAGTATGAATGGAATTTACCGACAAAGATTGAGAAGGTGATGACTCAGAAGGCATAGCTTGACCAGAAGAAGCAGATTGTATAGACAACTGCTGCAATTTACTAAGCAGGTTAGCTGCACCACTATTGATCGACCCAATAAGTCCATCACCATGAGGACCGGGTTTAGTCTTGGACAAGTCTAATTTGGATCGAGGAGCATTAGGCAAATATTTATGAAGGACTCCAGACTGAGAATATATCAATTCAAGCTGCTGGGCCCTGAAAATGGTCTGTTCCTCATAAAATACCCCGGACAGGGATACATCCTTAGAAATATCTGACTGCAGAGATTTCAAAAACCATTCAAAAAGGAATTCCCCTGGAATATGAGCTTTAATAAGCCTCTTCCTTCTCCGCCATTCCTGAATATGATCAGAAATGTGGGTTGCATCGTCCTGCTTAAAATTAGCTAGGAGTTTGGTCCCAGCATCATAACAGATAGGCAACTAGAAATGATTTAGAAATGTCATAGCTAGATATCCAAATTTAGCAAAACTGCCCCTAGTTAACTCAATATACCACTTGGCAGCGTTTCCAGTTAAGGTGCGTTGAAAAAATCTCAACCTAATCGAATCGTCGATCAGGGAGTTATATGAACACCATAAATGGAAGGTGGTGATATGGTCAGCTGGGTCCTTTCCATTCTTTCCTTCAAATTTTGGAATGTCTGAAGGTAGTTTGGTGGGAACCGGAGGCCACCCCGGACTATATCGGATCGGATCGTTCGTCAATTTCGACAAATTTGGCAAGTTCAACATTGCCATAAAAGGTAAACGAGGCGGAGCCTGAAGATTCCATCCTTGATGGGATGAATTCCCAACATTCTGAAAAGAATACCCTGGATTTGATGCGGCAGCAGGTTGCCAAAAAGAATTCGTAGAAAATGTTGGGCCAAAGGACCCAACATTTGGAGAAGGACCCTCTCCCAATGTAGAGTTACCAAAGACCAGACCAGTTCCCCCCCTCGAAGTAATGAATGAAGAGGAAAGCCCCTGATAGGGGTTCCAAGCATTAGAAAGAGGAGAAAAATTCTGATAAGCACTTGACGAAGGGAAAGAAACATTCCCTTGTTGACCAGCATAAAACTGATTCCCTGCCCCCACTGCTGTAAATACAGGGTTCCAACCTGTAAAGGTAGTTGAACTCTGACCTCTAGACCAAGGGTTAAAACTCTGAGTCGGAGAAGTAAAAGGAAAATACCCTAAAGAAGGATTCGAACTAGGAATATGCCCAGTTCCGAAGGGGAACCCTTGAAAAAAAGCTGACCCACTAGCCATGGAAGACATGGGTGCAGACGCAGTTGCAGTAGCGGAAAAGGAAAACGAAGGAATCCCACTAGTGGGCATTCCAAAACAAAAGGGACCAGATTGAAAAGCATGTGCTTGGGTGAAACCAGATTCAAACACAGCAGTACTAGAAGCAATCAAAGATATAGCAATTGTGCCCCCTCCTTATACTGAAGCAAGGGTCTGAATGCCTGCAGCACTCACAGCCGAAGCTGCATTCCCAGTCGTGGCCATCGAAAGGTATGAATAAAAAGGAGGACTTTCTGGTCTCTCTGACTCAGGTCCGATGTACTCAACAACAAACGGATAATCAGGAGGAAGAGGAGATGGAAGTGATTGAGGAGACTCAGGTACTTCCTCTACTTCTATTCCTAATTCTCCCGGAAACAAGACTCTCGAGGTGAGCGGAATGCTCCTCTCGGAACCAACACCGAAACCAACTACAAAACCTTCAAGCCCTTGTGGAGGATCTCTCTCCACTGTGTTAGATCTCACAGGGTGATATTCACCTGCTACGTTACTCCTACGCCTTCTTGAAGAAGGCTCAGCACTCTCAGGAGATAACCCCCAGATTCTCCTCGATCAACGAGGCGCTTGATCAGCCACTTTAACAAATTTTAATTAGACTAAAAAAAGTATAAAGCTAAGCAAGTTAGGAGCAAAGAGAACTCACTAAAAAAATCCCTAAGATACAACCAAGCAAGTAGCCTTCAAGTATTTCCGCTCCGGGTGATTAGGACCGGACACCAAAATATGAGAAAGCGAAAAATAGGACCTCCCGAAAGTAGTCTGGGATAATTACAGCCCAGGCCTACTAGCGAAGGTAACAGAAACAGTTACGTCGACCTCTTGACAACAGCCTTTGCCAGTGAAAGTACCCAAGCTCACTGGGGCACCCTCCAGAAGTACTGTTGAAAGTGATACGACGTCTGCCTCAGGTACCACAGGTATTCCCCCCTGCAGTCACCTGTGTGGAACCTAGGAATGGAAAATATGGGCACCAATCCGTGTCAGAAGCCGGGCGGAACGGTCTTGAGGCAAGATCCAACAAATCAGAGTGGGGGTATCTCTCTTCTCGGCCTTCACTTCCCCTCGCGCTTGACTCTCTGGAGGAGAGCTTTCCCGGTCCACCTAACGGAGTTGGATTTCACTCAATCAATAAACTTCTATGTTTTAGTTTGAGCGGCCTTGGAGAGTTAACTCTCCACTCACCTAATCCAAGGCCCTACAACCTAGCTAGTTGGTGTATGACACTTAATAAAAAACTTGATAGTTGTTTTTAAATTAATGCGCTTATTTTAGTTGGCTGTTATATTAAGTCAAAGGGATATGGAAATGAAACTCGTGGTGTTTTACGACGCAGAAAAGAAATCAATGAAAACAAAACTACATGCAAATGCAGTAATTTCCTTTCAATGAAAAGAAATTTCTACACAGGTTCTACGAGACTAAATTTTTTTCTTTTCAGATAACAAACTTCACACTCGCAAAATTTTATGAAAAAGACTAAATGCTTAAGTGCACCTGATGCAAATTACTAAGAGCATGTCAATTCTAAGATGCAAAAATCTAACAAAGCAAAGAGAAATTTTCACAAATACTTCATTTTTATCAGTTTTCCAGCTGCCCACAAAGCTAGTTCCCAAATCAGAAACTTTCAGTACAAAGACACCAAAATATGCTCAAAATAAGAGAAAGAAACCAATGAAAATTCCCTTCCCAAATCAAGTCAAAAACCGAAGGCAAGAAATCTCAACAAGGCGTCAAAAGATGGAAAGAAACCAAAACAAAAATGCAAAACAAAAGCAATGGAAAAACAAAAATGTTTTTGAGCTTTTTGAATTTTATAAAAGAAGACTTCAAAGGGACCAAGAAGAACTATCCAATTCTCAAGCCAAACAATCTCTGAATTTCAAACAAAGCTTCAAAAAATGCTCTAAATCTTATAATTCCCCCTAGTGGCAAGATTTATATGAGCAAAAGGAAGAAGAAACTCAGGAAATCAGCCCAGAACAATAGCACAAACTCGCAGAAAACAGAACTTCAAAGAACCAAGAATGACTCTTCAAAAACTGCAACAAGACCTAGTCACATGAAGTCAAGAAAACCAACCAAAAATAGGCAAAAATCCAAGTGCAAAGCAAAACATAAAGTGAGGAAAGAGTATCCGAGCAGAAGCTCTCTGTCCTGATAAAGTAGAACAACCAAGAATCTCTAGAAAGAGATCTTGGTACTCGAACCAGAAATGCAAGCACTAAAAAACAAGATTTTCCTAATAAGCTAGTCTTCAACCAAACAAGAGAGAAAAATACCAATAACCACTATCAACACAATCCAGAGACTATAAAGACACTGCAGGAACAGGTCTCCACAGGCAGACAAGACTAAAAAGTCAAGAAATCAAAAAAGTTCAAATTTTCCCAGGCATACGCTAGTTATCAGCTTTTCAACAAGCATGCATACGCGCCTGTGTCAAAGGAAACTCGCGTATACGCGATTTCCTTTAACAAAAACTGCATGTATACGCGACTGTGTGAAGAAAAACTCACATATGAGAAAGCAAATAATGAAAAATAAAAATGATCAAGCCTGGATAAAGAACCAGGTCTTCAGTCTGACTGAGAAAAAGTTAACTGGACTGGAAATAATGATTAAAACTATTGGAAACCTTTAAAACAGCTGAAACCACCCAACAGGGGAATCACAAGAATGCGATCCCCAGCGGAGTCGCCAGTTCTTTTTCGGGAAATAACTCCCTAGAGGTTTGTTGGGTCAAAACCTCCACAGATCAGAGCATGCTATTCAAGAAGGACTCACACAACCACACTTGTGCTAAAAACTAGATAACATCGATAGTAGAACTCACCCGTAATCCTACGTTTGATGTAGATCCCGCGGGGTCCAAACCCCCAGCAACCCTTCTTCCTCTTCAACCTGGAAATCAAGAAAGAACATGCACGGAAATCTAGTTGTACATCATATACTTCTCCTAAATGTCAGTGTAATCCATGTGAAACATCATATAAACAATAATAAATGCTTAAATAACGATCTTTTCACATATGCAAGAAGATATTAATACGTGAATTCAGGAACAAAATGGTTCTTCTTCATTACGAACAGCATGTACAACAATAAAAAGTGGAGAGATCACCTAAATCCTTCCACGATCTTTGAACAGACCGTCGTCCAGATCCGTCCCGCCCTTGCCTCGCTAGGATACTTTCAAGACTTGTGCACACAAGATGACATATAAACTGATGAACATCTCCGGGAGACAAGGGTTTCCTGTCAAAAATCTGGGAAAGTGTGGGAGGCATGGGAAATCAGACTTGAATTGGGGCTCCAACAGAGTATAATGTCTATAAATTTCTCTCTCCCTTAGGCCATGCATGTGAGGGGCTTTTATACTCCCTCAAAGTAGTTTCAATCTGTTGGAAACAGTTGGCCACGTGCTGGGGTGGTTGAACTACTGGAGTAACCATCAACCCAGCCCGAAAATAGGGAATTTTATATATTTTTTAATGATTTTAATGGAATACGTGGAAAAGTGTGTATGGACTAGCATATACACGCGGAAAAGTCTGGGCATACCCGCGTATGGGATTTTTAACACTGTTTTTTATGAACTTTGTTCAAGTCTGTGGGAATGGGTGCCCAAGGCCAAAGAGACAATCATGAATCACATGAGGGTGAAAAATGATGCTATAACATGGATAGCTGCAAAATATTGGCCTTCCAAATTTACCTTATGGGTCTCTATATGCTGGTTGATCAAATCAAGAATTTTTCCTGGCATAGATTGTATGTAATATCTTAAATATGCAACATTGTGGGGATCATTTGCCTGATATAATAACTTCTGCATTACACAAAAGTAATCATGCAAATAATCGATATTACATAACTTTTGGGAGAATAATAATTGTGCATGATGGGATGAATCTTCTGGAACCATCCCAACAAACTCATGTTTTAAATCATCAAATAGAGCCTTTAAAGGATCATCTTCATTTTCAACTATTTGATCTTTCTCATTTTCTGCCATCTTTTCCCACCATTGTTTTAGTATACCAGTAAAAGACTAGATTATTTGGGTTACTATATCTGACCAATCTGCTTTTGTTTCAACTTTTATTTGTAGTGCCCAAGCATGGACATTATGGAAGACAACAATCACTTCACTATAATCTAGACAATCAATATTCACCAATAATGAATTTCCATATCCTCTTGAAGTAGGATTGTCTAATATGACTGTTGTTGATTGAAGATTCTCAGTATATTTACCAAAGGGGCTTGTAGCCGAAGCTTCATGAGCAGTAGTCCCACTGAAATCTTTCTTTCCTTTATGTGGAAAATAAAAGGATTCACTTCTATCTCTTTTTGAACTTGGTTCACCTTGTGTTGGCTCACCAGGGGTTCTCTGAGTAGAAGTTACTCCTGACATGGCCAAAATTGTAGGAGCAGATGGTTGGCCATTTTGTCTTATCAAAGAACTAATAATGACATAGTTCTTAGGTAATCTGAGGCTTTCTACAGAAGGAAAGTCAGCTAATCTATTATTCATCAATTCTGTCTTTTCTGTAGCTAGACTTATTCCTTTCTGGATTTTATCAAGTCTAAGTTTATCCATATTCTCTACCCCCTTAAAAAGAATGTGCTTTTTCTCATCAGGACTGGAAGAGAATCTTAAATTAGAAATAGATGCCGCTACTTCTTTGTAATGTGGAGGAGAAGTAGGAGAAGGAAGTGCATCTCTAAGATGATCTAAAGATTTAGAGATAATACCCATATTAGATTGAACATCATTCAATTTCTAAGTATGTTCATTTTGCATCCCCAAAACTTCATTATAACCTGTGTGCATCTTTTTAATATGCTCTTTGATTTCTAGGACATCCTTGGCAATATCATCTATGTTTTGTAACATACAAACTATTTGGTAGTTTGTATAGTTATGCATCTTTTCTAAGTCATTTTGTTCAGGATCTAGCACATTTTTCATATGTAACCACTGCATATCAGCTTTCATAGTTCCATTATTAAAAATTCTTCTGGCATTTCCAGGTTCTAGATGTCTTTCACTGATCTTTGCAACTATTTCCTGCTGGGCTCTTGGTAAGGACATAATTTTTATTTCTGGAATGAATATCTCCTGTTTAGGAGAATCTGTGGGAGGTTCTGTCTGGAAAGTAGAGGATGAAGATGGAATACAAAACTAACAGTCATCAGTTTTATGTGATGCATATTTTTTATGGATATTTCTTGGAGCAGGATGTCTGGAAGACAAGCTTCTAGGAATAGTGACAACTGTTTGTGAAGATTGTGGAATAACAGGTTTATTTTGGAGATCCATACCCCCCAAAATTGAAGACATGGATCTCGAGAGGGATGGAGTAGTGAACCTGAGTCCAGAGGACCCATCTGGATGTTGGATGATAGATAACTGCTGAGGTTCTTTAGCGGTTTGCAGTTGAGGATATTTTTGCGAGAGCGGAGTATAACTGCTATTCCACTCTTTAGGGAGAGTGCATTCTGCAAAACCAATCTGTAAAGGAGAAGTATTACCAGGGCCAACAATCACACCTTCTTTAAGAGCTCTATCTTTCAGTTTTGGATTTAAAGGAGGCATTGAGGTAGACACAAATCGTAAGCAAATGGAAGCATGCAACTGAGCTATTTGAGACTGAGGAGCAACATCAAAACCGTAGAACTGTATATAGGCATTCAAGAATTCATTTATGTATGGGTCTGTCAAGGAAAATTGATATATGGGAATAACAGATGACCAGGCAGGTCCATTATTTAATGGACTTTGGAAACCTCCTAATAAAGCATCAGAGAAATTGTTCATTCTTATATCCAACACACATGCTAAACAGGAAGTATTTAAACCAGGTCTGACTAGTGGATTTATCCCAAATTGAACCATACCAATATGGACATATTTATAACCATTTTCCAATCCCCATTCAACATCTTCTTTCTTTATCAGAGGAATTTGATAGACTGACTGTCCAGTAGAGATAGGAATATTAACTGAAGTAAATCTAAATAACTGAACTGCTTTAAACTGAAATACTGGCATTTTATATAATTTATCCACATCTATCTCTGGCAATGTCCAATTAGGCTATGGCTCAAATTCTTGCACAAGTACTTTCTCATCATATAGTGTATCATTTTCTTGAGATTTATTCAGATACTTAGATACAAAAGACCATCTATTCTTATGAGTTAATTTTCTATCTTCGGGTTTTTGAATGAATTCTTTCATAGAACCAGCCATTGAGAATGAATAAAAGTATGCACCTGATTAGAGGAGAAGAAGTCTTTGTACTCCAGGAAAGAAAACACGGCAGTCCTTCGCCTTCACAGCTCTCAACCAAAGCTTTACCGCCAACTCCAACTCATAAACAAATACAGGGACCAATACTCTCTTAATGGGAAACCAGACAAGACAACTTCTTGGACAAAGAACCACATGGCTCCGATACCAATTTTATAAAGAGTTCCACAATACTCAAAAGATTAGAACAATGCTAAGATTGAACTACGCACAGCTCAAATTATATAGCTTTGCAGACAATGTATTACAGACTTCTGATTTTAGTTTCCCTGCTCTGCATCTGCGAGAAGTTTCTCGATCTGCTTGCATCACGAAAATCTGACTCTGAAGTCTATAATACATTGTCTGCAAAGCTATATAATTTGATCTATGTGTATTTCAATCTGAGCATTGTTCTAATCTTTTGAGTATTGTGGAACTCTTTATAAAATTTATATCATAGTGTACATAGATGATTTGCTTGTTTTCAGTAAAGATGTGAATAGTCACAAGATGCATCTTGAATAGTTTTATCATCTTGTTTACAAGCATGGATTAGTCCTCTCAGACTCAGAAGAAAAATTCCAGATTGGTAAAGTCAGGATAGATTATTTAGGATTGCACATAGGAAAAAGTCATGTGGAACTTCAGCCTCATATACTAACTCATCTGTTAAAGTTTCCTGATTTTATTCCTGATATAAAGATTCTTCAAAGGTTTCTTGGATGTTTGAATTACATAAGGAACTTTTATGAAAACCAGTCTGAAGATACAAAATTCCTTTTGAACAGATTAAAGAAGAAAGCTACCAGCTGGACATATGAAATGACAAAAGCAGTCAGAAGTATTAAGAGTAAGATTAGTAATCTAACAAAGCTTAAAATTCCAGATACTAATCTTCCCTTTATTCTTGAAACAGATGCTTCTGATCATACTTGGGCCGCAGTATTATTGCAGAAGCATGGACGAAAAGAACTTGTGTGTGCCTACTCTTCAGGTACTTTTGATAATACAGAGAAAAAGTATCCCTCTTCTCATAAGGAGATACTTGTAGTAATAAGAGGCATCAAAAGGTTTCATCTATTCCTGAAAAGTGTCAGGTTTATTGTTAGGACAGATTTGAAGCATATGAAAAGCATCTTGGCAAATAAAAAGTTATTAGAGCAAGGGAATACCAGAGTTCTGCGTTGGGAACTTTGGCTTCAGGGTTTTGATTTTGATATAGTCTACAAGTCAGGTGCAGAGAATTATCTGACTGACATGCTTACAAGAGAAGGAGCTCAAGAATTCAAAGAGATAAAAATGTTCATACCACTTCATCAGGGTGAAGCTTCATCATCAAGTTCTGTAAAGTCTAGTCGAGTCAAGACAATAACAGTCTGTAGTAATTTTCATTATGAGTTTTGTTTAGAGTGTCTTTCTAAACAATTTTTAGTCTTACCATTGTGTCTTAGGCAAGTCATACTACAAAACTGGTTTGATTCTGAAGAATCTAGATGGTCATATACTAGAGAGTCACCTTATAGAATTAGACCATGGCGTGTTTATTATGCATTATCCAGAGAACCAGATCCTGTTTATTTTGGGTGTATCCAGAATACTGACTGGACATGGGAAGATTATTTCTCTATCCATCAGAGGGCTGGGATACATGGTTCAGTTAAAGTCATATTTTATGCTGTTGCAATAGACCCTGGTAATAATTGGTGGAGTCCCTGGTTTAGGTTGTTCATGTTTAAGTATATGCCTAGAGCTTGTCATATCTTTGATAGAAGTTTTCATGAGTTTGTTAGGATCCTTCATTGGGAAATGCATGTAGTTGTTCAAAATGACTATGTTGTCGAGTTTAACTTTGTCCATCTAAAAACAACTGTGGTAGCAAATGAAGAGGATGAATCCTTTAAATTGGCTATCAGATTTAGAGGCTTGATATCTGTGGATGAATCAGAGAGACCTCCACATTTGTATACCTTTCATTTCTACCGTTGCTTCCGAGAAGATGCTCCTGTGTGTTTGGATGAGCCAGTTCCATACGAAGCACTTGCTCTTGATATAGATGCTTTAGTGCAGCCACATGGAAATGAAAGGCATAATGATCATGAACATGATTGTGAAGACAGAGCTAGCAGTGACTGATTTTAAGGATCACCCATATGAAATCCTTGCATATCTAATTTAATTTGTATATATTCTACTTTCTGCTTTCTGTGGGATTTAGCCAAATAAAAATCTCCACTGTGTATCTACTTTATAAAAGAGCCGATGTCCTAGATTCTAACCATCTTTGTACTAATTAGATTTTGTCTAATTCGGTCCCCATATGGCCTAGACTCCAAGGGATGAGATAACAAGTGGTTGTCCCCACTTGCCCGAATATTTAGAGTTGTTCATTACTTTTGAGTACATAGTCCTTTCGTGATAGACATCTTGCATGATGGTCTAGCCGAAAGTGTGTCTTTGGATTCAAAGTTCCCGGTAAAAGTTTTAACCAGATGACCTGCTAGGATATTATAAATACCAGCATTGTAAGTTCATTTGACATTCGGAAATTTTGGGGTCTTAGTGTGTTTCAAGTCTGTTGGAGTCTGAGTTTAGTTTCCCTGCTCTGCATCTATGAGAAGTTTCTCAATCTGCTTGCATCACGGAAATCTGACTCTGAAGTCTGTAATACATTGTCTGCAAAGCTATATAATTTGAGTTGTGTGTATTTCAATCTGAGCATTGTTCTAATCTTTTGAGTATTGTGGAACTCTTTATAAAATCCCTCCAAAAATGTCTTCCATTATTTTCTGAAACTCAAAGGGGGCATTCTTCAACCCAAATGGCATGACAGTCCATTGATACTGACCATGGGGGACTATAAATGCAGTTTTATATCTATCAGCAGGAATAATGCCAATCTGCCAGAAACCACTTTTGAGATCAAACTTGATAAAAACATTGGCATTAGCGATTTTGGCAAGCAACAATTCTTTATTAGGCAGAGGATACCTGATAGGCAAAAGTGCATCATTCAGGGCTTTGTAGTTGATTACAAGCCGTTTCTTGCCTCTTTTTTGTTCACTGTGCTTATTGACATAGAAGGCAGGACAAGCCCAAGGGCTTTTGCAAGGTTCAATAAGCTTTTGCTAGAGGAGCTGAACAATTTCTTCTTTACACAATTCCTGTTCTTTTGGACTCATGTGATTAGCACTAGCTTTCTGTGGTTTTGAAATATAGCCTTCTTTATATCGGAGTGCAACAAAATACCTTTCTCTTGTCCAAAAGGCATCTGGTGTATTAGCAGTACAATCTTTTCGGAGTTTGTCAGAAATAGACTGCAAGGTTTTTGGACCATGCAACTCAGCATTTTTGACAATCTTGTTGATCTTTGATAAATCTTGCAAACTGTGTTGAACCAGATCTTCTTCTTCAGGCTGAACATTCAATTTATAATCATTTGAAGCAGGAACTATAACCAAACCAGCTTGTGTAGTGAAAGTGACAGTTTCTGTGCCAAAAGTAACTGGCAAATATTTCTTCAAGAAATCTTGTCCCAATAAGACATCAGTGCCTGTATCAAAACTATACAAAGTAACAAAAACCTGTACATCATTCAAATAAATGGGAAAATAAGGAGCTATGTGATTAATTTCCATCAGATCTTTAGTGATAGCCCTGAAATGAAGTTTAGTAGGTTGCCAATAGTAATACGGAATAGCCCCAAAATTGCAGCAACTACTCATGGCTCCAAAATCAATCTGTGCATCCAAAGTGTAAGATTTTATACTGGGAACTTTGATTTTTATAGGAATTAAAACTCTGTCTCCTACTCCCATGACATTGATTAATTCCACATTTTCCTTTGGAGTATTTTCTTCTGGAACATTCTTCATCAGCATTCTTGTCAATTTAGAATTGCATTCATAATAATCAGAGATAATTAATTGGAGTTTGGATGACAACTGGATCATTTTTGATCTAGTATGATGAATAGAAGATTCTAAATCTGTGATCTGTTTCTTAAGAGCATCAATTTGATTCATACCTGTAGATTCTGTGATCTGCAAAGGCTTGAACATTGAATCGAACTCTTGTTGTATGAAATCATCATCTGAAAATATTTCTTTCTTCTTCTTCTTGGATGGTATCTGACTTTCTAACTTCTCTAGTTTTTCTGTCAATCTTCTTCTTGCTGTAAACTGGACTGGGTCAAGCTGTGCCAATTCAGCTTTGACTGCTGCAATCTTCACCTCTAAATCTTCTGAAGAATGAAACATCTTAATGTCAGGAATGAAAGTTTCATCTGAGTCAGAGGACTCAGAATTCAATACAAACTTTCCAATTTAAGGAATTTCATTATCTTTAGAGTCTGAAGAAGAACTAGAGACTTCAAAATATTCACCATCTGAATGGGAGATAAGATCCCAATCTTGTGGATTATGGACAGTAGAAAATATATCTACAATTTTCATTTTCTTTTTGTCTTTCTTTTCTCTGCAAGCATTGGCATAATGACCTTCTTTACCACAAATAAAGCAAACAACTTTTTTAGAAGGTTTTTTCCTTTTCCTAAATACTATCCTTCTTCCTTTGAATGATCCTTTTGAAGGATAATATTTCTTTCTTCTTGGTATATATTTATCAGGCTTGCAAGAACAAGACCTTTTTGAAACTGTTTTCTTACTTTTTCTGTGGCATCCAAAATCATATGTCTCCTTAAAATTATTGTAGAATTTTGTACTAAAATGCATTTGTTTCTTAAAATTGTTCTTTGCTTTGCTTTCTGCACATTCTTTCTGCAAAATTGTTACTATCAGCTGCTGGATAGCTGCAAAAGATTGGCCTTCCAAATTTACCTTATGGGTCTCTATATGCTGGTTGATCAAATCAGGAATTTTTCATGGCATAGATTGTATGTAATATCTTAAATATGCAACATTGTGGGGATCATTTGCCTGATATAATAACTTCTGCATTACACAAAAGTAATCATGCAAATAATCGATATTACATAACTTCTGGGAGAAGAATAATTGTGCATGATGGGATGAATCTTCTGGAACCATCCCAACAAACTCATTTTTTAAAGCATGAAATAGAGCCTTGAAAGGATCATATTCATTTTCAACTATTTGATCTTTCTCATTTTCTGCCATCTTTTCCCACCATTGTTTTAGTATACCAGTAAAAGACCAGATTATTTGGGTTACTATATCTGACCAATCTGCTTTTGTTTCAGCTTTCCTTTGTAATGCCCAAGCATGGACATTATGGAAGACAGCAATCACTTCACTGTAATCTAGACAATCAATATTCACCAATAATGAATTTCCATATCCTCTGGAAGTAGGATTGTCTAATCTGACTGTTGTTGACTGAAGATTCTCAGTATATTTACCAAAGGGGCTTGTAGCCTAAGCTTCATGAGCAGTAGTCCCACTGGAATATTTCTTTCCTTTATGTGGAAAATAAAAGGATTCACTTCTATCTCTTTTTGAACTTGGTTCACCTTGTGTTGGCTCACTAGGGGTTCTCTAAGTAGAAGTTACTCCTGACATGGCCAAAATTGTAGGAGCAGATGGTTGGCCATTTTGTCTTATCAAAGAACTAAGACTAACATAGTTCTTAGAAAATCTGAGGCTTTCTACAGAAGGTAAGTCAGCTAACCTATTCTTCGTCAATTCTGTCTTTTCTGTAGCTAGACTTATTCCTTTCTGGATTTTCTCAAGTCTAAGTTTATCCATATTCTCTACCCCCTTGAAAATAATGTGCTTTTTCTCATCAAGACTGGAAGAGAATCTTAACTTAGAACTAGATGCCGCTACTTCTTTGTAATGTGGAGGAGAAGTAGGAGAAGGAAGTGCATCTCTAAGATGATCCAAATATTTAGAGATAATACCCATATTAGATTGAACATCATTCAATTTCTAAGTATGTTCATTTTGCATCCCCAAAACTTCATTATAACCTGTGTGCATCTTTTCAATATGCTCTTTGATTTCTAGGACATCCTTGGAAATATCATCTATGTTTTGTAACATACAAACTATTTGGTAGTTTGTATAGTTATGAATCTTTTCTGAGTCATTTTGTTCAGGATCTGCCACATTTTTCATATGTAACCACTGCATATCAGCTTTCACAGTTCCATTCTTAAAAATTCTTCTGGCATTTCCAGGTTCTAGATGTCTTTCACTGATCTTTGCAACTATTTCCTGCTGGGCTCTTGGTAAGGACAGACTTTTTATTTCTGGAATGAATATCTCCTGTTTAGGAGAATCTGTGGGAGGTTCTGTCTGGAAAGTAGAGGATGAAGATGGAATACAAAACTGACGGTCATCAGTTTTATGTGATGCAGATTTTTTATGGAGATTTCTTGGAGCAGGATGTCTGGTAGAAAAGCTTCTAGGAATAGTGACAGCTGTTTGTGAAGATTGTGGAATAACAGGTTTATTTTGGAGATCCCTACCCCCCAAAATTGAAGACATGGATCTCGAGAGGGATGGAGTAGTGAACCTGAGTCTAGAGGACCCATCTAGATGTTGGATGATAGATAACTGCTGAGGTTCTTTAGTGGTTTGCAGTTGAGGATAGTTTTGCGAGAGCGGAGTATAAATACTATTCCACTCTTCAGGGAGAGTGCATTCTACAAAACCAATCTGTAAAGGAGCAGTATTACCAAGGCCAACAATCACACCTTCTTTAAGAGCTCTATCTTTCAGTTTTGGATTTAAAGGAGGCATTGAGGTAGACACAAATCGTTAGCAAATGGAAGCATGAAACTGAGCTATTTGAGACTGAGGAGCAACATCAAAATCGTATAATTGTATATAGGCATTCAAGAATTCATTTATTTATGGGTCTGTCAAGGAAACTTGATATCTGGGAATAACAGATGACCAGGCAGGTCCATTATTTAATGGACTTTGGAAACCTCCTAATAAAGCATCAGAGAAATTGTTCATTCTTGTATCCAACACACATGCTAAACAGGAAGTATTTAAACCAGGTTTGACTAGTGGATTTATCCCAAATTGAACCATACCCTTATGTAATAATAAAATTAGATGTCTGAGGAAACTTCTTCTAAATTTATCAATATTTACATAGTTTTTTATTATTTTTGACATTTATTTTGAAAGGGACAACAATATTTTTGGTTGAATATTCATAAATATGAGGTTTATTCTTGAATTGGAATATAGGGACAAAATACATATCAACCTTTCCACTGCATCATTTCCATTCCCTCTAAATTTTCACCTCACTTTAGGTATGCACTCATCAGGTTGTGACAGTGCCAATACCTTTTTTCACATCATAACTTGTGCAGTAGAATCTAACCCTTCATGGGAACCCTATAATAGCAACCAATTTTCATATTGGTGCCCATGCTATGTTAATTTGTAGGCCTATGAACCCTATTTAAAGCCCTGCATCACATCGAAGTTGAGCCTAATTCATTTCTCTTCCTATTAATTATGGCAATATTCAGCTAAAAGAATAAGTTTTCAATCATCCTTATGTTTATTTTTAGTTTCCTATGCATATGTTCATTAATGTATTACTACATGCTGCTATGTTGTTGGACGGCGCCTTTACCTTGCTTACAACATGTGCAATTACATTTGACCTCTTTCCTTTGTGTCGATATTATTGTAATGGCTTGAACATAAAACATAATTAAATACAAAAATACTTATGGAAATCCAAGGAATTAATCATCAACATAAGGAAAATTCCAATTAATAAGTAGAAGAATGATGAGTAGTGAGAAATTACGTGTATAATGAAGAACAAACTTACTTGTAATTTTAGAGCCATTGCGTCACTCTGATCTAGTTTTCTGCAACCAATGTTTTGGGGATGACTCTCCACCCAACCATAGGCTCAACTACACTATGTTGGTTTATAAATATCCCCCCTTGAGCCCCCAATCAACTGCCTCTACAAGTGAATCCCTCCTATCCTAGAATTCTTCCTAGGAAAGAATGTCTAACATCCGCTTTCTCATCCATTAAATAAAACAAATTGCTCCTAAAATGGAAGGAAGAGCTTCATGCATGTAATCCATATTTCATTATAAGAATTTTATTTTGGGTTTTTTTAATCTTACATTTTTCCTTAAATTTGAATTTTCTAGTATATTTACTCTTATTTATTTTAATATTTTACTTTTTGTTAATTTGGATTTTTTCCATAAATTTCCTCTTATTTATTTTACTATTTTACTTTTTGTTTGTTAGTTATTAATTAGTTATGTTTATTTATTTATTTATCATTTTCATTTTATTATTTATTTACTTATTATTATTATTTCCATAATATGGGGCATTACATACTCCCCCTGTTTAAGGAATTTCGTCTTGCAATTGACTTTGATTATATTATGACCTTTTTTTCACCCTTTTTGTTTCTTTAAACTATCTCCATATATTTTCCACATAATTCTCCATTGATTTAGTATGAGTCCATTCCAAGTGACCATAACAGACATGGAAATTTCCTAGGAAGTGTAAGCAAATTTCAAGCACTTCTCTGCTTTTGGTATACCACACTTAAATACATCTCGGTCTATCATGACCCCAAGGCTCCAAACATTATCTACCTAAGAAGACATTTGGCTAATACTCATGTAAACCTAGGAATCTTGAAACGTTGGCCCAACTCTCACCATAACTCATTAAGGAACACAACCTCAAGAATCCAAGTCAAATCCCACAACTTGTATAGCAAGAAACACTCTAGCCATTTCCTAGAATTTGAAATCACAACTCTGATATTAGGCACTCGACCTTCTCAAGTTGGTTCCATATTTCATTGCAAATTATTCAAGGCAAAAGAAACACTAACAAAGTAGTTGATTGAGTTTGTCCCCATTCCATAATGTGTTATGTATTCTCCATCATAGGTATGAGATCCCACAAGATCATAATAAATCGGCCCTTTTGGCCCACTAATGGAATCTCTATGAGTCACATCACAACATGCACCAATGCATTAGTTATTTAATCATAAAATATCATCTCATACAAATAATCGACGTGCTAACACTTGGATGTCATTATGTGAACAATATATCATTATTATCATAACATCATGAATATAGGACCCCACATGCTCACACATGTTAACATTAAACATCTCATGCAATTAAAGCATTCCATCATATCATAATATTCTAACATCAATGTATTTTTATAAATGACCTAGCATTACATCAATATAATAAATGAAACCACATGTTAATATAACCTCATCATGTAACATCATCAATATGATAATAATCTCAACACATATCACATGAAAAAAAAAAACATCATTCTTATTATTATTCATTGGGAAAATTCAAATTCATCATTTTCCATAAGAAATGAATACTATCTAAGTTATTTAATGCAACAATATCATTAAACATCTAAGGTTTATTTGGATAATTTAGTAACTTGGTTTGGATCCTCAGTAGTACTATGAGTTCCTTGTTTTCATTAAGGTTCCAATTGTTTTTCAATAATAATTTTCTCTTCTTATTTAAATAAGGAAGCTAGCAATTTATAAGAGGTATAATAACATGATAGAATTTAAGTGGTTGATTCTTATTGTGAAATATAGTTGCTAATATAAAAATTCACTTATTTTAGATTTATTTATTTATTTTGTATCTAGAGAAATTCGCAATGTTTAAAGAATTTGAACCTCAAACTTTCTTGCACAAAACATTTCATTTTCATGACTATTTCTAATTGAACTAACCCTTCTCAAACTTAATTTATCTTAAATTTAATATAATAAAAAAATGTATATATAACTTTAGATATTAATTAGCTTACTTGAGATACATTCACTTTAGATACTAATTCACTAAATTGAGGAAAGGCTAAAAACATACGTCTAGATTTGAGATTAAACGATAGTCACTAATAAATAATGAACCAAGACTATATTCAACTGGAGTCCCTACCGTAGATAATCTTGTTTTGACATTTACCAAGTAAATAAATGTTAATTTTGTTTGATATAGGTTATGGTAAATAAACGTTAATTTTGCTTGATATAGGTTTATATTGTCTTTCTTGTTGGAATTGACTACTTTAATGATTTTCTAATTAATCATTTTGATTAGATGGTATAACTTGAAATATGCTAATATATTCTTGTAGTTGCTAGAAATCAGCAATAAAATTGCAAGTGATAACTTCGCTCCATATCTAAATCAGGTGTTTAAACTCTGTTTAAATTAATTTTTTTACTAAAGTATGATTAAAAATTTACTAGGCCTACCCTAATGTTTAGGGAGAATGAAACCACGTATGAGTATTAAGGGAAAAAAAATAAATAAATAAATAAAAATTGTGTTGAAACATGGTTGCATGTTGATGTGTGAGTTACATTAGAAAAAAATGCAATTTACAATTTGAAATGTTGGAATTGGAAGAGTTGAGTTTACATGTGCCAAATGGCAAAAGCGGTTATGTTCTTACAAACACTATTAATAACACTAAAATCAATAGGTATGGCCACATGGCAACCATGTTTGTAACAACAATGATGAATTAAAATTAAAAAATATATAACAATATGCATTAAAAGTTGGATTCATTTCATTAAGTGAGGGGTATGCATTCTTTTGGACTCATTTCATTAAATGAGTGGTGTGCAATAGTTTTGTATCTGAAGGTTTGGACACATGGAAACCATATTTGTAACGAATATTATTAATAAAGGGAAGCCATAACTAAAATTAATAATGAACTCATGCAATAACATTTCATTTAATATTATATATATTTGAAACACCATGTTCCTCAAGCTCCCCAAAAATAGCTTTGTGCAAAAACTTATATACATTGTTCTGAAGAGAATTTGAAAAATAGCTTTGCGCAAAAACTTATTTACATCGTTCTGAAGAGAATTTGAACACTTTCTCAGAGAGCCCACCTCCCCCTTCTTCAATTTTCCATTTAGGTATGGTTGGTTTTTCATTGTATATTTGTTTGATTTCATATTTTATTGTAGTTTAATTGTATTAGGTTTTTAATGTTATTAAGTTTTAATAAAATGATTTTGGTTAGCAGGTTTTTGGAGGTTCAATACTCTTAGAGAGGTTTGGTGGGTTCGATTTGATACAGATGTCTGGTTTCCAGTTTATTTCCACCGAAAAAAGGTGTGTAGAAATTTCAAACACTAAATTTTTTTTTCAAAATATTAGGGATCGTGAGAGTTAGATCAATTTTCTTTTCAACTGAAGAATAGAAAAATTAGGGATCGTGAGAGTTAGATCAAGTTTTTTTTTTCAACTGAAGAATAGTGCCTAAATTTTGGAGCAGTCATACATAGTTTTTCCCTAGATTAGACCTAAAGTCTAGAGCAGGCATACATAATTTTCCCCTAGATTAGACCAAAAGCCTGTAAAAACCAAACATCCCTAAAATTATTTAAAAAACTGTACAATATAACAATTTCATCATTCTGGAACTTGGTCCTCCTCCCATCCTCTTTAGATAATTAAAACTCTTTTATAATGCCATCCAATTTGCAAACCTCTATATCCTGAATACTCAAGCATTTCCTCGCTCAGTTTCTTATTGAGATTCAACAAGATGATGAGCTTAGTGAAAATCAGTCACCTTCACTAAGTGGGCCCGTAGGCTATTTTTAGGTGTAAGTCTATTTTTAGACTATGTCTATTTCTAGACACGGTGATCATATTTCAGAAGTTGCAAGATGCTATTTGTGGATGGTTGGTCAAGTTGGAAAAATAGATGAAATTCTATTTTTAGAATATTGCGCAAAGTCTATTTATAGATCTTTGATCTAAAAATAGAAGTGTCGATTATTATTATCTCTTAATAATAATCTGGCAATAAAAATCAACTTGTTCTCTTGGAGCACTTAATTTCAGTGTACATATTTGGCAAATCAGTGGGCTGAAGGAATTATGCAATTCCTAGGGTTTACTAGTGGTTCATGCATGGAGGCCTCAGTTAGAATTGAAGTGGAAAAGTTATGACAGAGTTGGAAGAGTATTTCATGGAGTTGTTATTCAGTTTAACTCAGTTAATGGAGTTAAACTTAGTTAAGCTAGTTGTATCTAGTCTAACTGAATGATACACTAGTGAGAGTGGAGTGAATTAATTAGTTAATTAATTCACAAATAATAACTCATTAATCAACTGAACAAATACAACAGTTAACTATAGTGCATGCCAGTTCTAGTGGAGACCCAGTGGAGAGATAGGTGAAAGGGCAAGATGGACTATCCGTTGTGACTATAGTGATGCATTGATTGCATCACACACACATTGGAGTTGCCAATGAGGATTGTGCAGTCAAGGCAAGGCCAATTCGAATTCATTCAGGGGTCTTCTTCGGCAGGGATTGCGCAGTGGAGGTAGGCTATCAGGTGGCAAGAAATCAGTGCATGGATTTGCAGATTTCTTCTGATTAGTGCGTGACGATTGATTGTACTGAGAGCTTGATGTACTAAGATTTGTATGAGATTGTTACATGATCTCCATGATACATAATATATGATAGTAGGGGTTTTCAACTCCAGGCTTTCCCGTTAAACAACTGTGTTATGTGCGATTGTTTTTATTGCTTCATGTGTTTGCAATTGATTTTAAATTTCCGCAAAATATTAACAGTGGAAGGATTATGTATTTAGCAAGAAGATAAATATTGTTAGATCAGGAGAATCTGGATATATACATGCATCTTGTATATAATTTCTACATTTCTTTCACCCTTGAGACATGGTGACGTGCACTGAACCTCAAAGCATTGTTTAAATGATCTTGGAATTTTTATTTACATAATATATCTTTAGTTTATCACATTCTAGATTCTTATTATAGAATATATTTTTGTTAACTAAATGTTGATACTTCTCTCACTCTATACCACTGATTGTAATTTATAATTTTTCATTATCTTTATCTTACACCTTATTGTCGTTCAATTACTGTATCTGATAATTACATTTTTTGTGGTTACACATCTATCATTCCAATTAAAAAAAATTAAATCATTTTTGTTACTTATAATGATTGATACTTTTCAGAAATAGTTACTGTGACACCTGTAGAGTTTGAGGTCTAATGAAATTATGTGTTATCGGTCTCCTTTATATATATATGCTTATTTTAAATCAATGAATGGTCATTATCTGAGATTGAAGTAATTATTGTTAACGAATTATTCTCATTCTCTTATTTTAATTAACTATAAATTACTATGCATTTTTCTTGCATGGTAATTTCTATTCACAAATTCTTTATTTTAACATATGTTAGTTGTTCTCTTAGCTTAATCAAATTAGTAGAAAGAATAATACCTCCCCTTTTTATTTGATTGATGTGGTTAAACACAATTTTTATAGTTTACAATTGCATATTCCTTATTAAGTTAGTTTCTTACTTCTGTGGAGTTGAAGGAACTGTTACAATAACCATCCTAGCCCACAAACTAACCAAAGTTCCTTAGAATATACCATATATTTATTGCATAATTTTAATTTTAAAAATTAAAAAATAAAATTTATTATTCCATATTAAAAATATATTATACCTCTAGGAATAAAGTTAAAATAAATCTAATATATAAGTGCTTAATTATATTAAAGGAATATACCAAAATCACATATGTCTTTCCTTACTGTATCTAACTTTTAATTTATTTATATTTCATACCTTTCTTTAATATATCTAACTTTTAATTTATTTATATTTTATAAAAACCATATAAAACGTTTTATCCAATAATAATATAAATGTCTCATATACAAAATAATATAAATAGAGATCTAACTTAATATCCCAATCAATACCTCTAACAAAAAAAAAAAAAAAAAAAAATCTAAAATCCCAACTAATGTCCATGATAATGACATAATAACACAAATGATCTTCAAACTTTAATAGCTACCACAATATTGCATATTTAAGAATACTGTTATCATTAATGTCGTTTGGTAAAGGACATACAAACACCATTGTAAAATTTTATATTAAATATCTCAATAATATAATTATAAAAATAATATTAATATTAATATTGTTATCAATAATAAAGTAAGGTTTTTGGATTCATGATTTTGGATATAAAAACATTACTGTAAAATTTTATGTTAAATATCTCAATCATATAATTAGATAACTAATATTAATATTGTTATTAATATTAAAGTAAAATTAATATTGTTATCAATATTAAAGTAAGGTTTTTGGATTCATGATTTTTTTATTAGATGTAATTTACATAAAATAATCATGAAACTTTAGATCTTTTTCATGGTAAAATAGTAATTAGTAATGAAATGGGAAAACAATCAAATTATCATCCAAAAACTTCTCTCATCTCTTTTTCACATAATGACCTCCTTTTCTTTTGCCGGCATTGAAAACGTTTTTTTTTTCTTATTTTTCTTTTTCCCTTAAGTAATTATCAAGTGAAATGTTTTTGTAAACAATGCAAACTATGCAAACAATGTGATAACTAACCATCTCTCATTTAAATTGCTACTACAATATTGTATATTCTTTAAGAATGTTATTAATTTTAATGTTCTTTTGGAAAAAAAGACATGTAAATATAGTAAATCTGATATTTTTACAAATATGTTTAGATAATTATTATTATTATTAAATATAAATTTTTGGATATATAATTTGTAGTTATGAAAAAAAATTAGAAAATTTAGGAAATTCATATATGGTCATTAAACTATAGCTTGAGTCTTTATTTAATTATTTCAGATTATTAAGAATATTTTCAATTAAATGACCTCTTTAAAGAACAAGTTTGACATCTCATGAAGAAAAATAGAATGACGAGGGACGGGAATTTCACACATAATTCGATACAATGGTGGTCTCTCCCAAAAATAACTAACTCATTAAAATGTTCATGATAAATTTATGCACTTCTATTAATTTATTGATTTATGCATCTCATAGAAAAGTAATTAAGAGTGTCACACATTTTATCTAATAATATAGGTTCCACATTGATTATTTTATTGTAAAATACTTTATTGTATTGATTGAATTAATATATGAAAATGATATAATTTAATGTTATATATAATAAATATCTAAGTAAAAGATATAAGTGTAGCGTACAATTTAAATATAAATAATAATGATGATGGTTAAAGTTCACTGAAACCAATATTTGGTTTATCGGACCTAAAGAAACGAATTATTTAGTTTAATTTAAGATTTTATTCTTATGTTACGAATTATTTAGTTTGATTTAAGATTTTATTCCTATGCTCAAAAATCTTGGAGAGAAGCCTCTCGAGCTCACTATAATTTTGACATCTTAAAAGGCTAGGAAGGTCAGTATTGCAACAAAGATTATGAAATTGAGATCTAATGTGGTTGTACGCGGGGCACTATAAGAGGAAGTGATTTTCATCCTCGATGTTCATATTCTCATAGAGATGGCAGATCCTTTCCATCCATGGTGTTTTAGGAACTGTCCAACGACCTGTTTCACTATGGAGCTCATGAGAGTTTGTTCTAATCTTGGCTATATTAATTTTCTTCTTTGAGCTAGTTAAAACAGAGAGATACTTTTGATCTTCTAGGGTGGGGTTGATTACGTCCTTATAATATCTTAATTTTCTTTTAGCTGCTAGATCTTTCTCACACCACATTTTTTCTTTGAACTTATAAGTAACAATTTTTTTAATGTTATTAATGTTTTGCAATGCAACATTCTCATCGATCTCCCAATGGTTCAACCAGGCCCTGGTGTCTTTATACCAACCTCGTTTGAGCCTTAGGTGGTTTTGGATGGAATTTAAAGCTAGCTTAGGAAGTCTATGGTCTCCTATGCTATTGAGTTTGTGCTTGTACAATAGAAGCCTAGTCATAGCTAGGCTCTCAATAGGGGAAAGACCCACTTCTATAAGGAGAATTAGATAGGGTGTATTGCTTTTAATTTTGAGGTTATATGTTATAAAACGCTTCTGGATTTGCTCAATATTTCTCCAGGATTCTCTAGACCTCACATCCATATAAGATAATAGCAGTTACTAAAGTTTCAAAGAGGAACTTATTTCTATCCCACATTACGAGGTTTTTCGTTTTACAATTATTTTCAAGACCAAAATAAGCTTTCCACCCCCCATTAATCCTTTTCTAAATGCTATAGTTCCAGTTGAGCTTGTGATGAATATCAATTCCTAGGTACTTGTAAGATGAAACTTCCTCCAAGTTACTATTGTCATACATAAAATTAGTGTAAGTGTCCTTCTTGGATTTGATAATCATAACTTTTGTTTTTTCAGTGTTAACAGTCATACCCATGGTAGAGCAAAAATCCTTAAGAAGTCTAAGTTGCTTATCAAGATCAGATGGGCACCTTGCGAGAAGAACAATATCGTTAACATAGAGAAGAAGGATGATGACTATCCCAGCTAAGATCATGCCGGCACAACCTGCTTCCTCTAAACAACCTTCTAGCTTGTCGATGTAAATGCCAAATAGGGTAGGGGAGAGGGGGCAACCTTGTTTAACTCCGATATTACACTTAATATATTTCGACTACCCCTCATTTCTCTTTAACTTGGAAATTATATTCTCGTATAACCTTATAGTGGCTGCTCTTAGCTTGAAAGGAACATTTAGCTCTTCTAATCTATTCCATAGGTTGTTTCTAGGAACCGTATCGAAAGCCTTTCTAAAGTCCACAAAGCAACAGAAGAGATCAAATTTATCATTGCGACATTCCTCTACAATGATCCTAAGTGTAACGAGGTGGTCCGTTTTTGAGTGCTGCCTTCTAAAACCTGCTTGTCCTTTAGCCCGCTTACCTTCACTTTCAAGCCATATGCCCAAAATAATACCATATAACTTGGCTAAGAGAGAACTGATATAAGTAAAAGATATATATCATACAATTTTATATTAATATATAATAATACATATTAATAATGGTATAAATTTTATATTTATTCTCATTTATTATTATTATTTTTAATATCAATATTAATTATTTAAAATTAACATTAGTATTATTGAAATTAATATTAAATGATATTAACATTAATAATTTAATTAAATAGGTTAATATTAACATTAATAATAAATATAAATATTTGAAATTAGTAAAGGAATTATTAACATTAATATTAAATATCAATATTTCTTTTAATGTTAATTAATATTAATACTATATAATTTTATTATTACTATATTATATTACATTGATATTATAAATTATTAATTTCTTTGTATAATTAGCTAAGAACATCAATTTACTAAAAGTGCAAACAGAGATCAAATATATTGTCTCTCTTAATTGGTAAACTATCAATTAAAAAATATAAATAATAATGCATGAAAATATATCAATGATTTGAATATTTTATAAAAAACCATACATATATATATATATCCCATTAATTCAATAAATAGATTGTCTCAATTATATATTTGGCCAAATTGTATAAATTATATATTTTTTATTATTTGTGGATTCAATTTAGTTTTTTAATATATTTGTGTCAACTTTATAGAAAGTTCAATATTTATGTTTGTTATTAAATTTAATATATATGCTTTTCATTCATATTAATAAACATTGATAAACATAAATGTTTGAAATTGACAAATTAATATTATTACTATTATAAATATTTTGATGATTTTTATTATTATTAATAATATTATTTTTAATATTAATTATTTAAAATTAATATTGATTGATATTAACATTAATAATTAATAATATAGATTAATATTAACATTAATAATAAATATAAATATTTCAAATAAATAAAGAAATTATTAACATTAATATTGAATATCAATATCTCTTTTAATGTTAATTAATATTAATACTATATAAATTTATTATGTAATATCCCAAATGGGAAAATCTCTGCTCCATCGGGAATATTTTTAAGATATTCCAGTTCCTTCTCCAGTGAGCTATCACAAGTCCATTTCAGAGATTGATTGTTGGGGAATTTACAGGATATTTCTCCTTCCAAAGAAGGGAGAGATCTTGAGGCTAGCTGGCCCTTCACAGACTCTGTCAATGGATATGCAATATTCCACCTCGAGAATTTCCGCTACAGGGTCCTTGAGGACGTTGTATAAGGAAGCCTCTACAAAAATAAGGCAAAATACCACTAGGATGCCCTAGGAAAACTCAAATACAACTCCCCTACAGAAAATGAGCTCAAAGAAATACATCTAGATGGGTTATTCAGATCTTCCTAATCTAGGTCTCTAAAACAATGCTCAAAGAGTGAGCTACAACAATATGCAAAACATCAATCTGAAACTCTGCAAATCTGAATGTATCATAAGAGGGTAAATACTACAGCCATCATTATATTAGTATATTAGAAAGATTATACAAAAATATCATGATGAACAAGGCCCTCAAGCTTTTAGAACCAATCTCCCATGAATATACAATGTAATGCCGGAGTAGCTGTAGCTACACAGAATGCCAAAAGACCATAAATACGTAGTATCTATGAGAGATGCAACTATTGAATACATACAAAATAATAATATAGTTGAAAGATACAAGAAAAATGGCCCAAGAAAGGAAAATGGGCTCAATATGGGATTTCTAGCCAATCTTAGGGAGATTGCTAGAAATGCCGGATAAAATACAAGTGACAAAAAAATGTCATTGCAACTGAAACCAAAATGAATAAGAGGCTATGGCTGATATGAAATGATGGTGCCCTCCTCTGATAATTCCCTCAAGGGAAAAGGGTTTGATCCCCTTTTACTCAAAAGCACTCCTCCTGATGAGCACAAGAATCTCCCTCAACATTGCCCTCATGGAATAACGAAGTTTATCCAAATGATTGTGCAGTGGGAGATGATGAATGAGTGGCCTAATGCCACAGATCTGAAATATGGTCCAAGAGCCCTCTCTACAGCTCCTCCAATGAAGAGATCACTCCTCCACTGAAAAGGCAAGTAAGGAAAGACTATGAGTTCCTCTGCTGCTACCCCAGCTACATAGCACCATCCTGCTACAGAAATAACGTTGCAACTGAAGGAGTGAGCTTGGCCAAATTCCGGAATGAGGAAATGAAGCTCAAATCCTATCCTCCCATGAGGAAGAGGTGGGGGATCCTTTCTCGGGAACACCCCCAGTGCTCAAGAGCACTGTAATCCTGCTAAATAGCCCGGATGTGCAAGTCCTTGGCTTCACCACAAAATTTCTGAATCTAAGCATGAACAAATGAGCTACTATATTCTCTCTTATAAAGCAAATGAACTCTCTCTCACCATCGGTCCCACAATTAGGGTTTCCATTCGCTTTTGAATGCTTTCCCTCCAAAAACTATGTTTTCTTCTCAAGCAAGCCACCCCTTTAAGGCAGCGTTGTTGACTTGGTTAAAGATGGCCAACTCAAGGTGATCCTCATCATGTTCACACCATTAGGTGTTTATTTCAGCTGCTTATTTATCCTCCTTCCTCATAAGGAGTGTTATTTCTCTATCACCAAGGGGTTAAGGGGTCTCCTTACCCATTTTATTAAACAAAATAAAAATATGCCACTACAATGTTCCATTTTAGCTTGAGGCTAAAATTGGGAACATTACAGTCCTCCCCTCCCACATGTTGCTTGTCCTTAAGAAATTGCATAGAGAGACCAAAAATTTCTCCCCCTTATTCTCTTAGGGCCTCCTCATAAAAAATCTCCACCACTACTTAAGATATGCTGCAATAAAACTGTCCTCCAATGCTTGCTCCCAAGTATGCAAACCGGAATGGTGCACCTTACGGAAGGATAGAAGATGTAGGTGGAAATCTCCCGGCTGGACCATGGCCTCCTCAAGGTAGGAGTGATGATATGCATGGGAAAATATAATCCCACTGATGATCCCCTCACCCGTGCTATCATCCAAATGGAAATCTTGCCCCCGGTTCTGTGCAATGTAATGGGGCTGAACGAAGAGTTTTGTTGCTTTATCCCAATAAGCTCTTCTCTCCCTCTGTAGTACATATGGGGCTGCCTCTATCTTTGGGCTGAAATGGTATGGCCTCCAAGAGTGGCCCAAGCTACCCCATCAAAATATTCAGCCATGAAATGAGTCTTCAAATTCTCCAAGTGGTTTTGCCTCACAAGAAGAGAAAAGTAATAGTATGGCAATCATGGTTTTCCCATGGTGTCTCTTGCAATATACAACTTTTGTAATGGGGAGAATAGTGCTCCCGATGGGTTGTCCCAACATATAAGTGACTCTCCACATAGTGCTCCCTGTGAATAAATAAGCATCAACAATACAAGGTAGCATAATACAATGAAAACAAGTTGTCACAAGACAACTAGAGAGTGGGTCACTTCTCCTCTCATGGGACCGACGCAGTGAGCCTCTTGCCTGAAACAAAATATCCATAACAAGTGCTTTCCCAGCCACTTGTTTGCTACCACACACATCTTCAAAAGATAGGAACATGAAAATATAAATTGGTGCCAATGGTGCACACCAAGGAGCATGTGGCTCCCTCCACAAACCACTATAAGAATGGTCCATTCCTTTGCTGCAAAAGACTACAAATACATCCTTGTAAAATATGCAAGAAGGAACAACTCCTCTTGACTCATCATGCTTGCTCAAACAAGGAAGGAAAGTAAAATATAAAAATGTGAGATTATACCTCCTCTAATTTGTACTTGAGCTCTTGAGCTGTAATGGCCCAACTGAGAATTTCCCTCTACCTCCAATGAGTAGGGAAGTGGCTGTGAGGTTCTCTCCACCATAATCAAGTGGGATATGCATCTCTCCCTATGTTGATAGATGCCATGATGAATGCCCTCCAAGTGAACTCCTCTAGCCAATCAAATTATGCATCCAAGTTCATAACTAGGAAGTCCTCATATGCTGCATGCAATAATTTCTTCTCAAGACTAGAAGCTCTAGCCAAGAAGAATATGCCATAGTGTTAGGTGACCATATCAGCAAAACTTGTATCAGTCATCTCCCTCCTGGTCATCAAGAGTCATGCATGCAATTAGGATCCTGGGGAATACTCAACCCAAG
This sequence comes from Pinus albicaulis, assembly GCA_034641835.2. Taxonomy (NCBI): domain Eukaryota; kingdom Viridiplantae; phylum Streptophyta; class Pinopsida; order Pinales; family Pinaceae; genus Pinus; species Pinus albicaulis. Next base: position 750,745,034 of record CM076584.1, on the reverse strand, counting down.
CTGAGCTCTCCAACCTGGATCAGTCCTCCATATAGACAGTGCTGGTATTCTACAATACGGTGCTCCATCATGCTGCTGCCTGCTACCTTGACATCCCCTCATGCCAAAGTCATCATCCAAGTTGTTGCCATGCTGTCATGCAGCTGCTCATGCTAAAATATAAATAAGGACTCCTGAAAATGAGTCCCCCATGAGATTCTATCATCTCCAAGAATCTCCCAATCCTAGGAAATGTAAGCATGAGTGGCCTCCATCTACTCCAATGCATGAAAGGGTCATCCCTCAAAGGAATAATCCTCTGTTCATCAAAATCCTTGGAGTAGCCATCCTCCAACCATGCAGAAAACTCTATCAATGCAGTAAAGCTGATGAAGATGGGTGATACTGAAAATGAGAGAGTATATCTCTCCTCCTTGAGTTTACCCCAAACCCTCTGCGCTGTTTTGGATTCCTCTAGTGTCTCCACCCCTCCAGAACCCATGAGTGGTGAACCAAATGGAATGATGCCTCTCATCAATTCTAAATCAAGTGGCCTCCTAGGTGGAATGCCCCCATAAAGTGAGACATCATGCTCTGAAATAGACTGCATGTATGAGTGGACTGTTTTGTCCCTCTTTCCTCTGTGCAGTGCAATCTCTTTCCTTTGTGTAGAAAGTTTCTGAAATGGATATGGGTGAATTCCCATCATCCCTGCATGTTGATCCTTCTCTTTCCCTTCCATCTCATAATCCCCAGCTAATGCTATATAAAGCTCCGGAATTGTGCCTTGGCTCCCACATGTAAAAATTTGGAACTCCTTGCAAAGATATAAGGGCTCCTCTAGTGGAAGCAATAGCTCCCTTCTCACCTCCATGTGGTGATGGATGTCATCCCAATATGACAGCGCTGTTGGTTCCTTCCAGTGCATGAATTTTTTTTATGTTTATGTCACAATGATTTTCACCAATTTCTTTCATCAAACCCTTAGTGAATGCCTCAAGAGTTTTTTCATTTGCATGGCATGAAAAATGGGACTTTCAAACTAAAAAACATGAGCCATACCTTTGAGTTGCATTGCTGCTCCTCCAATGGCCTCATCTCCTTCCTCTATCCCCCTTGCAAATGGACAAATGAATACGCTGTGGATATGCATGTGTGGCTGAATGCTTACACCCATAATGAAAAAACTAGGGTTTTCTCCATCCACAACCCTTTTCAGAAAATCTTCCCACTGTTCCCTTTCATCAATATTTTCAATGATGTCCTCAATGGTCTGGAAAAGAAGAATGGAAACCTCCTCTTCCATCATTCGTCTTTCGTTGTATCCTTTTTAAATCTCCTCTCCTTGGAGAGAAGCTCCTCTTCCTAATAGCTTTAGATCTTGGGCACAGGCTGAGCCAAGATCATGCTCCGATACCACTGTAATATCCCAAATGGGAAAATCTCTGCTCCATTGGGAATATATTTAAGATATTCCAATTCCTTCTTCAGTGAGCTATCAAAAGTCCATTTCAGAGATTTAATGTTGGGGCATTTACAGGATATGTCTCCTTCCAAATAAGGGAGAGATCCTGAGGCTAGCTGGTCCTTCACAGACTCTGTCTATGGATATGCAATATTCCACCTCGGGAGTTTCTACTACAGGGTCCTTGAGGATGCTGTATAAGGAAGCCTCTGCAAAATATGGCAAACCACTACTAGGATGCCCTAGAGAAACTCAAATAAAACTCCCCTGCAGAAAATGAGCTCAAATAAATACATCTAGATGGGTTAATCAGATCTACCCAATCTAGATCTCTAAAACAATACTCAAAGAGTGAGCTACTGCAATATGCAAAACATCAATCTGAAACTCTACAAATATGAATGTATCATAAGAGGGTAAATAATACAGCCATAATTATATTATTATATCAGAAAGATTATACAGAAATATCATGAGGAACAAGGCCCTCAAGCTTTTAGAACCAACCTCCCATGAATATACAATGTAATGTCGGAGTAGCTGTAGCTACACAGAATGCTGGAAGACCATAACTGTGCAATCTCTATGAGAGATGCAGCTATTGAATACATAAAAAATAATAATGTAGCTGAAAGATACAAGAAAAATGGCCCAAGAGAGGAAAATGGGCTCAATATGGAATTTCTAGCCAATCTCAGGGAGATTGCTAGAAATGCCGGATAAAATACAAGTGACAAACAAAATGTCATTGCAACTGAAACCCAAATGAATAAGAGGCTATGGCTGATCTGAAATAATGGTTCCCTCCTCTGATAATTCCCTCAAGGGAAAAGGGGTTGATCCCCTTTTACTCAAAATCACTCCTCCTGATGAGCACAAGAATCTCCCTCAACACTGCCCTCATGGAATAGTGCAGTTTCTCCAAATGACTACGCAGTGGGAGATGGTGAATGAGTGGCCTGATGCCAAATATCTGAAATATGGTCCAAGAGCCCTCTCTACAGCTCCTCCAATGAAGAGATCACTCCTCCACTGAAAAGGTAAGTAAGGAAAGACTCTATGAGTTCCTCTGCTGCTACCCCAGTTACACAGCACCATCCTGCTACAGAAATAACACTGCAATTGGAGTGAGCTTGGAAAAATGCCGGAATGAGGAAATGCAGCTCAAATCCTCTCCTCCCATGAGGAAGAGGTGGGGTATCCCCGCCCGGGAACACCCCCAGTTCTCAAGAGCACTGCAATCCTGCTAAACAACCCGGATGTGCAAGTCCTTGGCTTCACCACGAAATTTCTGAATCTAAGCATGAAAAAATGAGCTGCTATCTTCTCTCTTATAAATAAAATGAACTATCTCTCACCATACGTCCCACAATTATGGTTTCCATTCATTTTTGAATGCTTTCCCTCCAAAAACTACGTTGTCTTCTCAAACAAGCCACCCCTCTAAGGCAACGCTATTGACTTGGTCAAAGATGGCCAACTTAAGGTGATCCTCATCATATTCACACCATTAGGTGTTTATTTCAGCTGCTTATTTATCCTCCTTCCTCATAAGGAGTGTTATTTCTCTATTACCAAGGGGTTAAGGGGTCTCCTTACCCATTTTATTAAACAAAATAAAAATATGCCACTATAATGTTCCATTTTAGCTTGAGGCTAAAATTGGGAACATTACATATTATTACTTTATTATATTACAATAGTATTATAAATTATTAATTTATGTATTTAATTAGTTAAAAACATCGATTTATTAAGAGTGCATAAAGAATTCAAATATCTTATTTCTCTCTTAATTGGTAAACCTAAAATAGATATAGGTTCTTCAATTCCAATGAAAATATATTTTTAATTATAAGCTCCTCAGATTCCAACTATAACTTTTAAATCTGAAAATCATTCTCTTCAAAAAAAAATTAAAATGTAGATAATAATGTATGAAAATATATCAATTATTTGAATATTTTATTAAAAAAACCATTTCTATGTCCATATATATATATGACCAAATTGTATAAATTATACATTTTAAAGTATTTGTGGATTTAATTTAGTTTTTTAATTTACTGGTGTTAACTGTATAGAAAGTTCAATATTTATATTTGTTTTTAACTTTAATATTTGTGTTTTTTATTAATATTAATAAACATTGATAAACATAAATGTTTAAAATTGAAATAGAAATTATTAATATTAATATTATTACTATTATAAATATTTGATGAAAATTTTTAATATTATTATTTTTGTTTATATATATATATATATATATATATATATGTTAATATTATTAATATTAATTATTTAAAATTAACATTAATGTTATTAAGATTAACATTGATTGATATTAACATTAATAATAAATATCAATATTTCAAATTAATAAAGAAATTATTAATATTAATATTAAATATCAATATCTCTTTTAATGTTAATTAGTATTAATATTAACATTAAAAGAAATAATGTCGCCTCTTCTTTTAGGCCTATCAGTACCATTAGGAATTCTCTCGGATTGGTTAAGGACCCTATAGACCCAAAGGACATGAAAGGTGTCTATTTAGTTCCATGCTCCTGTGATACTCCCTATATTGGGGAAACTGGTCGATCCATTAGACAAAGAATCCAGGAGCATGCTGCAGACATTAGGCACAGTCGATCCCGCACTTCTGGTCTTGCAGAGCACATTGGAAAATCGTGTCACCATGTATGCATTGAAGACTCCAAATTCATTGCTAGGGTGGATCACTTCCATCATAGAATGCTGAGGGAGGCTATTGAAATTGAGAGACATCCTAGAAATCTCAACAGAGATGATGGGTGGAAACTAAGTAAGAGTTGGATACCGACTCTCTCAAGGTGACTCAGCCACCGTGCATTTTTTTCTTTGGTTTTATTCTCTTCCCCCTTTGGTTTTATTCTTTTTTCTAAACCCGGTATATTATATTATCTCCTTTCTTATATATATATATATATATATATATATATATATATATATATATATATATATATATATATATATATATATATTTATTTATTTTTTCTCCGTCATTTAACCCTTCTCCCTTATCATTTTACCAAATTATTATATCATTCCTAATTTAATATTTTTATGTTTTTTCCCCTATACTATAAGTTACCCCTTCTCCCTTATGAATTTTATAATTTAACCTTTTTTCCTAAATTATTATATTTTTAAATAATTAAAAACTTTTAACTTCTTAACTAATTAATTAAATAAATTAAAAACCATTTAATTTTCTAACAATTTTATTTTCTAACTAATTAACTGAATAATGGCTAGTTTTAACAGCTAACTCCGGGAAATGATGCATCCTTACTATTTATTCATTGAGATCGATTTCCTTTTTCACCTTGTCCTGAGGATGAACCACATGAGATGGTTTGAAACGTCGACCAAATCCCAATGATGTGATTAATCCGAAAGATTTTCTATCTAAAATAAATATAGATGTTAATGTTAAACATAGATTTTTTATTTTATTTTATGTAAGTTAGGCTAAATTGTATTAAAATCATAAAAAGAAACTTTACAGAGTCTATTGGTAGGGAAGACAAGCATTACTTAGCCAATCCTTGGCTTGGAAGCTTTCAAAATAAATCATGTTTGGGGCTGCCTCATAAAAGGAAACTAACCCCTTAAGAGAGTCAAACAGTCTTGATTTACAAAATATTCAGTGACACATATGAAAACAAAATAGCTGAAGTATGTCTTGAGAAGACAAAATTCAGAGATGAACCTTACTACCAAGAAATCATGGAGTTCCTTCATCTTCCTTTATCATGTGGTCCTCCTCCTCAATTAGGCAACCATATTCTCTTGCATTGGCTTCCTCCTCAGCTGTGGGCACACGAGGAGGCTTCAAAGGGGTTGCGTGGACGATGGGAGAAACAGGATACTCAGCATCGTGAAATCTGGTCCAAACGCATTCGATTCCATAATCCAAATGTCTGTCTCCTCCTCCACAAGCTCATGCATAGGAAGCGGTTTGGTTTTTCGAGGTGTGGGCGACTCAGATTACGCAATAGTGGATTTTCTGTGGCCTTTTCTACCCTTAGGCTTCTTCGGCGGCTGAAATATCTCTCCTGAGTGCTGTCAGGTGATTGGGTAGCTAGCATATCCTTGCGTCCTGATGAGGTGCCTTCTTTGGATTCTAGACGCTGGTCCTGGCCACAGTGAGAGCGGCCATAGAGCGCCACTCTAGAGCTGCCCCTGATGGGATTTTGACATTGGCGTGGAGCCATGGAGAGGCTGTTGAGCAGATAATGGTGATTTGGTTGTGAGACAAGGCTAAGAGTAGGAGGGCACGCAACAAGGGGGCACACAGTCGAGGTTCGGAACAGGGGAGCACGCAACAGGGAATTATGCAGTAGGGGGGCGCATAACAGGGGGCTCACAACAAGAGGCACGCAAGAGGGAGGAGCACAGGGAGAGGGGTGCGCAGCAGGGGGTCACGTAGCAGGGGGCACGTAGTAGGGGGCTCGCAGCAAGGGGGGAGTGCAACAAGGTGAGCGCGCAACATGGGGAGCGATGGCGGTGGTGGTGCACGAGGCCAACTGGAGCAACAAAGAAATTTTGGAGAGAGGAGCAGTGAAGGCAGAGAGAGCTCGTTAGACCGATTGGAGCAACAATGAAATGACTGATTGAGGAGCCTCTGTGCCTTTTGAAGGCACGAGGCTCTAAATTTGAGCGTAGAGGCAGAGCGGGACAATCCAAGTGTGTCTGCTTGTGATGCTTGGTGTGTCGAGAGGCCAAATGTGGTAGAGAACCGAAAAAAAATATTAGCGATTTGAGTTTCCTCATTAGGTGGGAGTTGTCATTGCAGGTTTGCATCAAACTAATCATGGGAGGAGCTGTCCTCACTCATTCTAGATATTTCACCCGCATCCAGGGCGTTAAACATATAAATTTATATACAAGTAATTTTTTCATTTATTCATTAATGTGAACATTTCCATTAAACATCAATATAAATATTTCATTAAACAATATGATTGATAACTTTAGGTTTATTTAGGTTCAATTACATTATAATTTAACTTTAGGGTTTTTTAGGTTCAATTACATTATAATTTTAAAAATTGGTATTTTTATATCATTTGGTTCATGTAGCATTAGTTTATTTTATAACGTGAGGTTTATAACATTAAGTTATTTAATATTAAAAAAATGGTTTTACATTAATATTTATATTGAACATCAAACATTAACATCAATATTAAACATATACATTAATAGAGGTATAAAAATATATTTATTAACATTAATAATATTGGATTGTAAACATTAGGTTTAAAAAATTGTTAGTTCTTTCACTATTGTAATAATGTTCTTATCTCTCATATGATTTTATAACATATATGTATATGTGAATTTTTTTTTTCTAAGTAAGTCTAAATTCTATTCATAAAAACATATAGTACATGGAATTTCTGGCCTCTGGAATTGTTGGACTAGCCAATTCCAGAGGCATTGTTACGCAAAAGGTCAAAAAGATGACTACCCCAGAAGGGGAAACTAACCAAATTAGTTTTACTACAGCTGCCCATCATTGGAAAACTAGCTTCATACAGAGAGAAGTGATAAAAGTCGGGAATGTCTATAAGCATAAAAATAAATTGGAGAAAGAGACCCAAACATTAAAAGACCAGAAGAATTACGTGTCATTTCCTAGGGGGCAGGAATCTACTCCACAGTGAGGCACTTGTACTCCTCAGTGTCATCAGCATTCATGTCATGTGGCACTGCATGTCCAGTAATGTTGGAGGTGCGTGCATTTCTTGGGCCTCCATCATCACCCGACCAGTCTTCACTATTGTTGGCGCTACCAGTGCTACCATTGTCTATTCTACCTTTGCTATTGCTGTTGGAGGCGGGATCACCCTGAACAACAGGGAGAGTCGCAGATTTTCCCGAATGCAGCAAAGGTGTCAAATTTGAAGTGGATTTTTTGTGCAATTTCCTAGGATGAGGGCTTTCAGCATTGTAATCTTCCTCCTTAAAGCTTATAGAAATTGTGGCGGTGATACGAGGTCAATCCAAGGTGCAGGTGTAATGAAATTGAGTAGAATGAGCAGTCACCGGGGAGGGCAGCGTCTCCAAGTTAGGCATCGGTGGGGAAGAGTATCTGGTGGGGAGGTGTGGAGGTGGGGAGGGAATGCGAACAAGAGTTAAGGAGCGAGCCAAATCTTGGCCTCTGCCATTGCGGGTAGCAGGGTAGTGCCCATACGTATCCTCCAGCGAGGGAAAGGAAGAATTAGAATGATTGGAAAGCGGAGGTCTGGACACCCTGCCTCGACCAATGCCTTGACAAAAACACATGCATTAGCGTCTGGGTATGGTGGTGCTAGCGGAGGTGCAATTGAAAGGTTGAGACCGCTGGGCAGAAAGAGCAGAAGGCTGAGGAACTGAGAGGGCAGAGTACCAAGGTGTTGAGTGAGCAAAGGACAGGGGAGCCTCAGAAATGAAATTCAAGCTACACTATAGGCTATGTGAGACATGAAAACCAGGATCAAGGTCAATAAAATAGAAGATACTACATCGTCTCCCTGTGGGCGTTCTAGAGCTCGGCTCTGAGACCTCAGAGGGATAGACAGAGCTTGAGGGCAATGGAAATGGTGGAGGACTGCAGCACGAATACATTTTGAAGAATGAAGAAGTGCATCGACAGTCGAGTGGAGTAAATGAGATTTTGTGGGTGCAGTTGGCACAATAAAGTCTCACGGCTTGAGCCCATGTGTGAACATGTGTCTAAGCCATGTGTCACGCCATGGGCTCACCGTATATCAGCCATCAATGGTCACCCGCATCCGAGATGTATATGTGAATTTTACTATATATGTAGATGGAAAATTGCATATCTATGTTACTTTTAACTCTATTAAACATTAATTGAATGCTTTTTGTTGATATCACATGTGTTTCCTTTTAAGTTGGGTGAAATTCTTGAAATTGTCTTCCTAGTGTTAAAAGAAGGAACCATAAACGAATTTTTATTTATGGTTCCTTTCCTCAATGATGAAGTAAATTATTTTGTTGTTGAATACCTTAATCAAAATGGGCACATATCTCATTTTCATTTGTGATTCATAGATTCAAGATACAAAGTAGAGCCTATTTTTGGACCAATGGTATGTTTATCCTTACCAACAGAATGCTCCCATTCACACAATTATTTTGCAGTGAATCCATTTACAATGGCCTTTAAAAACATTGGGCCAATACGAATTGAAGACTGGGGATTCTTTCATTATTGGAAAATGTAAGCAGAAAAAAATATCACTGGGTTGTTCTAAAACATATCTATGATAGAATTCAGTCTAAATTTTATGTTTACAGTAGTCTTGATAGGGTTTGGAGAAGGGTTGATCTTCCATTTGGTGGCACTTCACCCCCTCAGAATGGAGTGTTTTACATGAGTAAATTATTTTGGCTCTATCTGGACAAGGAGTATGAATATTATCCTTGATATGTGTATAAAATATACTGGTTTGATGTAATAAAAAATGAATGGGGTTTTTAATTTGTTCCAATCACTGACATACGGTGTATGTCATTATCAATATACAAGAATAAGTTGTTATGTCTTGTCAATGATGGTGCCACTTCTGTATGTTCAACTGAAGAAATAAATAATTTCCAATTTGGTCACCCATGTGTTGAACAAAGGATTGACTACTTTGAGGATGATTTGGGCTTCAGATGGAAGTTTTTGGAATAAATTTATACAGATATAAATATCAAATGTCTTGGTTATCTCCCATTTTGAACAGTCCAGGTTGTGGTTCTTATGTGCAACTGCAGTGACGTTCCTTTTCTATTATATGACATGATGCCTGGCCTTTGTTTTCCAATAGATATTGATAATTCAACTAATCAACAGATGTATGTGTTTTGGTCTCCAACACTACACGACAGTAATGATTTGATTGAGTCTGGAAATGTTTTTTGCAATTGCTCCCCGTATGGATTCTATTGATGATATTCCACCATTAGATATGGAAATGGAGTCTTAGACTATTAATCCAGTTAGGATTTCTTATATATATATATATATATTCATTTTATATACTCTCTGTGGTTGTGGAAAATATTTCCATTTTTTTTACTTTACATACTTTTGGGTCTATATGCTAATACTTTAAAATTACTATTCTACGAATATTTATATGGCTCCTGATGAAATTTCTTCTATATGTATGTATCAGATGTTGGATATTTAATCCTATTGCAATTTTCTGGAAAATATTTCTTATTGTCTCCCCTTTAGTTCTCTTAATTGCATTTGAATGCGTTTGGATGCTTGAATCTTTCTTTGTTTTTATAATTATAATTGCTATGAGTTATTTTATATATGATCCTTGTATTAGTTTTTTCTCATTGGTTCTCAAGAAATGTTGTATCTTTACGTAGATTTTAGTATTTACATTTATATTTTGATGGTATATAGTTCCAAATATTTAGATATACTTCCAAGTTATATAATTCTTATAGTATTTTTTTCCAATTATATGGGTTTCCCATTATGTTTCTAATAATTAACATGAAAATTTAGCCTTTTTATTTTATCCATTTGGAAAAATCCTTTTACGTTTTCATAATTTTCTATGGTTGGAAAAAGACCATATACACTTTTACTGTTTTTATATGGTTGCAAAAAAAAAAAAACTTGTTCCTTTTTCATTCTTTTGTATTTATTTATATTGGATATATTATATGTTCCATGTTTATGGTTTGATAATAAATATTTTATTATTCATTGTAGACATGTCATATGAAGGCACAAGCAAGCGTACAAGAAAACAAAATCTGTCACCAACATCACGTGACAGGTCTAATGAAAGTCTCCATTTACGGTATCAACAAAATAAGGACACAATAAATGAGCATAGGAGAGCTAGATATCATTGAAGAACTAGTGAAACTACTCTTCAAAATTATTTATGATTCCTCGTAAGTATCGTACTATGGATGATATCATGGAAAGAACATTTCCCATTGATAGTTCACTATCAGAATATGCTCCTTGTCAACATAATTTTGTTGTTCGATGCTCTCCTAAAAATGTTCATAATATTGGGGAAACATCTCACAATCGAGAACATCATATCGATAACATGGATGCAAATGTTCACCCTAACCCTTATGTCTCTGCAATTGCATCTTTTGAGCAAGGAAAAAAGTTGAAAAACATTCATGGTGGAGGCAATGATGACATTGTATGTGATGATTTGGGTGATAGTTTAATTGGCCATTTGTTTGATAATTTGGAGCCAGTTGCTAGAAAAATCAGATCTTCCAATCCCCCTTCTCAAAATAATGTTGTACCACAAAGAGAATCAGTCATCCCTGATAGCATTTCGCATGGAACAATGGAGGTAACACAATGATATTTTTACATTTTCTGCAATAGTGGTTGTTTTATTACATTCCTCTATTTACAATTTTTTTTAAACTGAAATTATAAGGTATTTTATTCCCTTGGAATAGGATACAACTCATTTTAATAGAAGTCTGGAAATTAACTCCCCAAGTGTTCCATCTACTAATCTGAGAAGTGGAGATGAAGCATGTCATGTCCTTCCACTACATTCTCCTCGACAATCAAATTGGCAAACTAATGTAAATGTTCAATGTATTTGATTTTTTTTTTCATTTTTTGAATTTTTAGTAGGTTGGACATTGAATTTTATTGCATACTTTATTTTCTTCAAACATGACACAACCGATTTTAATAGAGACATACAAATTAACTTCGTATATGTTCCATCTATTGATGTTAGAAGTGAAGAGGAACCATCTCATAGTGCTCATACATATCGCCAAACAAATGTAAATGTTGAATGCATTTGATATTCTCCTCAAATTTTCATTTGTTGTTAGTTGTGAATAGTATTTTATAAGCTTATATGGAAAATACATGACTCCATATTATGAGGTTGGAGAAATGGAATCCAAAACATAAAATTGTCAAACTAATGTAATGTTCAATGTATTTGATTTTTTTTCCATTTTTTAATATTTATTAGTTTGACATTTAGTTTTATATTGTATTTTATTTTGTTGGAACCTAAAACAACTCATTTGAATACAGGCTTAGAAACTAACTCCCCAAATGTTCCATCCACTGATGTTAGAAGTGAAGAGCAACCATATCATAGCCTTCATCCACATCACCAAAAAAATGTAAATATTTTATGTATTTGATTCTTTTTTTATTTATAATCAGTTGGACATTGAATTTTAAAATATTTTATGCTAAGAACACCTTATCATCCTCTCAGGTTCCAGAAATGTTGACCATAAATTTGGAAAGGCCCTGTCATAGATCCATTCCACATGTTTCAAATTTGGGAAGGAAATCTCATGGTGCTGAAACAAGTACATTTTAGAAGAAATTTTACTCTTCCATATCGTTTTACACATGGTCCGACCGATATAAATCATATTCATTTTGATGAAAACATGATTGCAGTGCATAAAATATTTTGATAAAATATAGATAGTTTTTCAGTTGTCCAAATGTGCCACATATGCCAAGAATCATATCCCAAAATCCAAGTTTTTAGAGATTCTGAAGGACTCGTTTGCAGACGATGTAAGAATGAAAGAGGTTCACATCATTTTTTTGGATATAATAACATGGATCCTGGTGATAAAACTCATATTTTAAGAGTTCTTACTCAAGTTGAATCTAAATTATAATAGCATATGTGAATCCTATTTTGAAATTGACACATGCTCGAGGTGGGAAATATAAGTATAGCGGTCACACAATTAACTTTCCTCAAGATATTTATACAATTGCACAAATTCTTCCCCGACATGTTGAAGATATTGAATTTCTATTTGTGAGGAGACAAGCCGCCCAGTCTAAATATTATGAATGTTATGTCAAAATATCTTTATTTATGACTTCATTTCTTTTCAAAATTGAACGTGATAATTATTATCGAGGTGTTGTAATTGACTATGATTCAATGAATGCTATTCTCGAAATATCAACAAATGTCTCATCCAGGATTAAATTTGTTTATTGTTATATTGAAGAATATGAGATCAATGCAACTAATAATGAAGGGTTTCCTATTGAGCATTTTCCCTCTCATCCTTCTTCTTTTGTTGCTTGCCTACCTAATGAATAGAGAGACTGGAAGAAATTATAGAATTTCTTGATAATGCTTATTCTTCACATGTTCAAGAAATGGATTGGCCCAATATTTGAACCTCTCCAGTGAATGAGTATAATACTGAGGGGTTATTAGATATGGAATTCCCCACATTGTTCCCCACTGGTGATGTTGATTAGTTTCAACCACATATTTGTAGTGTTGAACTTCATGAGTATGCATTGCATCTTCTTAGATACTATGATCAGAGGTTTCGAAGCCATCCTTGATTTTGATATTACCTATTGAACATGCTAATGTGGCATTAGAGCCAAGCAACTGTTGCTGTTTTTGCGAAGAAACATTTACATGATAAATCACTGAAAACAATTCAAGACTTGTGTCACCAACTTTCTAATTTACCAGATAATAAGTTGGCTGAGCATCTTATGTGGTTTGGTTCTTCTCTAAGAGGTAAAAGGTCATACTAGACTAAATTTTAGGATTAATTAACTGACATGATTACTCAGTTGGGATGTCCATCTTTTTTTTTTTACTTTGAGTGTAGCTGACACAAAGTGGCCAGAGTTGCATAACCTCATGCCTGTACATTCACATTTTCATTCCTTAAATGGGAATCATATGAAAATTGATAATGTTATGCAGTACCCTCATATTGCTGCCACATTTATGTACCATAGATTCAATAAATTTCGAGAGGAAGTTATCCAAAAATATTTGAACGTGAAAAAATTCTGGTACAAGTTTGTGTTGTTGAATTTATTTTCTATTCGTTGCCAATTTTTTATTATGGTTCTATTTATATTTTTTGTAGTAATTTCATATTCATTTTCTTTAGATATGAGTTGCAGCATAGAGGTTCAACACATATCCATGGTTTCCTATGGTTGCAAGGTGCTTTTGGCATGTAAAGACTTGATTAGTCAAATGATTTTGATGTACAACTTGCAAAGAGATTCTTTGACAATTATGTAGCTGCATGGAATCCACGTGACATACATCATCACAACATATGGTTCCAAGAAGCCTCAATAATGACCCTTGCCTATTGAATACATATCATATTTTCTCTTGCAATCCTCACAATGATTATGAAGAATTGTTAAAATGTGTCCAAAGGCACACAAAGTGTAGTGTAGATTCTTGTTTGTGCAAAAAGGGCACTATTCTCACATGTCGGTACAATGCTCGATGGGATATTTCTGAGGAACCAAGATTGTTCATAGATGATCAAGGAAGAAAAAAATATGAACCAACAAGAAATGATAATAGGCTCAATGTACATAACATTGACCTTCTAACAATGTGGCGTGCAAATGTTGATTGCCAACCATTTCTTTCTCAGTATGTTGTCCTTAAGTATATTGCTAAGTATGAATCAAAAGCAGAAAAAAGGTTTGAAAGTTATCATGATATTTTAACTAGAATTTTAAATTCTGTTGCCTCTAAGGATCATGCTTTGTGTGCTTACAGAAGGTTTCTTGCAAAAATGATTTTTGACCGTGAAATTGGAGCACAAGAAACATGCCATATGTTGCTTAAGCTACCTCTTGTTGTTTGTAGTCAAAAATTTGTTTCCTTAAATGAAGGAAGAAAGGTTTTTAGGAAAATATCAAGGGATGGCATGAAATGTTCATCTGAGAATATTTTTTTCAACATTACCAGAAAAGAACTTATTTTCTTGACCATCTATCTTTGATAGAAACAACAAGACCTTGGAAATTTGATAGCAAGCATAAACAATATCCTTGGAAGCCTAGAGATGTTCATGCTATTGTTTGGGTTTGGAAATGGTTTTATTCTATTCCTAGTGAGGGTTCAGATGAATTTGAAACATTTTTTTGGACATAATTGCTCTTGTACAAGCCATTTCATGGCATTTTTGTGGAAATTGGGCTTTCAACTTAAATTATTATTGAAAATTAGAGGAATTTCCGACATTGAGCATGATATGTTGAGCGAAATCCTTCAATTTTCGACAATATTGAAGATGAAGAAGATGGTGATTTTTCTAACCAGGAAATGAACCTTGAAGATGATTTTCAAGAATGGAAATTTTTCTCTTTCTTGGTTCCACCAAATAATGTGAATGTTTTTTATCTTCACACCCTTGGTCGAAGGGATTTTGATATATCCTTTGACTGGAAAATTACAACTATTTATGATGATGTGGTTGAAGAAGATATTAATTTTATAAGGAATGGACAATCAAGAGGTGATATTGTTGACCTTTCAAATAGAACATTTGCATCTCCAGATTCATTGGTAGAAAAACAACGACTTGCTTTTGAATTTTTTTTGAGGAATTTTACTGAATATGAGATTCATGAAGCTCTTCTTATGACTGTTCAGGGCACTACAGGCACTGTAAAAAATTTCCTTATCCATTGTATTTTTGAAGCTCTTTCTAATTTGTCAAGTAATAGAATAAGTCCTTTTCTTCTTCTTGCCCCAACATGATTAGTTTCTTTTTAATATACATGCAAAAGAAATCAACTTAGCTCTAAAAATTCCAATTAAAGATATGAAACCACTACAAGGAAATCACTAGCAGTATTCCAAGAAGAAATGAGGCATGTTCGATATATATTTATTGATGAAATGGGTTTTCTAGGATCAATGATATTCATGCAAATAGATGCTCGATTACGAGAAGAATTTCCAGAGAAAAAGAATTGTCCTTTTGGTGGCAGATCCATCATCCTTGTGGGCGACCTTGGCTAGCTACCTCCTGTGAGAGATAAGCCTTTGTATGAAAGTAATACAACAGGGAAAGTATTGTGGAAAAAATTCAACATTGTTGTCACTCTTGACACAATATTTCACGAACAAGGGAATAATGAGAAACGATCTTGTTTTCATAGAGTCCTCAATAATGTAAGAAATGCAGAACCTATTCTTGAAGATTGGGAGTTTCTTATGTCGCACGATGATATGAGGTTTCATCCTAGAGAAATGGATTTATTTAATGCAACAATTCACATGTTTACAAAAAATAATTTGGTGTCCTTCCATAATAGGCATATGTTAAAATCATTAAATTCTCCAATTGCACGATGTATTGCTGAGAATTCAAGGTGTTCAGAAATCAGTGGTGCTGATGATGATCAATTGGACTATGAATTTTTGTTGTGTCATGTTCAATGTGTTATGTTGACGTAATTTGTGGGTTGAAACTGGTTTGGTGAATGGTGCACTTGGTTATGTGAAGTATATATTGTATATGCCTACCTCTAAACCACCTCAGCTTCCAATATTCACAACTGTTGTTTTTGATAAGTATTTTGGTGTTCCATTTGATGCAAGCAATCCAAACATTGTGTCTATCACACCAATGATAAGAGGAATTCGAAAAAAAAATAATCCTTTAAAGATGGCATGGGCTCTTACAATCCACAAGTCACAGGGATTGACTTTAGAAAGAGCATCAATGGATATCGAGAATAAAGAGTAGCAAGGCCTAACCTTCATAGACATATCAAGAGTGAAATCAATAGATGGTTTACGCATTGCACTGCCTTTCTCTTTTCAGCGTTATTCCAAGATGAAAGATAGTGAATATGTTACAATAAGGAAGAAATAAGAGGAGTGATTTAAGTCCATATCACTGTGACATGCAACTATTAATACTTTTAGCTATTTATAGAATGTTTTTTGAATTTATTTGAATGTCCTCTTTATTTACTTTTAACATAATAATGATTTTCATATATTAATGATATGAATAAATTCATCACATTCATAGTAATATTTCAGAAAATTGTTTACGTCATGTTACTTTTTTTTAAAGTGGTTATTGTTCTTTTGTTTACAATGAACCATTCAGAGATAAACAACCAATTATATGAGCCAATGATAAAAGTCAAGATTGAATTCCATATCATTATGACATGAAACTAATAATATTGGGACATATTTATATATTTTTATTTATTTTCCTCTTTATTTACATTTAGTATAATAATTATTTTCATATATTAATGAAATGAATACATTCATCATATTCATAGTAATATCTGAAAAAGTTGTTACATCATTTTTCATGTTGTTCAATTTACTTGCTTTTTTTAGGTTGTTATTGTTCTTTTGTTTATAATGAACCATTCTGACATATACAACCAGTTATATGTGCCAATCATTAAAAATAAATATTGAAGTCCATATCCCTACATGAAACTAATAATATTGTGACCTATTTATATAAATTTTTTTGAATTTATTTTATTGTCCTCCTAATTTACTTCTAATATAATATTGATTTTCATATATTAATGAGATGAATACATTCATCATATTCATAGTAATATTTGAGAAAGTTGTTTACATCATTTTTCATTCATCATATTCATAGTAATATTTGAGAAAGTTCTTTACATCGCTTTTCATGTTCTTCAATTTACTTCTTCTTTCTAAGTGGCTATTGTTCTTTTTTTTACAATGAACCATTTACACATAAACAACGAGTTATATGATCCAACCATTAAAAATCAATGTAATAATTTGTTCATATTGATATTAATATTGTGAATTCATATCATATCATGAATTACAAAATTATGGGCTAAATGATATTAATATTATTATTTCCAATTATATCCAATGATAATGAAAAATTTCACCACCATACCAAAAATTACCAAGATTAATATTAATAATTATTATGTCTATTAATTAATGTTAATGATGTTTAATATTAATATTAAATAAATATTGTGTCTATACTTTAATATGAACATCAACATTAAACATCGATGTAAATATTTTGATTGAAGATTAGGCTTAATAACTTTAGGTTTATTTTGGTTCAATGACAACATATTTATATTTGATATTAATATTAAACTAAAATTAATATACATTAACATTAATTTAAATACAAATATAGAATTACTAACATTATTAATATTTGATTTTAAACATAAAGTTTACAGGATTGTGAATTCTTGTTGACTATTGTAATAAGGGTCATATCACTCATTTCATGTGCACAATATCTATTTATAATGAGGCTTATATTTGTAGAAATTTTTATATCATTTGGTTCATGTAGCGTTATGTTAATTTATAGCATGAATTTTTTAAGATAAAGTTTTTTAACAATAATAAAAATGTGGTGTTATATATATATATATATGCATAGATTTTTGTGTGTGTGTATTAATTTTGATTTTGTTGTTTTTATTTTCAAATGCAGATATGGATAATAATGATGACATCTATTATAATCAAGTAGTGGAAAATAATTCTAGAGTGATAATTTCTCTTTCGTATCTTTGGAACAAGTTCGATAGAAAACATGGCTTCCATCCTGATTTTATTGATGAGCGTCTTCGTGTGCTAGATGAAATGAAAACGAATGTAAAATACTTGTTTCATGTGCACATGTGGAAGGCTGGGAGAAAAACAAAAAGGGATTGGTTGGAAAGCGTTAAGTATCGCTATCATTATCTTGTTGATTTAAATTGGTGTTCCTTTTTTTATTGGTCTAGTTGTGTTTTGGAAGAGGCTATTTGATAAATGACTTTTGATGGAGTGTTTCAAGTCCATTTTTGTAGTGGAAATTTTTTGATGTAAAGACAAAAAAAATATATGTTAATTTCAATGTTCTTTCTTTGGTTGCAATGATGGTGAAATTGAATATCCATTTAGTTTATTAATTTGTTTGGTTTATAATATTAATAATCAGTAAGGTTGATTGATCGCTTGGGGTTTATAATATTAATAATAATGTGAGTTTATCAATCCTTTGTGTTTAAAATCTTAATTCATATTAGGGTCTTGCGTTTTTAATATTGATCCCTTGGCCTTATTGATCCCTTAGGTTATTAATATTTATCCCTTGGGTTCACCCATTGCTTTGGTTTTTAATACTAAACCCTTGGGTTTATTAGTTCTTTAGGTATATAACATTAATAATCCCTTGGGTTATTAATATCTTGAGTTTAAAATATTAATTATTAGCGTTTATCAATTTCCTAGGTTTTTTAGTTTAAAATAATAATTCTTTGGGTTTATTAATCTCTGGAGTTTAAAATATTAATTCTTAGCATTTATTAATTCTTGGATTATAATATTGATATTTATCCCTTAGGTTTATAATATTTTTTCTTTAGGTTTACTAATTTCTTAGGTTTATAATATTAAATTACTGGGTTTATTTGTTCATCAAATTTATAATATTAATAATTCATTTAATTCCTTGGGTTTTGTTAGCACTCCTTAGTTTCCCAAGGCTGAGAAAGGAAACCAAAGAGGTAACCACATAATAAATTTTTTCTTGGTATCTAGCCCTACCAGATCAGAGAGGGCTCTCTCAAAATCAACCTCATAGCCAATGGAATTAACTAGAGAGTATTATGGTTTTAGGCTAGTTATCGGCTCAATAGGGTTTTGATTAGGTTTTTCTAGATAAGAAGCACCAGGTTCAGAACTAGGGAAAGTATTCCAAAACATCAGTTGCAGCCATAGAATGAGGCAAGTTAGGTGTAATCAGTGACACAAATTGATCTGTCATTGTAGTGTGGTGAGGAGAAAATCATATAGAAGGAATTAAGTGAGAAAAATGAATTCACTTATTCAGAGAATGAAAACACTTATGTGACAATTTCAAACAAAGAAAAGCAAATGAGGTAATGTATTCTATTTAAAACTTAAGAGATAATCATGAAAATAAATGTATATGGCTGCTACAAACATATGATAATCAAATGCATAAGAAATTATGAGGAAAAAAAGTGTCACTAACCACAACACATGAATCCCATAAAAATCGTTGCAACTGCCTATATTGTTTATGCCAAAATCAAGTACACAAGTTCCAAAAGTATGAGCTTCAAGTATCTAACCTTTTCTTAGACTTGTTTCTAAGTACCCGCAGAAGACAAACAAGATTCCCCCTCTAAGGGGTCAAATCCTGATCCATAGAAACTGATTCATGCACCTATTTACTCATTGCCAAATCCTAGGGAAGTTAGAAACAACTTTCCCTTTTTTTAGCTAACTGATTGAGATTATCTCTCAAAGCATTGATTACAAGATTCTTTAAAATGATAATCATTAACAAGCCTATTAACATCAGATAAAATCGTGGGTCAACTATTTACATAAACCTAGTTTGAATTTTGACCTTCACATGCAGTAAAAAATCCCCAAACATAGAAACACAACAAATCCTATCAGAAGCGTAGAAAATATTTAGGTTGATATTTTGATGGCTTGGAAGACGTATTAAACTTTTAAAAAGACTTGTGAAGAAATTTGGAGATGTTAATTATACCCTAGAGCCATTAAACCATCCAAAAACATGATTTAAGCCTCCTCAAACTTGATTGCAAAACAAATTGTCCAGATACGCAACAACAAGCCTGAATGTAACGAGGTGTAAAAAAGGCCTTGTTTTATCATTTCCTACAAATTTATCATTCATCAAGCATCCTCAAGTAGTTTTCTGGTATCCTTATGCCTTAAGCTATCCAACCATGCTTGAAATTCTTGATTCTGACCCTCTGAGAAAAAGCACGACAACTAGTTGCTGCGTTTGTGTACATTGAAATTTCTGCACTTTTGTAGATATCTCTTTAACCATAATACGTTTTTAAAAAATGGGAGATGTTTGTAGATAAGTTTTTTTTGGATTAAAACCTCTCTTAGTGTTTTTAAATTCGTTCCCATATTCTCGTAATCCATGCCACAAAAAACGACTAAAACAAGCAAGACAAATTGGAGAATTTGATTTTCTGAAATAGACCTCCAAGAAAGTTGAATATATCCCAATATATGATACCAGTGTAGAAAATGAAGGAGGTTATTGTGATTTGGTTTTTCCTTAACAAAAAAATCCTTTGGTTTTCTAAAATTCATCTTCATTTGGTCAGAAACCTCTTTTGAAAATGATGACAAAAAATAGAGTAAAAAGCGCAACGAATTTTGGAGGGAAATGAGAGGGAAGGGGGTAGGAAAAATTATAAGAAAATTATGGGGGGTAGGGATATATTTTAGGAAGATAATGGTGGTTGATTTTCTTGAAATGAACGAGAAATAAGGGGTGAAAAAGGAAAAACACGGGCTTGAGTCAGAAACACAGCAACACATTGGGTTTATGAGGAAAATGATGAATACGAAGGAATTTCATTGTAAGGATTGGTAGAGAGTGTTTAATAAGTTTAATGAAGGATGCATGAACCCAAAAACAAGAATTTTTCCTCTCAAAAGAAGCAAGAGACCATTGGAAAGGAAAAAGCAGTAAGAAAGCGCAACAAAATCCTAGGGATATATTTCAATCAATTTTTCGAGGGAAAAGACTACATAGAAGGTTTATTGGGCTGGACTTACTTGTTAAAGGAGCCTTTGAAGAAACTGAGATGAAAATTAAAACTTTTATTCCTCCCTTTGGCCTCCAAACTAAAATCACATCAAGCTTCTACCAGAAACACAACAAGCAATGAACAAGGGTAGTGATGAAGAAATTTGAATCTCTGATGGCTATGGTAGGTATTACAGTGATATAGAAGAGATCTTGGAACTTTGAAAGGATACAATGAAGCTTTGAAGTGTGTTAATGCTCCTTCTATCTTCAAAAATCGATTTTTTGGCTTGATAATGGAGTGACATCATGTGTACCCTTGACAAAATGACTTGATTATGTGATTTGTACTACAACAATGTTTCTTTCAATAGGAAGGTTACATCTCCATGTGACATAGATGTACCTTTATACCCTTGATGTACTTTATTCCCTAATTTTCTAACTCTAATGACACCTTACTAATTTTGGATGATGAATGACTTCAAATGGAAATATGATGACCACACAACCAAATTAATGAGTATGATTACTGACTAACCAATAAGACACTCATGACACTTTCATGATCAACATTATGACACCATGACTTTTTCTTTTCAGATTTTAAATAATGACACTTAATGAAGGAAAATGACCTATGGTGACTCAATGACTCATGAATCTGAATTCAAATTGACCTTGATGACCATGACATGAGAGTATTATTACACCTAGAAAATGACTTAGGACCATTTGACAACCAAGAGAGATGTCAAATTTTATCACTGTGACTATTAGGCACTAACAATGGCTCCAATGGGGATGTAAGCTCATTTAGAAGGTATCAATAACACCATAGACCAGGTCGCCTTGTTCATTGGTAAAATGGAGTCACTATAGCTACAATCCTCAAACTGACTCAAATAAAATTGAAAACTAAAATGTACAACGTTAACTACAAACTCTTCTGGAAACTGACATTGGAAAATATGCTCAGAATTTTGAGCCTATTCATCACACATTACCTACTCTAATTGATCCATAAGAGATCTGATCAAGTGAAGTTGAAGATCCAGTGTAACTAATCAAGTACATGACTAATTAAATGATGCTTGTAATTAGTTCCACCAGGCATAAAGAAAAATTTAGTAAATGGAAACTCAAAATGAAACCCGAGTCCAAAACCTTTGTTGGTGATAAAAAAAAACTCCACCTTTTCCGATGCTTCCAAAAGACTGCCCAAGGTGTCTTGAAAATCATGAAACATTACCTCTTGTGGATCAACAATAGGAGAAAAATAAGCATTATTCCCAATTGTTTCTTGTTCTTGTACTATGCTATCATTTTTAAGACCACTCTCATAGTAAATGGCGACAATTTTTTTATCATCCTCATTATTAACATCAAGGAGAGACTTTGTATATTCTTGAACATTTTCACAAAATAAATCCACAACATATACACCAGCAACAGTTAAAGATAACCCTTCATGTGATTCTATTTGAAGTGTGTCATATACCAGGTTGTTTGTTTCTTTCAACTTTACAATATGTGTTGTTTGAGTGTCTAAAGTTTCTACATCCGCTGCTTTAGAAAACTGATTAAGCCCAATTTGTTCTTGAATCAAATATTGAGGAAATGAACAATCTGAAGAGATATATGGATGACTATCCTCATACCTTTGATCATCAAATTACTGACAAGTCAGTTGCAAATGTTCATCAAACTCATAGGATGGAACATGACTGTCATACATAAGCACCGAGTCCTCATTAAAATAGGGTTGAATGTTCCTTTGTTCTTATGAAATGTCTATAGGCTATTGAATTTCATCAATAAGTTCAAGAAAAATCATGTCATTGAAATGCATATTTATTTCATTTTCAACCAAGAGAGAAATTGTTGTCTGCTATAAGTTTTCTTGAATGTGATGGAAATTAGTTTCTACATCTTCTTCCTATTTAAAAGGGTTCTCATGGAATTCCTCTACAATCTCATCATCCATAAACTAATCATCTTCATAAATACTTTCCAAATGCTCAATAAACTTTTCAAAATACGTTCAACAGTCTTTGACCAACAACAAGGAAGGATGACATTCGTTATACATCTCATAAAATGCAACATTAAAATCAACAAGAGAATATAAGCAACTATTTGGTAGGCTTTCCATTAGGGAAATTTTGAGGTCTAAAATGGGCCTCATAAGGAAAATGTAAAATCAAAATTCACTTTATGAGAACAAATCACATTTTAGGGGATGACATCATCCCTAATGGCTGAGGTGGCATTGCTTGAGTTAAAGACACTTATTCATCACATTCTTAATGGTGGATAAAAACTCATGGTTAACCATGGTAGTGCTCTAAGTACTTTTAAATTCATAAAGTAAAGTACTCATAATAAATGTCATTTCACACTTTTTTAATAAAATATTTTTATTGCCATTTCATATTTTTCGAAAGAAACAATGCATATCCCTACATAATCTTAATCCATTTACACACTTTTCAATAAATATTATATTTGTATATTTTCAAATATTTATTTATAGATCAGATCAATTCAATATGTAATATAAAATTCATACATAAAAAATATATTATATTATATTATTTTTATATAGTATATTAATTACATGTTATTGTATAATTTAAATAATATAAATTTTAATTAATAGTATATTCTATATATAAAAAATTTCGGTGAAAACCACATTCAGGAAGAATTTGTCGACACGTTTCGAACCAACGAGTGTGGTTCATCATCAGGACAAGATGAGAGATATGATCTAAGACCTGGTTTAAATAAATAAGGAAGCTCCAACTAGCCGTTTTAGAATAACGACTAGTTTGACTGGAAAAAGAAATTTAATATAAAACAAATTAACAGTTGAATTATTGTTATTATTATTGTTATTATTAATTTATTAATTTATTTGTTATTTCTTTAATAATTAAATATTTTAGTAAAATATTTTATATTATTAATTATTAATGATTCTAATTATAAGATTTATGATTTTGGTAAACTCTTATCTACAATTAAAAAAATTTAAAAAAATAAAAAGAAAATAAATAATAATAATAATAATGAAATAAAAAGAATAAATAATAATAATAATAATAATAAATCAATCAATCAATCAATAAAAAATAATAAATAAATAAAAATAAAAATAAATAAATATTAAAAATAATAATAATTAAATAAATAAAAATAAATAAATTAGTAAAGAACGGAGAGGGAGAAAGAGACCAGGGATGAGAGGAGAGGAAAAGACAAGAGGGAGAATCGACGAGAAGAAAACCAACAACTAAGAATGAAGGGCAGGGATCCAACATCTGCTAATACTCCAGCCATCATCCCTGTTAAGTTTGACTGACCTCTTTTCAATTTCTAGGGCCTTCTTCAACTTTCAGTGGTGGAAATGGTCAATCCTTGCAATAACCTTAGCATCTTCAATGCAAATGTGATGCTTTGTCTTTTCAGCATGCTCTGCTAAGGTAGAGGAGCGACATCTATTATGTTTTATGTCAACGGCATGTTCATGAATTCTTTGACTGATGGATTGACCAGTTTCACCGATGTAGGGAGTCCCATAGGAGCACGGAATCAAGTAAACACCCTTACCATAATTAGGGAAAAGTGGGTCCTTAACTGATCTAAGCGAACTCTAAATGGTACGGAGGGGCTTGACGGTTGAGGAAACATTATGTCTCCTTAGGATCCTAGCGATTTTTTCAGTCGTTCCTTGGATAAAAGGAAGGTGAACTCTAGATAACCTATCACAGTGGTCATTCTTAACCCTAGGACCTTTTTCAGATTTTTGAAAAGCTCTAAGACGCCGAGGCTTACTATAAACATTCTTAAGGAAAAATTTTAGGAGATGAGATTTCTCTTCTCTAAGGTGGTGTTCATCAGCAATTCTAAATGCTCTGGTGGCTAGGGTACTGAGAACCCATAACTTCTGAGCAGGGAAATGATGAGAACCAACATGTAAATACTGCTCAGTGTGCATCTTATTTCTAAAGAATTGGTGAGAGAAATAACCTTCTACATTTCTAGAAATAAGGACATCAAGAAAGGGCGATCTCCCATCCATTTTGAATTCCATGGTAAACTTAATAAATTTAGACTGATCATTGAGATGTTGGAATAAAATATCTAATTTCTCTTTTCCATGAGGCCACACCACACAAGTTTCATCAACAAACCTTTTCCAAAGCCTAGGTTGAAAAAGGGAGGAAGAAAGGGCCTTTGATTCAAAGTCTTCCATGAAAATATTAACTACCACCAGGGACAGGGGGGAACCCATGGCCACACCACAAGTTTGTTCAAATAATTCACCCTTGAAACTGAAGAAGGTCAAGGTCAAACAGATCTCAACAAGAAGAGCAGTATCAGGATCTGTGACCCGAGAAATAACATCAATAGCTTTCTTAATGGAGATGCAAGTGTATAATGATACAACATCAAAACTAAAAATCCTGTCATCGGGGTCCAATATGATGTCTTTCAATTCATTAATAAAAGAGGATGAGTCTTTGACAAAGGAGTCGGTACGCCCCATGAGGGTCTTAAGTTTACTAGCTAAAAATTTAGCGAGCAGATAAGTCGACCACCTATGGTGTTGAAAATGGGTCGAAGGGGAGCTCCATCCTTATGAATCTTAGGAAGACCATAAATTCTCGGAGTGAGGGGATTACTTTCAATAAGTTTTTTACTAAGGGAGCCAGCAATGCTACTTGGTTTTATAGCCAAAGCAACAGCTTTATAAACATTTTTAAGGGGATTCTTGTCCAACTTCTTGCAGCTCCCCCTATTAAGAAGATGATCCAACATCTTATTACGATAATCCTCTTTGTTCAAAATAACCATGGCACCTCCCTTATCAGCCTTAAGAACAACAATGTCCTGGTTAGTGTTTAAGTATTTTAGAGCCTCAAACTCAAGTTTGCTAATGTTTCTCTTAGGGGACTTCGTTTTTTTTAGGATCATGGTACAATATTGCCTAACAGAGTCTTTAGTAGTATCAGGAAGATCTCTAATCCCGTATTCAATATCACAAATAATGTCTTGAATAGAGAGTCTTTTTGGAGCAAGAGCATAACTGAGACCCTTCTCCAATGCACTGTAGACGTGACGACCTTGCCCGATGATACACTTGTTAGTTTTGATGTTGTCTCGTTATACACTTGCATCCCCATTATGGAATCTATTGATGTCATTTCTTGGGTCACAGATCCTGATACTGCTCATCTTGTTGAGATCTGTCTGACCTCGAACTTCTTCAGTTTCGAGGGTGAATTCTTTGAAAAAAATTGTGGTGTGGCCATGGGTTCCCCCCTATCCCCGGTGGTAGATAATCTATTCATGGAAGACTTTGAATCAAAGGCCCTTTCTTCCTCCTTTTTTCAACCTAGGCTTTGCAAAAGGTTTGTTGATGACACTTGTGTGGTGTGGCCTCATGGCAAAGAGAAATTAGATATTTTCTTCCAACATCTCAATGATAAGTCTAACTTTATTAATTTTACCATGGAATTCAAAGTGGATGGGAGCTTGCCCTTTCTTGATGTCCTTATTTATATAAATGTAGAAGGTTATTTCTCTCACCAATTCTTTAGAAAGAAGATGCACACTGAGCAATATTTACATGCTGGTTCTCATCATTTCCCTGCTAAAAAGTTAGGGGTTCTTAGTACCCTAGCCACCAGAGCATTTAGAATTGCTGATGAACACCACCTTGAAGAAGAGAAATCTCATCTCGTAAAAGTTTTCCTTAAGAATGGTTATAGTAAGGTTCGGTGTCTTAGAGATTTTCAAAAAGCTGAAAAAGGTCCTCGAGTTAATAATGACCACTGTGATAGGTTATCTAGAGTTCGCCTTCCTTTTATCCAAGGAACGACTGATAAAAGCGCTAGGATCCTAAGGAGACATAATGTTTCCTCAACCTTCAAGCCCCTCCGTACCATTCAGAATTCGCTTAGATCGGTTAATGGACCTGATTTTCCCTAAGGATGGTAAGGGTGTTTACTTGATTCCGTACTCCTGTGGGACTCCCTACATCGGTGAAACTGGTCGATCCATTAGTCAAAGAATTCATGAACATGCTGCTGACCTAAAACATAAAATATCTCGCTCCGCTGCCTTAGCAGAGCATGCTGAAAATAGAAAGCATCACATTTGCATTGAAGATGCTAATGTTATTGCGAGGATTGACCATTTCCACCACCGAAAGTTGAGGGAGGCCTTAGAAATTGAAAAGAGGTCGGTCAACCTTAACAGGGATGATGGCTGGAGTATTAGCAAATGTTGGATCCCTGCCCTTCATTCTTAGTTGTTTTTTTTCTTCTCATCGGTTCTCCCTCTTGTATTTTCCTCTCCTCTCGTTTCCGATTTCTTTCTCCCTCTCCGTTCTTTACTAGTTTCTTTATTTTTATTTATTTAATTATTTTTATTTTTTATTGATTTATTGATTTAATTATTTTTATTTATTATTATTATTATTATTTATTCATTTTATTTTCATTAGTATTATTATTTATAATTTTATTTTATTTTATTTTATATTTATATTTATATTTTTTTATTCTTTATTATTTTTATTATTATTATTATTATTTTATTTTATTTTTTATTTTTTATATTTATTTATTTATTTATTGTAGATAAGAGTTTACCAAAATCATAAATCTTATAATTAAATCATTAATAATTAAGAATATAAAATATTATACTAAAATCTTTAATTATTAAAGAAATAACAAATAAATAAAATAAAAATAAATAAATAAATAACAATAATTCAACTGTTAATTTGTTTTATATTAAATTGCTTATTCCAGTCAAACTAGCCGTTATTCCACAACGGTTGTTGAAGCTTCCTTATCTATTTAAACCGGGTCTTAGATCAGATCTCTCATCTTGTCCTGATGATGAACCAGACTGTCTGATTCGAAACGCATCGACAAATTCTTCGTGAATGTGATTTTCACCGAAAAACTTTATACATGATTTATGGATCACAGAAACCAAATTCCTAGTATATTATATAATTAAGAATTTATGAATTTATATTTGTATTTGTATTTTAAGTTATTTAAGTACAACAGACAAATGCATTAGTTGCGCAATGATAATTATTTTTTCCTTAAAATCTCATTCTTATTTATAGTCACATCAATACAATTTTTTTATTAATTTTATTTTAGTACAAATTTTGAATTGAATTTAACCATGGTTACATGGATTTTGGTGCAAAAAGTGAATTGCAAATTCATAAATATTATTTTATTGGTTTAGCTATTTTTTTATTATTTCCTTAGGAGGCCCATTTTAGACCTCAAAATTCCCCTAATGGTACCAATACCATGAATTTCCCTCTAAAGTGGCCATAAACATCTTCATTAAACAATCCTCATGAAATTCAACCTTAAGTCTGCGTACATGCATGTGAAATTTGACCAAATGAAGAACAACATCATCACATTTTCCATCTCTTAATTTTGGCAAGTATTTTTTCCAATTTACTAGAGGCATAAAATTTTGAAAGCCTGTAACATGATCTCGATGCATAGGAGCATACCTTCTGGATTGAGAACTCATCTTGATTTCTGGATCCTCCTGCCAGTGGAGTCTTTGAATAAAGTTGGAGTCGCCAAGTGAATGGTTCAACCTTCATGTGTTTGATCACTGTCCACCATTAGCAATCAGATCTGATCCTTTTCTTTTACACTCAGGGAAAAATGTGACCTTTTTCTCCCCAACAACATCACCAAAATGTTAGCACTCCTTAGTTTCCCAAGGCTGCGAAAGGAAACCAAAGAGGTAACCACAAAACAACTTTTGACTTGGTATCTAGCCCTACCAAATCAGAGAGGGCTCTTTAAAATAAACCTCATAGCCAATGGAAGTTACTGGAGAATATTAGGGTTTTAGGCTAGTTATCATCTCAATAGGGTTTTTATTAGGGTTTTCTGGATAAGAAGAACTAGGTTAGGAACTAAGCCAAGTATTCCACAAGAACAGTTGAAAACATAGAATGAGCCAAGGTAGGTGTAGTTAGTGACACAAATTGATCTGTCATTGTAGTGTGGTGAGGAGAAAATCATATAGAAGGAATTAAGTGAGCATAATTAACTCACTTGTTCAGAGGATGAAAAGACTTATGTGACAATCTCAAACAAAATAGAGCATATGAGGCAATGTATTTTGTTTAAAACTTTATAGATAATCATGACAAGAAATATAGATGGCTGATAGAAACATATGATAATCAAATGCATAAGAAACACTAAGGAAAACTATTGAACTCAACCATGGTAAACACATACAAATGGAAAAGAATAGATAGCAATGGAAAAGATAAGCATGAGTTGCATTATTATTCACAAAGATGCATATTATATATAATGCATGGGAGTTACCATTGGTTTCACATTCCAAGTGGTCTCTTGGACTCCTTTTGTCCATTCGCCTTCCACACCTACCCATAGAGGATTAGGTGTCCAACACTCCCCCCCTTAATCCGAAGGGGTATGTGTGAGTCCAAGAAGAGAGCTGTAATACAAATCTGCAAAGTATGCATGAAAACACTAGGCTGAATGAGCTCTCTGAAATGTTGGCATAAAGAGGTGGTTTAAATATGAACACCAACACTGGAATTCTTAGTGAAGTTCTGAGAACTCTTCCAAATCTGGCAAGAAGTTGAGGTCTTCTGCTTGAGGAAGTGCTCCTCATATTTTGAAGAGGGAGACCTTCAACCTAGAAGAAGGGAGGTCTACAACCTACGATGGTTTAAGGATGACCACCAACTCTGGAATGCTTGATGCATTCCTTGGAACTCTACCAAAACTGGCAAGAATCTGAAGTCTTTTGCTAGAGGAAGTGTCCTGAATTCTTTGAAGAGGAAGAATATCAACCTCACATAAATGGTTTAAGGCTGACCACCAACTAAAGGCATGCTCATGGGCATATGTGTCTCTGGCTACAACTTTGAATCTGGAATGATGGATTGTGGCTCAGGCTCGCTTGAACTATTGTGTCTCTAGCTACAACTCTGAACCTGGAATGAGAGGTTGTGGCTCAAGCTTGCTTGAAGTGGTTTTAAAGCTTGTAGATGACGATCGTTTCCCCCCTGCCATGTACAAGGTGAGATGATGGTGAAAACTGAACTGCAAGATTGTTCAATATGACATATGACTTAAACATCTTCTTGGTTTTTGATGCCCATTTCCAAGAAGCGATCCATCCAAGATGAATATTTGTTCTTGCAGGAGGCTTGTTCTGAAGCATTTGTGTGAAGAATGGGTGTGTCGACCACAATGCTTTCATGGGTGAAGATCAAAACAATGATCTTTCATATGGCCAACTCAATCACAATGTTGGAATTTTACAATCTGTTGTTGTTGTTGTGGAAGAGGAGTAGGATCTAAAACAGCTGAAGGTGAACTGTCATAAAGAAATCTGACACTCTGAAATTTTACGGGCTTGGAGTAGTTTGGAATATGAAAGGACAACTCCTTGTAATATCGAGGACCTGTTCTGTGCTTGTTATCGACAAGCTCTTCCCAAGTTTTGATGATGGGCTTGGGAAGTGCAAGATGGATGTTTGCTTCTACATGCAAATTTTCTCTTGTACTGGGCTCAATGATCTGACCAATATCTTGTTGTTCATGGGAGTTTGTCTCCATGTTCTGAACAAAAAAAAGTTTAGAATGATGACTATGCTTCTGTAACTCCTCTTGTTGTAGTTGAGATTCAAGCTGCAAAAAGTAAATCTTCTCTTGTGCATTTTGCAAGCAGGTTTTAATGTCAAAAAGAGCGCTTTTGTTGATCTCATCAATAGTGGAATGGATTAGGGTATTCAACGATTCTAAAGCATCATCAAATCATACCATTTTTTTATTTTTTATTTTATTTTTTTAATTTATTTTATTTTTATTTTATTTTTTATTTTTTATATCGGAGCCAAGTTCCAAGAAACTATTAGAAAGAAAGTAGCGGAAACTATTTGAAGGATAGATAGTTTCTCAAGGTGGGCAAGTATAGTAAGTGTTGCAAAGGAAGAACTCATGTTACAACTTTCCTAAGCACAAAATAATTGGCAGGTCACCTTGGAAAGAAATGAGACAATTTTGGCATGAAAGAAGCGAGTATCAATTAATATTGAAAATAAATATTTGAACCAGAAGGCTTAAAAATGTCATCACCTTTTTATCTTTCCATGCGATGGGGAAGAAACAAACAACGTCATAGAATTTTTGCACTGAGAACATTTCTCTCGGTTGAATTCATTTATATGGTAAAAGAGGCTAATGCGTCAGACCGTCAAACCATTTTCCTTGCCATAGGATGACAAGAGGCCCCATGTATTGTCCATCGATAGGCATTGAAATGTCCCTTTCAGGGGTGGAAAAACGTGGCAAAAATTGAGGGTTGTCAGGCGGAGATGAGGCGACGCGGAGGGAGCTGGAGCAGCAGAGGTGAGCCATCGTGTGTGTGGAGGGGTTGGAGGGTGATGGTAGCGTGGGAGGGAGGTGGTAGGGGCTGGAGTGGAGGGAGTTGTGAGGAGCGGAAGTGGGAGGAGGGGAGGGGAGGGTTAGGGCCCGAGTAGTAGTGGAAGGGCAGTGTGGCTGAGAGGGAGGCTACGTGGGTGATGGCCAAGCAGTAGTATGTAGAGACTCCTCGAGTAGTGAGTATGATAGAGGTGTTGCAGAAATGACACGTCAGAAGTCTATTGTAAATTGCACGCAGCTTCCTTCTATACCCACATGAATAAATGCACCCACAAGACATAAGTTGTTGTAGAATATACCAAACAACTACAGCTGTGAAGCAGTGAGTCACGTGACAATCCAACTTCTAAAATTGTGATGGTCGGAGTAGGTGACTCAAATGGAAATGAACCAATGCACCAATAATTCAAAACAAATGTGGGAGTAGAAGCAGTCTCGAGTTTTGATCAGATGGGCATCCGTGATGACCTCCTTTGAGGTATTTACCAGTATGGATTCGAGAATCCTTTGGCCATACAACAGAGAGTAGTGATTCCCATCATCAATTGCAAAGATGTCATTACACAAGCCTAGTCTAGTAGACCTCCATGATTTCCCTCACCCTTTGCCAGATAATCGACACCTCTATGTGACAAGGTTTAATTGTGTCGCCTGCACAAGAACTTGTGGTTCAAACATAAAAAGTGATACTTGCCATAGGGGATTTCATAAATTTTCAAGCTCATGCATGTATTGGTGGTAAGAGTATTGGAGAGGATATAAAAAAATTGGAATATGGGTTTCATGTGGTATCAAGAACGCCAGGAAGAGTGTCTGATATCATCAAACACAAAACCCTAAGGACCAAAGCTATTAAATTACTTGTTCTCAGTGAATCTGATGAGATGTTAAGCAGGGGATTCAAAGACCAGGTTTATGATGTGTATTGATATCTTCCTCCAGAGCTGCAGGTTGTCCTGAAATCAACAACTTTACCGCATGAGATTTTGGAGATGAGCCAGTGTAATGCAAAGAGGCATTCATTCGATAAACAGAGGGACAAGACTGGTAATATTCCTCTCTGCAGTCTTAAGAGAAGGTTTTCTAGATCTGCTAGCGACAAAGGAATGGAAGAGTTGAGAGATGTTACCTATGTTCTAACACATGCTTGTAAAGGAATAAAACCCACAAGGAAGAGAGCGCAGGTTTACAAAGGCCACGAAAATAAGTGGCTCGTATGAGAAGGGCAGGAGATCGTCTGCTGTGATACCATGTTGAAATCAACCATGATAAACACATACAAATGGGAAAGAATAGATAGCAATTTGGAAAAGATAAGCATGAGTTGCGTTATTATTCACAAAGAGGCATATATATAATACATGGGAGTGACCCTTGGTTTCAAATTCCAAGTGGTCTCTTGGACTCCTTTTTTCCATTCGCCTTCCACACCTACCCATAAAGGATTAGGTGTCCAACATAGATGGATGCTAGAAACATATGATAATCAAATGCATAAGAAATACTAAGGAAAACAAGTGTCACTAACCACAACACATGAATCCCATAAAAATAGTTGCAACCGCTTGTATTATTTATGCCAAAATCAAGTACACAAGTTACAAAAGTATGAGCTTCAAGTATCCAACCTTTTATTAGACTTGTTTCTGAGTATATATAGAAGAAAAATAAGATTTCCCCTCTAAGGGGTTGAATCCTGATCCATAGCAGCTAGTTCATGCATCTATTTACTCATTTCCAAATCCTAGGGAAGTTAGAAACAACTTTCCCCTTTTTTAGCTAACTAATTGAGATTATCTCTCAAAGCATTGATTACAAGATTATTTACAATGGTAATAATTAAAAATCCTATTAACATAAGATAAAATCGTGATTCAACTATTTACATCAACCTAGTTTTACTTTTAACCTTCATGTGGAGTCAAAAATGATTCAAACATAGAAACACAACAAATAACCCAAAAACACAACACCTCTTAGCAAAAGCGCAACAAATATTTTGGTTGATATTTCGATGAATTGGAAGAGGTTTTAGGCTTTGATGAATACTTGTGAAGAAATTTGGTGATTTCCACTATATCCCTGAGCCATTAAACCATCCAAAAACATGATTTAATCCTCCTCAAACTTGATTGCAAAACAAACTGTCTAGAAATGTAGCAACAAGCCTAAAAAGTGGGCAGCAAGGTGTAAAACATGGCTTGTTTTATCATTTACTACAAATTTATCATTCTTCAAGCATCCTCAAGAAGTTTTCTAGTATCCGTATTCCTTAAGCTATCCAACCATGCTTGAAATTCTTGATTCTGACCGTCTGATAAAAAGCGCATCAACTAGTTGTTGTGTTTCTGTGCATTGAAATTTATGCACTTTTGTAAACAATAGAGGTCAAAGATGAAATGATATCTATTTAACCATAATAATTTTTACAAAACTGGGAGAGGTCTTTGTAGATATAGTTGTTGTGGAGAAAAAATCTCTCCGTTTTTTGAAATTCGTTCCCATATTCTCGGAATCCGTGCCACAAAAGAATGACTAAAACAAACAAGAAAAAATAGAGAATTTGATTTTCTAAAATAGGCCTCCAAGAAAGTTTAATATATCCCAATATATGATACTTGTGTAGAAACTAAAGGAGTTTATTGTGATTGGGCATGTCCTTAACAAAAACCTCCTTTGGTTTTCTAAAATTCATCTTCATTTGTTAGAAACCTCTTTTGAAAATGATGACAAAAGATAGAGTCAAAAGCGCAATGAATTTTGGAGGGAAATGAGAGGGAAGGGGGGTAGGAAAAATTCTAAGAAAATTATGGCAGGTAGGGATAGATGTTAGGAAGACAATGGTGGTGAATTTTCTCAAAATGAGTGAGAAAGAAGCGATGAAAAAGGAAAATCACAAGTTTGAGCCAGAAACACAACAACAAGTTGGGTTTATAAGGAAAATAATGAATATGAAGGAATTTCAGTATATAAATTGGTGGAGAGTTTTTGATAAGTTTAATAAAGGATTAATGAACCCAAAAACAAGGAGGTTTCCTC
Organism: Pinus albicaulis; assembly: GCA_034641835.2. NCBI lineage: Eukaryota > Viridiplantae > Streptophyta > Pinopsida > Pinales > Pinaceae > Pinus > Pinus albicaulis. The sequence goes on along the minus strand of CM076584.1, from coordinate 750,710,596 downwards.
TCAAAAGAAGCAAGAGACCATTAGAAGATAAAACACAACAAGAACGCATAGAAAAACCCTAGGGATATATTTCAATCAATTTTTCTAAGGGAAAAGACTGCATAGAAGGTTTGTTAGGCCGTAATTACTTGTTAAGCCTTTGAAACAATTGATATGACAACTAAACCTTTTCTTCCTCCCTTTGGCCTCCAAATGAAAAGTGCAACAAGCTTCTCCTAGAAACACAACAACCAATGAACACGGGCAGTGATGAAGAAATTCGAATCTTTGAAGGCTATGTTAGGTATTATAGTGACAGAGAGGAGATCTTGGAAATTTGAAAGAATACAATGAAGCTTTGAAGTGTGTTAATGCTCCTTATATCTTGAAAAATCATTTTTTTGGCTTGATAGTGGAGTGACATCATGTGTGTTCTTGACAAAATGACTTGATGATGCGATTTGTATTGCAACAATGTTTCTTTCAATAGGAAGGTTACATATCCATGTGACATATATGTACCTTGATACCCTTGATGTACTGTATTCCCTAATTCGCTAACTCTCATGACACCTTACCAATTTTGGATGATGAATGAATTCAAATGGAAATATGATGACCACACCACCTAAATTAATGGGTATGATTACTGACTAGACCAACAAGACACTCATGAAACTTTCATGATCAACCTTATGACATCATGAATTTTTCTTTTCAATTTTTAAATAATGACACTTAATAGAGGAAAATGACCTATGGTGACTCAATGACTCATGAAATTGATTTCAAATTGACCTTGATGACCATGACATGAGAGTATAAATACACCTATACACTGAATTAGGACCATTTGAAAACCAATAAAGATGTCAAATTTTATTTCAAAATATAACAATTTGACCATAAGACTCTAAATACAGTGGAAGGAGTAAATTTGATTACTGTGACTATTAGACACTAACATGTTTATTAATCCCTTTAGTTTAAAATATTAATGTTTTTTTTCACGATTTATAGTATTTATCGAAGGGTTTATATACTTAAGGGTTTATAATATTAATCTCTTAGGTTTCATATTATTTCCTTAGGTTTATAAACCCTTGGTTTTTTATATTAATCCCTTGGGTTTATTATTTCATTAGGTTTTTAATATCAATCCATTGGGTTTATCGATCCTTTAGTTTACAAAATTAATTTTTAGGATTTATTAATCTCCTGTGTTTTTAATAATGTCCCTTGGCCTTATTGATCCCTTAGGTTTTTAATATTTTTCCCCTCGGTTCACCAAGTCCTTTGATTTATAATATTAAACCCTTGGGTTTATTAGTTCTATTGGTTTATATTATTAATAATCCCTTGCGTTTATTAATATCTTCAGTTTAAAATATTAATTCTTAGGGTTTAATAATGTCTTGAGTTTAAAATATTTATTCTTAGGGTTTATTAATTTCTTGGTTTATAATATTAATATTTATCCCTTAGGTTTATAATATTTTTCCGTTAGGTTTACTAATTTCTTTGGTGTATTAATATTAAACGCTTGGGTTTATTTGTTCCTTAACTTTATAATATTAATAATTCCTTTCATTTATAATATTAAACCCTTGGGTTTACTAGTTATTTTGGTATTCAGTATTAATAATCCCTTGGGTTTATTAATATCTTGAGTTAAAAACATTAATTCTTAGGTTTATTAATTTCTTAGGTTTTTGAGTTTAAAATATTAATTCTTAGGGTTTTTTTTTTTTTTTTTTAACAATGAATAGTAGCAGTTTCAGTAATCCATGTCCGGATCATGACATTAAACTGGATGATTACATCATGTCATTGTCATGCCAAAATTCGAAAAATGTGTCAATGTCTACATATAGGGATGTCTTCGTAGACGCCTTATTTCTATTTTGTCTATATCTACGGTGCATTTTGTTCCCATGTGTGCTATATATATTACAAAATGAGTTGCCAAGGTATGTGCATTTGTTCTTGTCCATTCAAGTTTAGATTGAAACTGCCTTATCCATTTCTGTTGGGACTTGGCGCATGCTGCCCAACGATGTCCAAAGGTACTACTATCCCATTGTTGTCCCAAATGAATGTTGTCCAAATCATGTCCAAGGCGAATGTTGTTCCAATGTTGTCCAAAGGAACTGTTGATCCATTGTTGTCCAGATGTCGTTCCATTGTTGTCCAAATTCTGTTCCAATGCTGTCCATAGGAAATGTTTTTCCATAATCCATGGTTTTCCTATGAAAGCTAGGATCAAGGTCCCAATTATTTGTTTCAATGAGCATGGAAGGGTTAGGGGATAGATTTGATGTCCATGATTCCATCGATATCACATATGCCCTTTATCAATCTACACCCTTTATTAGCCTGCTCATCTTCTTGAGTGTTTAGGGATCTAAGCACATGAGTGTACTGGATGCCTTAAAATTCCTTTGCTTCATCCTTAATTATTATTAACATTTGATTTATTCTAGTATTTTGAGTTTCCTTCCCTTGAAACAATTTTTTTATTAGGATATAGGAGTCCCCCAGTACCCACAGATGTCTCAAACCTTTTTCTTTTGCTAAGATGATTCTGAGCCAAAGGCCACTTGCCTCCGCTACGTTGTTTGTTGCTCTGCCTATCCCCCAAGCATATTTGTGCCTTGTTTTTCCATTAGGGTAAATGAGGACCCCTCCTTCCCCTGCCTCTCTTGGGTTTCCTTTGGAGGCTCCATCGAACATAAGAGCCCAATTACCTTTCTTCTTTATCTCATCCATTAGCTCAATTTGAGTGCTTATGAGACACCAACTGGGAGGATCCACCTTTTTTGTTTTTGCTTTCTTGCCCCAAGACCATGGAGACAACCACTCCCTTTATCATTTTTCTAACGATGGGTCAAGTTGTGGGGAGTTGAACTCAAAACAGATTAATAAGGCTGAGAGCACTAGTATTCTGGCATCAGGTTTTTCATTTTGAAGATCGATTTGTTTCTTGCCATCCAAATCTTCCAACATATGTACTTTGGTAGAGATTGAAGGATGGATTTAAAATTCGGGTTAGTTTAGAGATTGCCTTTATACCATTTTTTAGGTGTTGAGAAGAATGCAGAGATCTTTGCTGGCCAATTTTTTTGGAGAATATTTGCCCGAAAGCCTCCTTTCAGACTTTTTTACTGCATGTGCATTTTATGAATATATGGTTTATGGTTTCTTCCTATTGTTCACAAAGAGGGAATATGGTTGGCCCACTTATACCTCTTTTCCTTATGTTGTCCTGTGAGAGAATTTTCTTGTGATTTAGCTGCCACATGAAGTAGTTTACTTTGGGTATAAAATTTGGCATCCAAATCTGATCCCATATCCCAATTTTAGGGGGAACCTGTTCCTCAAAGAGCAGATGCATATAGCCTACTTTGACTGAGTATCTTGTGTTCTTCCAGCACCATTTTTATGTTTTATCTCTTGTTATTAGAGAACATCCCTCGAGAAGATTTAGTAGTTCTTTTTTTTGCTCATTTAGCTCTCTGGGGAGATTCGACAGAAGCCACCTTTTTCATTTCCTCTTTTCGTCCCACACTGAGATTTGTGACAGGGTTATGATTTTGATCGATTTGAAGTGATCTTGGAGGGGTTTTAGCTATTCCAAATCTGATAGTGGAGCATTATTCATTATTATTTCTTCCCAAATTTTAATTGTCGGACCATTTCCAGGAATTATACTGATGTTTTGAGTAATTAAAGAAGATGAGGATAGAAGAAGGCACCAAATTAGGGAGCCCTGAGTGGCTGGAATATACCTGTTTTCCTATTCTTGTTGCTTGAAATACTTTCCTCTTATTACTTTGGCCCACCAGTTTTTGGGTTTTCTGACTAGCCCCCACCATAATTTGGCCCCAATTACTAGGTTCGTTAATATTGGGTCTCGAATTCCTAGTCCTCCAGTTTAACATGTGATATTTTCCCTTTTTTTGTTTGCCTCCTTCCCATAAGAACTTCCTTATGAAACTGCCAAGCTGTTGCAGGACATACTTCGGAGCCTGGAGGACCACGAACTGATATAAAGGGAGAGAAGACAACACTGATTTGATAAGAATGAGACGATATACTAGATTTAACCAAATCCCTCCCTTTCTGTTTCATTTTGTCAATCATGTATTTCCAGGCCTTAGGACTGGCCCTTTTTAAGAAAATTGGGACTCCTAAGTATTTAAATTCCTTCCAATCTATTTCTGCCTTAAACCCCAATCTTTCTTCTATTTTTTTTGCCTTTCTAAGGGAGATATTCCATGCATATATTCTACATTTGGCATCACTTGTTTTCCCTCCATATGCTTATTGTAATCTGTGCATGTAAGACTTGAATCTTCTAGCTATGACCAGAGAGGCCCCACCTAGAAGAGTTGTATCATCAGCAAATTTCCTGTGATTTATGCTTTTGATTCCTTCTTTGAATTTGATTCTCAGGATGTGTTGAGAGAACCTTGCTTCTTCAAGGCTACGACTAAGAGACTCTTCGACCAATATATATAAAAAGGGAAAGAGGGGGCACCCTTGTCAAAGACCTTTTGATGCTTGGAAGAAACCATCCCCCCTGCCATTAATCAGAGGAGAGATCCAGGGCCTAATAATGCATTTCTCTATCCATTCGGTGAAGGTCTCTTTAAATCCCATCTTCTTCATTATGTAGAGGAAGAATTTGTGCCGAACCCTATCAAAATCATTGGCCATATCCAGTTTAATGACCATTCCTTGCTCCTCACGTCTCCAACTTGAGTCGATGGCTTCCTGGATTAAGATTATATTGTCATAGAGTTGTCTTCCCAAGACGAACCCGCCTTGATTAGGAGAGATAAGGAGAGGCAGGAGGACTTTCAGTCTAAGGGCTAGGATTTTGGAAATAATTTAATAAGAGAAGTTACAGATGAAAATTGGCCTAAATCTCGAGAAAGAGGATGGATTTCGTTCTTTTGGTATCAGGACTAAAAAGGTTGAATTTATTCCACCGCCTATGTATGATATCTTCAAGGAATACCCGATCATTCAGCAAAAATATCTTTTTATTAGATGCCAATAGGTTTGATAAAACCTACCAGTGAAGCCATCAAGCCCAGGGGCCTTATCTGGAGAAAATGAAAAGACCGCTTTTTGAATTTCTTGAGGATCATGCAGAGCATCAACAATTTCATTGGCATCAGTGGTCACCAAAGAGAGAATCAAGTCCAAGAAGAAGGATTCACTAATGGGGGCCGATGGTTGGTCATCATGGTACAGGGTAGAGAATTGATCTATTGCAGCGACCTTAATCTCATGAAAAGAATCAAGAGTTTGAGATCTATGCTGAATTTGGGTAATGCCATTTTTGATCTCTTGAAATTTTTCTTTCTTTTGGAAATATTTAGTATTTTTGTCTCCAGAGCTGAGCCAACTATTGCGTGATTTGAGCCGCCACATATCTCCCTCTTGTCTCAGACTCACGTGGTATTTTTGAAACATTTTTATTTCTTCTTGGAAGTCCACCTTCTCCACTTCATTATTTTCTATTTAAGCCTACTTTTTTGCAAGATTGTCTTATGATGTTTTGACATTTAAGGACAGATTTGTGTTATATGTTTTGAGTCATTATTTGATGTTGGATTTTAACCTTTTAACCTTCCTTTCCCATATGGTTATAGGGCTGTCATTTACCCACTGAGCCCAGGATGCAGTGATCATTTTAGAAAATCCAACTGATTCTATCCATAATGGGGAGAATTTGAATGGGATTGGCCCATAGTTAACTAGAGGAGAAACAAGAAGCATGATCAGTTGGTGATCCGATCCACACCATGGTTGGATATATGAAGTTATAGTGAAGGACGATGATAGCAAAATATCTAAAGCTAAAAACATGTCTAACCTTGTTGTTATGTGCCCCGGTCCTACCCTCTTACTGTTCCATGTGTATTTAAATTTTCTTAGCTTCACATCGAAGATATTTAACTGCATTAGCAGGTCTTCAAAGTCTTCCTGATGAATTTCTCTTACTACTATCACTCCTCTCTTTTCATCCTATTTTAGCATTGTATTGAAATATCCTCCTAGAATGAAATTTGTGCCATACTCTTTGTGCTTCTGCCATACTCTTTGTGCTTGCATGTATATATTTATGATTGTAATGGTGTAATTTAGTTTTTTGACAAAAAAATTATTGCTATCCAATGTATTTATTTTAGGGCACTTACCAGGAGGAGGTTTTCGGGATCCCACAGAGTGCATACACCACCTGAGGCTCCACGCAAGTTCACTATCTCCAGCTCACTTTTTTTTCCATATCGCGAGGTTATGCGCAGCCATATCCACCTCATTCAACTTTTTTTCCTACAGAATTGAAATGCTCGGCTTCTCTTTCTTGATAAATGACATGGCTTCTTCTCTTCTCTTTATGGTATCGAGTCCCCTGCAGTTCCAGGAAACTAATTTCATTTATAAATTCTTTGAGAGGGAGATCCATTTTAACGGGCCTGCTTGATTACCCTTCTTGTTTCCTTTGCTACTCAGGTCTGCTAATTGACGAATAATTGTAGTCTGTTGTCCTAATTATTTGTCTCTTTCTGCTTTGGCCTCCCTGATTTCTCTATTTGATTTCCTTCCTAATCTTCTATAATGATGCCCAATGAGAGTGCCTTTTTCTATATCCGGTTCATCTACCGCGCCTTGTAGTGAAGCTGCATCATCCTCTTTGATAGAGTGGTAGCCATCCTCTCTGATTTCTCCCTCTTCTTCTTTCGACATTCCTACTTCCTCTATGTCTGTTTTGTAATAATTTTAGCTTTCCATTTTCCTCCTACTGTGTGATGTAGTGGAGCTTTGTCTAGTGTCTCTTCTCCTGTGTCTTCCTCAGTTTCCATATCAGCAAGGAATTCAACCTATTCGAATTATCTGATATAGTTGGGTCAAAAATCATATGGTCTCCCTTTTCTAATGGTTGTGTCTCAACTGGGCTTGTGTTTATTTTCTACGAAGCAGCAGTAGCTTCTTTTCCCCCATGATTAAATGTGCCTCTTGTACGATTTTGATGTGCTTTGGATGCTTTTTTTGTTTTCTTTACTGCATTCCATTGTTCTGGATCATCTTGAACTGCTATTTTCTCCCGTTTCAGGCATTTACGAGCAAAATTTCCTTATTCATGACAAGATTTGCATTTGAACGGTATCTCGTCATAGTCTACTTCTTGAATGTGGGTCTAGTTTTCCACGCACAATTTAATTTCCTCAGGAAGGCCTTTCTCTAAATCTACTTCAACACAGATACGAGCACATGTGAATAGTCCATATTTTGGCTCGACACAATCGATATACTTTCCTAGAGTGTTTCCAATGGATTTTAATGTGGATTAGTTCCAGCAATGGAGAGGTAAGAATGAGAGTTTTACCCACACAGGGAAAACTGAGGGGATTTCATAATCAAGGTTGAATTTGGGGCTCCAACGGTCAAGGTATAGTCCCTGGGAATACATGAAGTAAGGCCCATTCCTGAATATTAAATCATGATCCTCTCTATGCTCAAAGTAAAATGTATAGAAACTCTTACCAAAAAACGATGCCATGACGTTTTCTTGGATTAACGACTTTGTTGGCTGGATAAATCAATCTTGCGGACAAGACCGATCTCCCTAGTATCGGAAGATAGTCTACAAAAAAAAAACAATTAAATCTATATTTCTCTAGATATATCACTATTTATAAGTAGATGCTACAAAGGTGTTACGATCCTACCTTGATCCAATGCTTGTTTGTAGTAGTCGTCCTTCAGTCGCCCGAAAGAGTTACCTTCGAAGATCTACAATCACAAACAAACAAACATCAAATAGCACCTGCATAGCATATATTCATAAATCATATCTATTATGGTGATCAAGGAATCCATAAAATAAACAATCAAATGACAGCTTATTGAGAAAAACAAACTTATTTGTATTAACTTTGAAATAGTAGAAGAACCTTACAACCTTTTCAACCTTGATGTTGAACAGGTCTTCCTGGGGCCCGAAGCAGGAATTTCCTTTACTCTAAGAAGCCTTGCACTATTCCAACCAAGATACATACATGTATGTAATCTTTCCTCATAAAATCTTAGCTAAAGGAGTCTAAGTTCCAACAGCACTTTACCTCAAATAACACTAAAGCTCGAACTCCCTTTGAGGCTGCCCAATGCCTCTTTTTATAGTGAAAAAGAGGAGGTTACAGTTCCAATTATGAAGGGATAGAGTCCTCCTTCAAAGGGATAAGCTCCTCACATCAAGGGTTTAGAACCTTAAGGCATGGGATACATGAACCTGAAAAGAACGGATTTTCCCTCACGTCCAGAAGTTTCTAGAAATGATTGAAAGTGATATTTTTGAGTTTACTTGCACATTTTTAATATTTTAAAGGGGTATGCACTCTTAACACAGAGAAAGTGCAGTCAGGTATGCAGGAGACATGACCATTAGGTACGGGACCGCAAGTAAGACAAAGAGAAAGTGTGATACCAGAGTTTTAGAGACTTTTGAGAGCTTTTCTCTTATTTTTAAGGCTTGACATGAGGAACTGCTGTTTTAGACTTGAAAAGGAGGAAATTATGAATGATAATGAGCTCATACAGATAGCATAATGTCATAGTGAGAATTTTCAGTGCAACAGATTTCCCCCTAAAGTGCGAAGTCTGTAATAGATGAAGATAAAGTCTGTCATGTATGAAGAGTGAAGTACTTTATCATTTCAAGGATCATCCTGTGGACACCCCAGTTGAAACCAGTAAAAACATTCAATGCAAAATATATATATATATATGTAGACATATCATTACTGAGGTAGGCATTCCCACACTCAGATCAAACTAACTAAAAAAATGACTTAAACTGTTCTGGTATAGGAATGATTTTTTCAATACATCAAAAGTATAGACATGTGTAGACACAGTATGGACGTAGCCATCTGTTTATGAATATTCCACTGTATAAATGAATAACAAAATTCCTCGCAGCCTGGATGGTAGAAACTAGATCCAGGGTCTTGATTTCCACTTCTCGAACTAGTACTATTCTATCCATGTGAATGAAAGTGTCGAAGTCAAACATGGTAGAAACCACTTGATTAACAATCAATAATGTGAACTGTTAACAAGTGTGAGAGTAACCACCAGTAATGTCAATGGCCCTCAACGTACTCAGTCAATCCATGAAATGTGAATGAATGAATTGAATTCGAACATGTCACGGAATCATTTGATCGAAGGTCATTGATGCAACCTGTCGTCGAAGGCGAGAAACCTGCCATTGAGGCATGCAGATTTCAAGGTACTGGAAATTTCTAGATTGACTTCCTAGATAATGAGCTGTCGTTGATAGAAAGTGATTTTTCGTAGGCAAGGCCACAACATGAAATCATAGATCAAGTTTTGAAGAAATATATTGGCAAGGACTGACTCAGGGATGGTCAAAATGGAAGACAAATATTTTGCAGATGAATGGTTTGTTTGAACTATCCTCTTGAACACATAACGACACTGCAGATGGCTTGGTGACAATTGACCCAGAGCGGATACCCAGAAACTGACTGAAGACTTTCAATATGGTTTGATTAACTGTTAGGTAAAGGATTTTTCCAACCCAGGTGAACAAAAGTGTCATGTTCAAGAGTGGTTAACGATTTTCCGAAAATAAAAAAGTGATAAACAGGTTCGTTTTTCTCTCTTTTCCCCCACCATTTCTGGCAAGTACCTCTTTATTTTTGACAAGCTTGAGGAGGATAACATTTTCTTGTTTATAAGCTCATCCTTCAGATGAGTCCAACTTAGTTTAAGATTTGAACCCTAAAAAGGAGTGGTTCGTTCCTATTTAAAATTGAACAGGTCCTTTACTGTTAAATTTTAATGAGTCCAGTATAGGAGAAATTCGGTGTTTTTCAATTTTAGGGGGTCAGAAGAAAAAGCTTAAGAAAACTCCATGGGTGTAATTTTTTGTAAATTTAGTCTCTCAAGCCCGAAAAAGGATAAAATAATGCGGGAGAGAACTCTATTGACTGTAATTAGTCAACGTATACCTTTTTCATAAATAGTACACTTCCATCCGTAAAAGGGATCAACTTATACTGAAGGGACGATTATTCATTTATTTTAACAAGTTCGAACAATCAAGTGCTCAGCAATATTTTCAATTTTCGAGAGTCTAAAAAGAGCTTAAAAGAGGACTCCAGGGTTTCGCTTTTTCGTAAGTTTTAACGAGTTCGAAAAAGGGGTAAAAATGTACTCATGGTTTTGCTTTTTCTGTAAATTCTAACGAGTTCGAAAAAGTGATAAAAATGTACTCATGTGGCCGACTTTCAATTTAATTTACGAGCAGGAAAAGATGGAAAGAACTCAGCATTTTCATGTTTTTTACGAGAACGAAAGATAGCAAAATAATCTCGGGATTTTCATGAGTTTAACGAGTCTTGAAAATAACCGAAATTGACTCGAGATAGGTTTCATTTTTACAATAGCTTGAAATAGAGAAAAACTATGCTTCAGATAGGTTTTAATGCCCCATAAGCGTAATCTGTTAGAGTGCATGTCCCCCCAGCTTCATTTCATTCAAATAAATAGACTACTGGTAATTAATATCCAGATGGAATGAAGGTTCATTTACGAGATCATATGAAAGACCCGATCTAAAATTGTAAGAAAATTATGCAAAAACTGAAATAACTAACCTAAATATACGAATTAACATTTACGATATCTAGTCAAAGACTCGACTCAATTAGGGGAGGAATTTTTTCATTTTTTAATGAGCTTGACACAGGAAAAGAACTATGCTCATGGCAACGTGTTTCATTTTTTAACGAGGTTGACACAGTAATAAGAACTATCCTCACCTAAATTTTTCATTTTTTAACAAGGTTGACACAGTAAAAGAAACTATCCTCATATCTAATCTCTACAATCTACCTATATAACCTACTGATTCATTTTTTAATGAGGTTGACATAGGAAAAGAACTGTCCTCATGACCCACTGATTAATTTTTTAACGAGGTTGACACAATAAAAGGAACTTTCCTTATGATCCACTGATTCATTTTTAATGAGGTTGACACAGTAAAAGGAACTTCCCTCATACCTGATTCATTTTTTACGAGGTTGACTCAGTAACAGGAACCATCCTCAGAAACTACTTATTTCTAATCTATCAATCTACTCTCTACAATCTACCTACCGATTCATTTTTTAATGAGGTTGACACAGGAAAAGAACTGTCCTCATACCTGATTCATTTTTTAACGAGGTTGACTCAGTAACAGGAACTATCCTCGTACTCACTAATTCATTTTTTAATGAGGTTGACACAGTAAAAGGAACTTTCCTCGTAAGAATCTGTTTCATTTTTTAACGAGGTTGACACAGTAACAGGAACTTTCCTCTTGGAAGCTTGTTTCATTTTTTTTTAATGAGCTTGACACAAGAAAAGGAACTATGCTCTCGACTAACTGATTCATTTTTTAATGAGGTTGACACAGTAAAAGGAACTATCCTCACCTACATGTTTCATTTTTTAACGAGGTTGACACAGTAAGAGGAACTATCCTCACAGTGATTTGATCATGGCTTCCAACTAGAAGAAACACATGTCAATGGACACACCTTGATCATCTTCCAAGAGGTCTTCATCAGAAGGAAGAATAGTTCTCTGGAAGGAACATGTCAAGGGACTCAAAAGGGATAAGAACATCGCATTCAAATAATCCCATAGAGTTTTCCATGTCAATTACCGGATCTAAGTCAAAGGAAGATGAGCAAATAGTGAGAGGCTCACTTGCATCGGTAACTGAAAACATGGGACTAGTTGCCACATAATTAACCCGTGGTGGGGTAGATACCACTTTCTTATGAGGAAAATTCAAGGATGTCAAATTATTGGTAGTCGAATCAAGACTAGGGAATGAAAGCTAGTCTACAGTCACAATATTTCCATTGTGAGGGAAAGACATCACGCGAAAGAGTGTCGATACTACAGCTTTCATTGCATAGACATAGTCTCGCCCAAGGAGTAAATTGAAATCCAAGGGGCCTCGAACTACCATAAGATCAATACAGACAATTTTACCTTCCAAAGTAATAGAAAACTTAGGAAGGATACCTAAAGGTTTGCTAATGGTTATGTTAAAATGTTTTAGATTCTGCGTAATAGGCACAAGATGAGGGGAACCCAAAGCTTTCCAAGCAGTTGAGGATAAAATACTAACAGAAGCACCTTCATATACATGCATGCGGTGTGTGTCCCTACCACCAGTCTTCACAATGATTTGGAAAGGGATGGAGGAAGGAAGACGAGGTTATGTCAGTCTATTCCAATCAAAGGAAAATAACTTGGTACTTGGAGGGGGTTCTGTAGAAATAGGTGAAATGCCCCCTGGCATAGAAGAATCTTATGTAACAAGAAGAACCTGAGCGGGATGAAGTTCACTCTCTTCAGGGAGAGTGGGATCGACCGAATGGGAAATTGACCACTTGATCAACTAATGGATCATCAACCTGAGTGATATGAGTTTCACTCTCCAATGGAAGAGTGGGATTGAATGTACTTGGAAATGGATCAATCACTTCGTCAGTTGACAGTAGGTTGGGAGAAAGTTGACGGTAACCAGTTGGAAGTTCTTGCTGTGGAATAGTAAGGTTTTCCAAAAAATTTGAGGCATCATCCATGTGAGGGAAAATGTGAGTTTGATGACTCCTTTTGCATAAATTACAAGGAAACCTAGCTTTACCCTTTTTCCCAGGAACCTGACTATCACTGGTTGATGGATCAACGGAAAGTTGATGGGATTTTTTTGACCATACTTCCAAGACCTTTGGAATACTAGGACAATTGATAAGGAAGTGGTCACCCTTACAAAGCCTGCAAGGGTATTTAGGTTTACGATGCATTTTGAAGGTTTCCTCAACACTAATAACATTTATAGCCATGGTTGGTTAGTTGACTTCTTTCTTATCTTGCTTCTTCTTCTTCTTCTTCCCTTTCTTCTTCTTCTTAGTCACCTGGTTACTAGCGTCAAGGCTTTTACCAAGCGAAGAGGAAGAAAGGGAGGAAGACATATTGGGCGAAGAAGGTAAAGGGTCAACAAAAGGTTGGTGATGTTGAGATGGTGAACTCTGTTGAGGTGAAGCATTCGGTTGAGGTGGAACAATTGGAGTATTCGGGGCCAACGAAGTTTAAAATAACCATATCGGTAAACCTATTGTAAATCCAGGTAATGACAATGTAGCCATATAAGGAGGAACAACATTTCCAAATCAAGGAAAAGTAATAGGATTCTTGTTAAGAGGGGTTCCTTGGTTGGTAAATTCTGAAACAGTTGCCATTATATTCAACTTCAGTGAATTTCATTAACGATTTAAAACTTAAAATTAACAATTCACAATTCACACCTAAACAATTAAAATTCACAATTCACACCTATGGTCTCTAAAAGTAAAAACAAACAAATGAACACGCGCTATCATATCTAGGAGTCAAACCACACACAAATAGTAGATTCCCGCACTAAAAACACTAATTGGTGATGAAATCCAACATCGTAGAATTTTAATGTAGAAATGGCGGTTGGAACAGTTACCCTGACAACCTGCTTAATGAAACAGACCAGTGCAAGTTTCTCCACTATACCATCTTGAGTGAAGATAACCCTCTGGAGTGTCCAAGTGAGTCTAGCCGATGTCTACTCCAGGTACAGTCGGATCTTCCCTCCACCATCACCTTGGGAAAGAATCCTATAGATTATGGCCACTAAGGTTACCAACAGGAACAAATATACTTGGGGGAACAGTCTACGATCTGATACACATGAAAGGGCAGAGTAAAAAAGCTTAATCCCCTTGAAGTCTCCTTGACATAATCCAAGGTTTACTGACAAGTGACCCCAGGCTCCTCGACAATGGTCAATCTGAGGTTTACCATTGTTAATATGTGTATATCTTCTATCGTTCCCAATGAGGAAGGATTGATTACCTCATTGGTTCGGATATGATCTCATGCTTGACTCCTTTAGGAGGAGCTTCCCAGAGCATAAATGCAACAATTGGAATTTTTCCTACCGCAAGATCAACTACTTGTTTGTTTTAGTTGCTTTGGAAAGTTAACTACAACCTATTCCAAAGCACTAATCCTGAGCTAGATTGGTGGAAAGAGCCCTAAAAATGTAAAAATTACTAAATAAATTTCAAATAAGTTTTGACTTATTTAGGTTGATATTACTCAAAGGGTAAATGGATACGAAACCGATGGTGTTATGACCCGACCCAAAACTGAATGCAATCAAATATGATAATGTAATCTTTTCAATTCGATGATTCATAACTAAAGTAGGGAGAGCGTTTCCATTCACTTCCAACAATGCAAAATTTGATAAATAAGAGAAAATATGACAAATTCTCTAATGCACTAATTTCATTAAGAAAAAATAATGCTAATCAATTCCATTTTTTATTTTTTATGTTTTTAGAACAAGCATAAAAAAAAATGTAAATTAAAATCAAAGAAAATGATCTAAATCTACGATTGATTTTTTTTAGAATGTAAACTATGCAATTGTAATCTATGCACAATTCACTTGAAAAGTATGCAAATGTAATCTATGCACATTTTCATTCATATTCTGAAAATGAGAATTCTAATTATGCAAATGTGATCTATGCAAGAGAATTCTCAAACACAAGATGATTCTAATGTAATCTAAGAACCAATTTAGTGCAAGTAAAGAAAACTGGGTGAGAGTTCCAAAGATCAAAAATAAAAATACTCAAAGGCGATTAAAACTCATACACAATTTAGAAAAACAAAAGCAAAAAGATGAAAATTTGTGAAAATACTGAGACAAACCTCTAAGTAATGACCAAAGGAAATCAAATTAAGAATTTCTCAAAAAAGAGACTCAAAACACCCAATTAACTTAACAGAGATTGATGAGATGAAAAATTTGCCAAAATAAACTCATAAACAAGGCTTTTTGACAGAAAAATACAGAACTGGATAGATGCCGAGAATCCTAAATTAAATCTAAACTTAAAACTGGAAGGAGAAATCTTAAGTTTTTCAAAAATTTGACAGGGTCCGCAGGCTCCAGAGCAAACAAGTGTGGTCCTGCACTGGTTACTCAAGGAAAGTGTGGAGATGCCCACACTGTGTGTGAAGAAAATGTGCGGTCCCCAGAAAACTTCAAGAAAAACAAAAAAGTTCTAAAAACTTTTGAAAGCAAAGCATGTTGGAAATGTTGTCATTGATGGCAGAGGAGATGGCAAAGGAGCAGAGGAAGCAAAAAGAGAGCATGAGACATGAAACAGAGGTAGTTGTAGAAGGGTCAGTTGATTGGAGATATGGAGAGGCAGCAGAGGAGCATCAGGAGCAAGGAGCAGCATCAGTCAAGGAGTAGAGGTATTTGATTTGATATATATATAATGAGAAACTAGTTCTGAATGTGGGAACATATTATAGAAGGAACATTCGAAGTTCTGTGGCAAAAAGGAAACATGTATTGACTGCTAGAATTGTCTATGAAAGTATGAATAGAGTGTTCAGGGTTTGTGAACAGTGTAAACTCTGTATCTGAGATTTTAACTGTGATTCTGTTTATGGTTGAAGTAAATTGATGTTGATCAAAAATTTACCTCTTATGCACAGACCATACCAGTAGAGGCCATTATGCACAAAACATACTAGTAGAGGCCATTAAAAGAGTTATGTAAGATGATTTGTAATTTGTAAGGAGTTTGAATAGCATCCAATCTGAAATTTCTGAGCGTTGATGAATATATGAGATTGACTGATCATGTTTCGAATTGGGTATTGAATAAGGCACTTTGAACGAACTTATAAACTTTGTTATGTATTATGATGTGTGAAGTTCTGGGATTCAAGACCCACGTGGGGTCTTCGTTATAATGGCAAAATTGAACATGGGTTTCAAGAGTCTGAAGGTTCGGAGGCAGAAGGAATTTAAGGGCGCAAGAATAATATGAAAGAACATTTGATATCAGGGAGACCATATGTATTTTTAATTGTAGAAAATGTGTTAGAGGAATTTTGTAGATTCAGAAGTGGTATGAAGGTTTGATGAGTCGAATTCATGGTTGGAAATAGAAAAATTGGCATGCAATAGTTGTTAATCGTTGAAGGCTTTTCGTCTTGCAATCGAGGAGTAGAGTTTTTGTTAAGCCTGCCTGATCAAGAAATTATATTCCACAACATTAATGTAGATTGAAGAACCAAAGGAATATGGCGTTGAAACGTTAAGGAGCGGAACTATGTGCTAAACGAAACCATGAGCCAATGAACAGTGAACGTGGGTTCAAGCTCCAAAAACCGACAGTATCGCGTCTTTTATAAGTGGTAAGCTGTATTTGAATTTTGAACACGATATTACTCTTTGATGGACACATGGCCTAAGGTGGTTTACAAAAACCATTCACATCGCATTCTTTTTGGGTGTTAAACCCCGGAAGAAATAAAAATGCAAAAGCTCATGAAGGTCGTCGGATCATCCAATCCAATGCGATAACTCCTCGATCATTGGATGTGATCGAGAGGTTAACGCTGGGCCATCCCCATCATGTGAGGTTGAGATTTAAATCACGTGCATTTTGTAGCGCGATAATCGTTGGATTTGCTAATAGGAGTGCGAGCGTAATTTAGCCTTGGATCTCAAGAAAAGGTGAAGATATGTTAATGAATGCCGAATCATTGTATGCAAAAGTATTGTGAATGTCCTATATAAGCTTGGACTTTATTGTAATATGGAGAACTGGTGGGGTTATTACATATGATAATGTACTGTAATGTATGTTGATATATTGTAGCTTCTAATGAATGAGGTGAGTATAATAATTGTATGCATAATGAAGTTGGTGGGGCCGAGCGATGCTTTAGATAGGCACTGGCATTTTAATGCTAGCATAATAGAATTGTCATTGATATTTCATAGATTATGTTGGTTTATTAATATATACTATGGGTATGGAACTACTGTGGGCCCAAGCGTCATTATATGAAGTTGGGACGTAAACCTAAATCCAAATATTTGCTATAATTTTTCATAATGTTGAGAATGCAACAAGATGACAGAGCTTAGTGGAAAAAAGTCGCCTTCACTAAGTGGGCCCACAGGGTATTTTAGGCGCAAAGTCTATTTTTAGACTATGTCTCTTTTTAGACATGTCGATCATGATTCTATGAGTTGCAGGATGCTATTTGTGGAGGGATGGTCAAGTTGGAAAAATAGATGGACTTCTATTTTTAGACATACTGGGCGAAATCTATTTTTAGATTGCCAGTCTAAAAATAGATATGTCGAATATTATTAGCTCTTAATAATATTTGGACTATAAACATTATCTTATCCTCTTGGAGAACTTCAGTTTGATGCCTGGATGTGGCACATGCAGCTGACAGAAGGAATTACGCTATTCCTAGGGTCTAAGTGGAGCTATTGCATGATGACTTCAGTTAGAACTCATGTGAGTGAGTTTGGTGGAGTTGATTGAGGAGTTAATGGAGTTGTGTTCGGTTTAACTAATCTAAACATAGTTGAACTAGTTGTATTTAGTCTAACTGATTAATACACTAGTGATGAGTGGTGTGAATTAATTATTAATTAATTCACTAATTATTAACTCATAAATCAACTAATGAACACATTAGTTAACTTCAGTGCATGGAGAGTTTCAGTGGAGATCAGTGATGGAGGTAGGTGAAAGAGCAGGTTGACTATCAGTTGTGACTATACTGGTGCATGATTTTGCACCCCAGATTGATGGAGATGCCAATGAGAATTGAACAATTAATACTAGTGGGATTCGAACTTGGAACACACAATTATCCAGGTTGGATTGCGCAATAGAGGCAGGCTAACAGGTGGACAGGATTGGAGCATGTGACTTGCTTGATCTGAGCTTGTGTAGTGTGTAGCATGTGAGATAGTGCTGAGAGCTTGTGAGGGGCTTTGTGCTATGTATTGTTACATGAACTCTATCATTATAATATACAGATAGTTGGGGGTTTTCAGCTTTAAGCTTTCCCATTACATATTGTGTTTATATGTGTGATTGATTATGTGGTTTTAATGTGCACATGCGATTGTTTATATTTCCGCAATTGATGATCAATAGTAGAAGAGGTTATGTATTATGCATGAAGCTCAAATAGTGTGTGATCAGGATAATCTTGGTGAATAAGTTATCTATTATTCAAATTTCTACACATAATGAGTGATTTAGGAAATATATATATGTGAACATATATATATTGTTTGGCACGAGATGATGGGTCCATATGCATGAAAGAAATGAATGTGCAGACCATATTGCAAATTGGATTTTAATCCAAAGTCTAAATCAGATTTTTATAAAGGAAAAACCGAAGACTTATATGTTGGGGTTTATAACAGTCGGGGTGTTAAGCTAAGGCCACAAGTATAGATTGAATTAAAACGCCGCATATGAAGAGTGTGGGACCCAGATATGTTTGCAGAACTCGTGATTTAATATATGTTGAGGTATTTTGATTCACTAAGGCTTCATATTAATGTTTACAACACTCGTTTTAGGGAGTATACATATGTTAGGATATATATTATATGATAAAGAAAATATTCATTGCTACGAATGTATATTATATATAATATATAGCTGTGCAAAGACTGATATCTGATATAACATATGTCACCGGACCATAGAATCATAATTTGGTTTTATGAAAAGTTAAAAACTCAGGTTTGAAGCAAAAATTTAAAGCCGCTGTATTCAGTTATTTAAATTGCCAGTGAAGGAAACCAAAGCATTGTAATTTGCCCGTATTTAAAATCAACAGTTATATATTCAAATACAGTTGTATATACAGCAGTTACATAATTGCAATGAACTGGAGAAAATGCAGAAACGAAAAAGATAGAGTGGGTTGCAGGAATATGAAAAATAAATAAAGTGAGCTGTGAGGTTTTTTTTTTTAATGGGTTAACTTAAAATCCATATTGTAACTGAATGGAAATGTTTTAGTGGGTTTTACATTGTTTGTGATGCATTGGCAAGACTCCTAAGAAAAACAAAAGTCCCACCGTAAAATTGAAATTAATACATATTTCTGAATGAGTTGGTAAAAGAAATAAGAAGGCAGAAAACAAAGAGGCATGGCTGTCCATTTCAAGTTTCATGAGGAATGATAACAATCATAAGGAAATTTCTATAAATAATATCTTATTGATATGCATAGAGAGGTGAGAGAGGTTAAAGAATGCAGAAATTATACAGTGAGGCATAGAAGAAGGAGGAGTTGATAGAAAAGCAGAGAATGCAGAAATGAAGCAGTGAGGTAGAGAAGAAAGAGGTGCAGATAGAGAATCTGAGAAGATGCAGAGATGATGCAAAGCAGATATGAGAAATTATGAACAACAGAGAAGATGGTACAAGAACAAATCTGATATCCAAGGTAAATCAGCAAGTGTTTTCTTTTGAAAGAATAAGGAAGTTGGTGCTTGCACATCAAGTTGTAGCTTGATATAATGTCAGTTGTAGCTGACTGAGGTTTGAGCCTCCTGTAGGTTGGTGCCTACAGAAAATCAGTGGTGAGAGGGAGTTGGAGCTTTCCTTTGCATCACAACAATAATAAGATGTGGTTTTCTCCCTTTATGTGTTTCCACTTATATCTTGTGTCTCAGTGCATGATGTTTATGTGTTGATATGGTTCATCTCATCTACGTAATACTTACTGCTCTCATATTAAGTCTGTTGTTACATTATATTAATACTTGCTGCTCACATTATAATATTACTCGCATATTAAGTTGAACATGAAATGAAGGTGTAAATTAGTTTTTGATGAAAAGTTTTAAAAGTCCATGAATGTGTTAAACTGATTCACCCCCCCCCCCCCTTCTCAGTTTAACCAAGGGTTCAACAATTGGTATCAGAGCAGGTTCCTTTGGTGTAAGCTTAATAGCTTGAAGGAGATCTGGTTGAGTCATGGACCATCAAAATGTATTTGTGTTAAATACAAAAAACTTTCCTAAATGGAGAGATAAAGTTAAAACAGGATTATTGGCTTATGAACCTAAGGTATGGAAGCTTTTATGTGATGGTTACTACACATACTCTCCCACGGTGAAAGAACAACAGAGGAATGCCAAGGAAAAATGTTTGATATATAACAATCTTCATAACAAGGATCTTGAGTTAATAATGGATTTAACCTCTGCAAAAGAAATCTAGGATAGATTGCATTTCATGCATGGAGTAGACACTGAGGATTGCATTGTCAAGAAGGAGAAGAGAATTAAGAAGAAGAAAACTTCATGTCAAAAGGAAAATGTTCAATGAAATGAGGTACCTGCTAGTGTGAATGGCAGTAAGAACCATGAAGAAATTGCAGTTGAAGAAAAGTCCAAACTTGACACAGCCTTGACTGAAATAGAAAGATTGAAGAATGAAAACAAAGACTTTAAAACATTGGTGCAAATATGTGATGAGAAAGAATATGAAGATAAGAAAGAAATCATTGGCCTGAAGACACAGCTTGAAGAAGCAAAGAAAGTAGAAGACACTCTGCTAGAAAAAATGAGAGAGAAAAGTCTGGAATGTGAAAGATTGGAAGAAGAAGTAGTGAGCCTAAGAAAGAACTTAGAAAAGGCCCAAAGAGAATTATTAATGAATACACCTCTAATGAAAAGCTCTAGATAGTTGGACCAAATTCTCAATGCTCAAAGGTCACCTCACATAAATGCTGGGATAGGATATGAAGGAGAAACCAGCAAGTCCAAGGTTGAAGATAATAGGAATGTCGTTTTTGTAAAAGCGGTAAAGGACAGTGAAGCAGCTCAGCAGATTCCTACAAAAATAGAAGCCAACAAGGACAGGATTTGTGAAGAAACAAATAGAATCAAGCAGCAACATGGTAGAACAGAGAATGAAAGGATGAAACAGTCAGCTAGAAAAGCCTCATACGCTCTTGAATATGAAGTGAATAAATTTGGAAGATGTTAAAGGAGGTTCTTTCCTCCCATGAAAAATATCACATGTTTTTCCTGCCACAAACTAGGACATGGTGCAGCACATTGTAAGACAAAGAGAATCAATTTTAACCAGCAAAATATGCAGCAAATGAGAAGAAAACCTCAAGCAAGAAAAGGGAAAAGACAATCTTTCACCAGGTACACAAATCATTTCCATGGCTACTGTTATGCATGCAATAATTTTGGACATAAACTTGTTGATTGTAAATTTTGTTCAAAAAGGGAAACAAAATATTATACTCTAGCTCAAATGTACTTTGATAAAATAAGATGTTATGTATGCTTCAAGCTTGGTCACAAAGAAAAAGAATGTAAACTGCCATATGAGTTATAGAGCTCTAGATAGATGATGGGATCAAAGCAAATCAAACAAAACTATGAATCTAAAAGAAGTGCAGACATTATGATGAACCCCAATAAAGTATGGTAAGAAAAGAGAAAGGGGGAGTCTATTATCTCAATCACATAATGAATCCATTATGGTCTCAGGGGGAGCTACTCTAGGAAGCAATGCAAATATCCAACCAGTGATAAATATGAAGCAACATATCAGGGGGAGAGCAGTTCATAACTAATCCCCAGAAAACATTCTAAGAAGAACTTCATGAAATGAGAATAGCTATGAGAATAGGAAGAGAAAGGAAATCCCTCTAACAGAGATCTAGTGAGGAAGAAGATGATCTGAAGCATTCAATAACTGACAAAGTGATTGAAAAAGAGAAGGCATCAAGCTACCATGGTAGTAGAGAGAACTTCAGCCATGAACATGGAAGCAAAGAAGACATGAACACATTAAGTGATGATTGCACTGTGCATCACTCTGCTAGAATGAACAATGAATCACATTAAGAAGATTGAGTAAGAAAAGTGCCTGTTATCATATAATTACATCACTCATATATGAAAAGTACCCTTGAAAGAGTACAGTTAAGTAAGTGATAAATCTCTGAGTGATCTACCCATGAATATTTCTAATAAAAGAATTGAAGATGTCTTCCTGAATATTATTATGTTAGAACAACTGAATTGTATGTAAAGCAGCAATGATTCTGGAGCAGTCCTAGAAAGGAAAATGCAGTGACATTCCTTTTTTAGACCAAAATGACAAACCAAGCAAGAGGTTAATAATGACAAGATCAGATTCAGCATATTGATGATTGTTGGTGTGAATAGTGGAAATCTCAATAGTAGAATTCATGAAGGATTCCTTAACTATGGGTTTATGTGCAAACTGAAGTGAAATCTCTGCATGGTTTATCAAAGAAGTATAAATTGGTATTTGATACAAGTAGCATGCCTATGAATAGTATACCAAATGGAGCAATGGAATGGTACAGGTCCTCAGGATCAAAGGATTAAAGAAAAATAACATCAAGGCAGTATACCTAGTGTTTTCTGCACTATTCAAGCATGAAAAGATCAACATAGGATCAATATTTTGTTTGCAATTGAAGCATTATATTGAGCATTGAAACAGTATCTGGTTCTACATATAAGTGCATGTCATCCCAAAGTCAGTACATACATATCAGACCTCTCTCTTGAAATCATTCATAACATCATATGAAGTCTGTTTGCTGAGATATCAATCAAACATCTTGGATATGTTTTTGTTGGAAATCACCATGACAAAATAGTTAAAGTATTGGAAGTATGAAAGACTAGCTGTGTTAACCTAATAGTTGAAGCTCAAAAATCTGTTATTGATTCATCACAAGCATACTTCAGTATAAAGGAATTGCTGGTATTTCACCATTTAAAGAGAGAGTGATCATTGACATACATACCCCCCTTATGACATAAATAAATTGCATGGTTGATAAGTGAGATTAACCAATATATTGAATGCATATAATCTCAAAGTTTTGGTTTGAAAGTACAGTGTACAAGAAATAAAGTTGGTATTTAGTCTCTTAAATTGAAAGATCACCTAATATCACAATAAGTTGTAAACTTTGGTTTGATTTATTGTTCACAACAGCAACAAGGACCTTTCAGCTATTAACTATAATATCATTATCATCATCCTAGCTCATATCATCACCAACAGGCAAGAAAAGTGAACCACAGCTATAAAAGACATATTGGCATCATCATCATAATTAAACAGGTATTGTACTGTAGATGTGAATTGTAGAAAAAGAATTATTTCATCTACAATATTCCTCAACATATATGGATTTTTGATGAAGATATTACTAGAGACTGAAGTATAATTGAAGCCTTCTTAGTATTTTTGTTTTGATCCAATGATGCATCTCTTATTAGACAAGGCTGGTACAATGTGTTCTGTGAAGTGTCATTATCTTCACTTTCAGCTTTATACTAGTGAGAGGAGACTGTGCTTTGGGATTTTATTACTTTACAATGTATATTCAAGTTCAATAATCCTCAAAAGTGTTCTCTCAACAACTCTTCTCCACCAGTTTGATAGAAGGGTACAAATTCAGAAGAGATATAATCTACACCGAGAAATGTGCAACCCTTTTCCATTGATGTCAAAGGGGGAGGAAAAACAAAAAGGGTCTTCCAAAAGGACAATAGAGGAATATGTGTTGTCATCAATGACAAAGGGGGAGACTGTTGGAAATGTTGTCATTGATGGAAAAGGAGATGGCAAAGGAGTAGAGGAAGCAAAAAGAGAGCATGAGACATGAAGCAGAGGCAGTTGTAGAAGGGTCAGTTGATTGGAGATTTGGAGAGGCAGCAGAGGAGCATCAAGAGTAAGGAGCAACATCAGTCAAGGAGCAGAGGTATTTGATTTGATATATATATAATGAGAAACTAGTTCTGAATGTGGGAACATATTATAGAAGGAACATTCGAAGTTCTGTGGAAAAAAGGAAACATGTATTGACTGCTAGAATTGTCTATGAAAGTATGAATAGAGTGTTGAAGGTTTTTGAACAGTGTAAACTCTGTATCTAATATTTTAACTGTGATTCTATATATGGTTGAAGTAAATTGATGTTGGTCGAAAAGTTACCTCTTATGCACAGACCATACCAGTAGAGGCCATTATGCACAGACCATACCAATACAGTCCATTAAAAGAGTTATGTAAGATGATTTGTAATTTGTAAGGAGTTTGAATAGCGTCTAATCTGAAATTTCTGAGCGTTGATGAATATATGAGATTGACTGATCCTTTTTCGAATTGGATATTGAATAAGGCACTTTGAACGAACTTATAAACTCTGTTATGTATTATGATGCATGAATTTCTAGGATTCAAGACCCATGTGGGGTCTTCGTTATAATGGGAAAATTGAATATGGGTTTCAAGAGTCTAAAGGTTCGGAGGCAGAACAAATTTAAGGGTGAAAGAATAATATGAAAGAACATTCGATTTCAGGGAGACCATATGTATTGTTAATTGCAAAAATTGTGTTATAGGAATCGTGTAGATGCAGAAGTGGTATGAAGGTTTGATGAGTCAAATTCGTGGTTGGAAATAGAAAAATTGGCACGCAGCAGCTGTGAATCGTTGAAGGCTTTTCGTCTTGCAATCGAGGTGTAGAGTTTTTATTAAGCCTTCCTAATTAAGAAATTATATGCCACAACATTAATGTAGATTGAAGAACCAAAGGAATGCAACGTTGAAACGTTAAGGAGCGGAACTATGTGCTAAACAGAAGAGCCAATGAATAGTGAACGTGGATTCAAGCTCCAAAAACCGGCAGCATTGCGTCTTTTATAAGTGGTAAGCTGTATTTGAGTTTTGAACGCGATATTACTCTTTGACAGAAACGTGGCCTAAGGTGGTTTACAAAAACCATTCACATCGCGTTCTTTTTGGGTGTTAAACCCCGAAAGAAATAAAAACGTGAAAGCTCATGGAGGTCGTCGGATCATCCAATCCAACGCAATAACTCCTCGACCGTTGGATGTGACCGAGATGTTAACGCTGGGCCATCCCCATCATGTGATTTTGAGAGTTAACTGACGTGAATTTCGCAGCGCAATAATCGTTGGATTTGTTAATAGGAGCGCGAGCGTAATTTAGCCTCGAATCTCAAGAAAAGGTGAAGGTATGTTAATGAACTTCGAGTAAATGTATGCAAAGGTATTGTGAATGTCTTATATAAGCTTGGAATTTATTTTAATATGGAGAACTGGCAGGTTTATTACATATGTTAATGTATCGTAATGTATGTTGATATATTGTAGCTTGTAATGAATGAGATGAGTATAAGAATTGTACGCATAATGAAGTTGGTGGGGCCGAGCGATGCTTTAGATGGGCGCTGGAATTTTAATGCTAGCATAATAGAATTGTCATTGATATTTCATAGAGTATGATGATTGATTAATATATACTATGGGTATGGAACTGCTGTGGGCCTGAGCATCATTATATGAAGTTGGGACGTAAACCTAAATCCAAAGATTTGTTATAATGTTTCATAATGAGTGATTTAGAAAATATATATATGTGAACATATATATATATTATTTGGCATGAGATGATGGGGCCATATGCATGAAAGAAACGAATGTGCAGACCATATTACAATTTGGATTTTAATCCAAAGTCTAAATCAAATTTTTATAAAGGAAAAACTGAAGACTTATATGTTGGGGTTTATAACAGTCGGGGTGTTAAGCTAAGGCCGCAAGTATAGATTGAATTAAAACGCCACATATGAAGAGTGTGGGACCCAAATATGTTTTCAGAACTCGTGATTTAATATATGTTGAGGTATTATGATTCACTAAGGTTTCATATTAATGTTTACAACACTCGATTCAAGGAGTATACATATGTTAGGATATATATTATATGACAAAGAAAATATTCATTGCTGCGAATGTATATTATATATAATATATAGCTGTGAAGACTGATATCTGATATAACATATGTCATCGGACCACAGAATCATAATTCGGTTTTATGAAAATTTAAAAACCCAGGTCTGAAGCAAAAATTTAAAGCCGCTGTATTCAGTTATTTAAATTGCTAGTGAAGGAAACCAAAGCATTGAAATTTGCCCGGATTTAAAATCAACAGTTATATATTAAAAGACAGTTGTATATACAACAATTACATAACTACAATGAACTGGAGAAAATGCAGAAATGAAAAAGACAGAGTGTGTTGCAGGAATATGAAAAAAAAAATAAAGTGAGCTGTGAGGTTTTTTTTTTAATGGGTTAACTTAAAATCCATATTGTAACTGAATGACAATGTTTTAATGGGTTTTACATTATTTGTGATGCATTGGCAAGACTCTTGAGAAAAACAAAAGTCCCACTGTAAAATTGAAATTAATGCATATTTCTGAATGAGCTGGTAAAAGAAATAAGAAAGCAGAAGACAAAGAGGCATGGCTGTCCATTTCAAGTTTCCTGAGGAATGCTAACAGTCACAAGGAAATTTCTATAAATAATATCTTATTGATATACATAGAGAGGTGAGAGAGGTTAAAGAATGCAGAAATGATACAGTGAGGCAGAGAAGAAGGAGGAGCTGATAGAAAAGCGGAGAATGCATAAATGAAGCAGTGAGGCGGAGAAGAAAGAGGAGCAGATAGAGAATCTGAGAAGATGCAGAGATGATGCAAAGCAGATATGAGAACTGATGAACAGTAGAGAAGATGGTATAGGAACAGAGCTGATATCCAAGTTAAATCAGCAAGTGTTTTCTTTCGAAAGAATAAGGAATTTGGTTCTTCCACATCAAGTTGTAGCTTGATATAATTTCAGTTGTAGCTGACTGAGGTTGGTGCCTACAGAAAATTAGTGGTGAGAGGGAGTTGGAGCTTGCATTTGCATCACAACAATAATAAGATGTGGGTTTCTCCCTTTATGGGTTTCCACTTATATTTGGTATCTTAGTTCATGATGTTTATGTGTTGATATGGTTCATCTCATTTTCTTAATACTTACTACTCTCATATTAAATCTACTATTACATTATATTAATACTTGTTGCTCACATTCTAAGATTACTCGCATATTAAGTTGAACATGAAATGAAGGTGTAAATTAGTTTTTAATGAAAAGTTTTAAAAGTCCATGAATTTGTTAAACTGAATCACCCCTCCCTCTCTTAGTTTAACCAAGGGTTCAACAAAGCAAAACTAAGCTACCCAAGCCAATATACATCAATAAAAAACCAGAAAAAACCATTTTCTCAAGTCAAAATAAAGGAAAACCAAAAATCAAAAATCTTTCCCTAGCGGAGTCGCCAATTTGTTGGCCGGATAAATCGATCTTGCAGACAAGACCGATCTCCCTAGTATCAGAAGACAGTCTAGCAACAAACATACAATTAAATCTATCTTTCTCTAGATATATCACAATTTATAAGTAGATGCTACAAAGGTGTTATGATCCTACCTTGATCCAACGATTGTTTTTAGTAGTCATCCTTCAGTCGCCCAAATGAGTTACCTTCGAATATCTACAATCACAAACAAACAAACATAAAATAGCACCTACATAGCATATATTCATAAATCATATCTATTATGGTGATCAAGGAATCCATAAAATAAACAATCAAATGACAGCTTTTTGAGAAAAACAAACTTATTTGTATTAACTTTGAAATAGTAGAACCTTACAAACTTTTCAACCTTGATGTTGAATAGGTCTTCCTAGGATCCGAAGCAGGAATTTCCTTTACTCCAACAAGCCTTGCACTCTTCCAAACGAGATACATATAGGTATGTAATATTTCCTCATAAAATCTCAGCTAAAGGAGTCTAAGTTCCAACAACACTTTACCTCAAATAACACTAAAGCTCGAACTCCCTTTGAGGTTGCCCAATGCCTCTTTTTATAGTGCAAAAGAGGAGGTTACAGTTCCAATTATGAAGGGATACATTCCTCCTTCAAAGGGATAAGCTCCTCACATCAAGGGTTTAGATCCTTAAGGCATGGGATACATGAACCTAAAAAGAACGGATTTTCCCTCGCAAGATTCCTTCCAGAAGTTTCTAGAAATGACTGAAAGTGAGCTTTTTGAGTTTACTTGTGCCTTTTTAATATTTTACAGGGGTCTGCCCTCTTAACACAGAGAAAGTGTGGTCAAGTACGCAGGAGACATGACCATTAGGTGCGGGACCACAAGTAAGACAAAGAGAAAGTGTGATACTAGAGTTTTAAAGACTTTTGAGAGCTTTTCCCTTATTTTTAAGGCTTGACATGAGGAACTGATATTTTAGACTTGCAAAGGAGGAATGTATGAGTGATAATGAGCTCATACATATAGAAGAATGTCAAAGGGACAATTTTCAGTGCGACAGACTTCCATTTTTTGTCCATCCAAGTTTTGACAGAGCGGGGAGAGGGCCAAAGGCCCATGAATTGTCTGATGAGACCACGATTTTCCAGTTGGAGGACTTGGGCCTGAACATGCGAAAATTCAAGGGCAATTTCAAGAATCTCGTCTGCCTTTTTAACGAATCTAGCAAGGCTGACTCTTTTGAAGGTTGGTGTTGCATCCATCAGTGCTTTGAAAGCTGCTGATGTGTCAGAAGGACCACTTGGGTCAAAAGGATCCATCGAGGGTTAGAAGCCAGGCAGTTGCATGCGCAGTGCCTGGATAGGGGCTTCCTCTATAGTGGCAGCAAGGTCAGAAGGATTCGTAAAGGTCCAAATGAGGGAACGGAACCAAGAAGGGGAGCTGGCGCCCGACCTGCATAGGGAGGCCCGACAGGCGCAAAGCCCGCGACATTGCAGAGGGAAGGCAAAGGTGACGAGTTTTTCCTAGGTGTAGAGCAGTCAGATTACTCCTTTCATTCTTAGGGTTTATTAATCTCTTATGTTTTTAATATTGACCCATTCACCTTATTGATCCCTTAGGTTTTTAATATTTATCCCTTGGGTTCACTGATTCCTTTGGTTTGTAATATTAAACCTTTGGGTTTATTAGTTATTTTGGTTTATAATATTAATAACCCCTTGGGTTTATTAATGTCTTGCGTTTAAAATAATAATACTTAGGTTTTATTAATTTCTTAGGATTTTGATTTTAAAATATTAATTCTTAGGGTTTATTAATCTCTTTAATTTAAAATATTTATTCTTAGGGTTTATTAATTTCTTGGTTTATAATATTAATATTTATCACTTGGGTTCACTAATTCCTTTGGTTTATAATATTAAACCCTTGGGTTTATGACTTATTTTGGCTTATAATATTAATAATCCCTTGGGTTTATTAATCTCTTGAATTTAAAATATTAATGATTAGGGTTTACTAATTTCTTAAGTTTTGAGTTTAAAATATTTATTCTTAGGGTTTATTAATCTCGTGTTTTTAATATTGATCCCTTAGGTTTTTAATATTTATCCCTTGGCTTCACCGATTTCTTTGGTTTATAATATTAAACCCTTGGATTTATTAGCTCTTTTGGTTTATATTATTAATAATCCCTTGGGCTTATTAATTTCTTGAGTTTAAAATATTGATTCTTATGGTTTATTAATTTCTTAGGTTTTTGAGTTAAAATATTAATTCTTAGGGTTTATTAATCTCTTGTGTTTTAAATATTAATCCCTTTGCTTTATTGATCCCTTATTTTTTTAATATTTATCCCTTTGGTTTACCAATTCCTTTGATTTATAATATTAAACCCTTGGGTTTATTAGTTCTTTTGGTTTATAATATTAATAATCTCTTGGGATTATTAATCTCTTGAGTTTAACATATTAATTATTAGGTTTTTGAGTTTAAAATATTAATTCTTGGGGTTTTTTTTTTTTTTTGTAAGTATCACTAATTCTATTAATAATTAACATAATAATACAGAGTTGCCACTGTCCCAGCTAAGGTAGCCTGGGCACAAGGCTTGAGTGTCAGGAAAAACCATGGTTTGGACTGCCCAGCATGGGGAAAACAGTCCCAAGAGATTAACATTCGCCGCCCTTGTGAGGGAAACCATCATTACATCCCAATAGTTTGTCAAAAAAACCAAAATTTTAACAAGTCGCTCTGCAAGCAGAGGATAAAACCACAAGAAAACCAGAAAGAGCATGAAGACCTTGAACCTGGAAAACCAAAACCTCTGAGAAATCTTATGATTACTGAGCATCAATGGCGGAGGGCGGTTCTTCAACGACTCTGCAGCCCCAATCGTCTCTGCCTCCCTCGTCGTCCGCATAAGGTGGTACTGGGTCTTTATCCGCGTGCTCCACATTCTGTACCTTCATAGCAACGTTTGGGGAAAGATTTAACTGGGCTAAGTCTGCAGGAACGGAGCTGGGACCGGAGGGGACCTGGAAAGTGACGGAGGGCCCAGGAGCTGAAGTCGGAGGAAGCATAAAATTAGTGGATTCTTCGCTGACCGAAACCGTAACAAAGGCCTTGAGAACCGGATGATCGGATGAGTAATTAAAGGTAAACTCAGCACGTTGGGAAGTCTGGCGGAGGAAAGAAGAAGAATGTGGGTGAGGGGCAGAGGGAGCTTCACGGGGGCGCACCGGAGGTTCAGAAGGAGGCACGGAGTGAGGACCACGAGGTCGGCCTCTACAGCCTCTGGGATCCAAAGAAAATTCCGAGGTGGATTCAGAGACAAGGGACGACGGAGAATGATAACCTCTGCTCTGACTAGAACCTCGTCGACATTGTATGCACTGGCGTAAGCGAGGCATGGCGGTGGGGGGCGAATGAAACGGGCAAGAAGGCAGAGAATACACAGTAGCACTGGAGCCATACAGCGAATTGGAGAAACAGAAATGACTGTGCGAGAAATGAAAATCTGGAGTGGTTTCCAAACAACAAACCAATTCACACCTTCTGCCGGTCTGCGTTCGAGCACTGGGCGTCGAGCAGGCAAACGGGTAAGAAACACCATGAAACTCAACAGTAGAGCAAACCAGGCAGGCGTCATGCATATAATCCCTATCTATACTAAGAGCCGAAGTGAAGCCGATGAAGAGCCCTCTGCGAAGATGATTCCAGAAATAACAGTTAATGTGGTAAGGGGTGGCGAATTGAATGCCACAGTTATTGCAGGTGTGGGAGGCCACATGGCCTGCCCCATTGTGCTGCCTCGGGAGGCGACGAGGGACTTGAGTCCCATCACGATGAACTGGAGGCAGCCGCATCCGGTGATTAATTCTTAGGGTTTATTAATCCCTTGATTTTTCTAATTCTTTGGGTTGGTAATATTAGGCGTTAAATATTAGTCGTACAATGTAATCTTAATGCATGGTCCAATGTCACATTATGAAAAAAATTGTGTCAATATGAAAATCAACCACGGGAGACCATTGTTAATCATCGTTAGTCATAGTCGATCAAGGTATTCCAGCGTCAATGTCACGTTGTGACAAATATTGTCTTAATATGAAAATAACCATGGCCAACCATGGTCATTCTTCGTCCAACGTCGCATTGTGACAACAATTGTCTCAATGTTTAAATCAAGTATGCTCAACCATGTTTATTTTACGGTTTATAACATTTATCTAAAGGTTTTTACACACTTGAGGTTTATAATATTAATATCTTAGGTTTAATATTATTCCCTTGGGTTTATAATATTAATAATCATGTGAGTTTATCAATCATTTGTGTTTAATATATTAATTTGTAGGCTTTATTAATCTCTTGTATTTTTAATATTGATCCCTTCACTTTATTGATCCCTTAGGTTTTTAATATTTATCCCTTGGGTTCAACAATTCATTTGGTTTCTATTATTAAACCCTTGGGTTTATTATTATTTTTGGTTTATAATATTAATAATCCCTTGGGTTTATTAATCTCTTGAGTTTAAAATACTAATTCTTAGGGTTTATTAATTTCTTCGGTTTTTTAGTTTAAAATAGTAATTCTTAGGGTTTATTAATCTCTTGAGTTTAAAATATTGATTCTTAGGGTTTATTAATTTATTGGTTTATAATATTAATATTTATCCCTTGGGTTCACCAATTCCTTTGGTTTATAATATTAAACCCTTGGGTTTATTACTTCTTTTGGTTTATAATATTAATAATCCCTTAGGTTTATTTATCTCTTGAATTTAAAATATTAATTATTAGGGTTTATTAATTTCTTAGGTTTTTGAGTTTAAAATCTTTATTATTAGGGTTTATTAATCTCTTATGTTTTTAATATTGATCCTTTAGGTTTTTAATATTTATCCCTTGGGTTCACTGATTCCTTTGGTTTGTAATATCAAACCCTTGGGTTTATTACTTTTTTTGGTTTCTAATATTAAAAATCCCCTGGGTTTATTAATCTCTTGAGTTTAAAATATTGATTCTTATGATTTATTAATTTCTTAGGGTATTGAGTTTAAAATATTAATTCTTAGGGTTTATTAATTTCTTGTGTTTTTAATATTAAACCCCTTGGCCTTATTGATCCCTTAGATTTTTAATATTTATTCCTTGGGTTCACCAATTCCTTTGGTTTATAATATTAAACCCTTGGATTTATTAGTTCTTTTGGTTTATAATATTAATAATTCCTTGGGTTTACTAATCTCTTGAGTTAAAAATATTAATTCTTAGGATTTATTAATTTCTCAGCTTTTTGAGTTTAAAATATTAATTCTTAGTGTTTATTAATCCCTTGAGTTTTCTAATTTTTTGGGTTGGTAATATTAGGCATTAAATATTAGTCGTACACTTTAATATTAATGCATGGTCCAATGCCACATTATGAAAAACATTGTCTCAATATGAAAATAAACCATAGGCAACCATTGTTAATCACCGTTAGCCACAATCGATCAAGGTCTTCCATGGTTGAATGTCACGTTGTGACAAAGACTGCCTCCATATGAAAATCAACCATGGCCAACCATGGTCATTCTTTGTTCAATGTCGCATTGTGACAACAATTGTATCAATGTTTAAATAAAGAAAGGTCAACCACGCTTATTTTATGGTTTATAGTATTTATCATGGCCAACCATGGTCATTCTTCGTCCAACATCGCATTGTGACAACAATTGTTTCAATGTTTAAATCAAGCACGGTCAACCACACTTATTTTACGTTCTTCGTCCAACGTCGCATTGTGACAAAAAATATATCAATGTTTGAATCAAGCAAAGTCAAGCACACTTATTTTACGATTTACAATATGTATCTAAGGATTTTTATATACTTTAGGTTTATAATATTAATATCTTAGGTTTAATGTTATTCCCTTGGGTTTAAAATATTAATAATAATGTGAGTTTATCAATCCTTTGTGTTTAAGATATTAATTTGTAGGTTTTATTAATTTCTTATGTTTTTAATATTGATCCATTCGTCTTACTGATCTCTTAAGTTTTTAATATTTATCCCTTAGGTTCACCAATTCCTTGGTTTTATAATATTAAACCCTTGGGTTTATTAGTTCTTTTGGTTTATAATATTAATAATCCCTTGGTTTTTAAAATCTATCGAGTTTAAAATATTAATTCTTAGGGTTTATTAATCTCTTCACTTTAAAATATGAATGCTTAGGGTTTATTAATTTCTTGGTTTATAATATTAATATTTATTCATTCAATTTATAATATTTTCCCCTGGTTTGGTTTATTTGTTCCTTAACTTTCTAATATTAATAATTCTTTTGGGTTATTATTTTATGCCTTCAGATTTTTAATCCCATCAGTTTAAAATATTAATGTTTGTTTCATGGTTTATAGTATTTATCTAAGGGTTTTATATTTGAGGGTTTATAATATTAATCTCTTAGGTTTAATATTATTCCCTTAGTTTTATAAACCCTTGGTTTTTTAGTATTAATCCATTGGATTTATTATTTCCTTGGATTTTTAATATCAATCTATTGGGGTTATTGATCCTTCTGTTTATTAATTCATTGGGTTTATAATATTAACAATCCCTAAAGTTGATTGTTCTCTTCGATTTATAATATTAATAATTATGTGAGTTTATCATTCATTTGTATTTAAAATATTAATCCCTAGGCTTTCTTAATCTCCTCTTTTTAATACGAATCTTTTGGGCTTCTTCCTCTCTTAGGTTTTTAATATCTTTCCCTTAGATTCACCAATTCCTTAGGTTTATAGTATTAGACTCTTGAGTTTATTAATTCTTTTGCCCTTTACTACTAATAATCCTTTAATATTTTAGTAAGAAATATATACTTATTATAAATATGTTAGTATTTAAATTATACATTGTTATATTGGAAAAACGAATATCAAAATATATTTACACATGCCATGCCCATATTTACATACCTCTTACATCTTGATTCTTCACAACTTAAGCACATCAAGTTGACAGCATTCCCCAAAGCTATGATACTTTCCATTACATTAAAAAGAGAAAAGATTTTCACGGAAAAAAAAATCCTCTGGAAAACTATTAATACATAACACCTATAAAATAGCACATGGATGGGCCATAAGACATTTTCATTCTAAAATTAATCCAGGTGAATAATTCCCGATAAATTTTGAGTTGATCTACGATCTATTTGATCAATCTATGAATTTGGTTATAGATGACTTTAATGTTTCGATTTTATTATTATTATTATTATTATATAAAATTTAAAAGAGCAACTCATAATCTCATTATACTACAACATTCCAATATTAGATGACTCCGTCGAAAAATGGTCCACAACTAATGTTATCTTTGAAGCATAAAAGTGCTCAGAACAACTTTTACTTTAAAGGCGGGAAACTCAAAGCAGTTAATGTGCTATGTAGTGTATAATCATATGGAATGAGTCTATAATGTTTTGGAAGATCTTTTAATACTAATCCAAAAGCTCCTTAAACAAGGTAAATTGTTTTTAAAAGTATCATCAAAATATTTTTCATTGATAAAAAATGTATTTTTTCAAGCAAATTAAATATGAATGAAATTAATAGAATTTATATGAAAATTATCAATGTAAATAAATTTATTTTATTGACATATTAAAGTCAATGAAGAGAATTCTAAATAAAATTTATATGAGTATTATCAATGTAAATAGAATTATTTTGTTGACATCTTAAATTCAATGAAGAGAATTCTATAACATGAGAACTAATTAATTGATAAATTTACAAAGGAATTAGCATTTCATCACTACCCGATTAGGAATAAAACTGAAAATGGCTAGTGCCTATAATAATGCCATATCCTCTACGTCGGGAAGTATCAGA
Source organism: Pinus albicaulis (assembly GCA_034641835.2). Taxonomy (NCBI): domain Eukaryota; kingdom Viridiplantae; phylum Streptophyta; class Pinopsida; order Pinales; family Pinaceae; genus Pinus; species Pinus albicaulis. The sequence continues at coordinate 750,675,487 of CM076584.1, read as the reverse complement.
TCTTGTTTTATCCTCTACGTCGGGAAGTATCAGAATCTCGTGTTTTTTTTTTATTTGGAGCCAGGATCAAGGCAAGGATGGGAGTTTGCTTTAACTCCAATATTATCAATAATTAGAAATAATAAGTAATTAAAATTGTTTTTAATTAAAAATTTAAAATAACGTTAATAAAATAAAATAATATATTTTTTAATTAAAAAATAAAATAAAATATAAATAATGCTGGGTTTGAATTCTTATCCAAGATTTTCCAGGGCACATGAACCTCTTTGTCTTTCATAGTATTCTTGTCTTTTATAATATTTTAACTAGGTGTTCCACCTTTATTAGGTTGAATAAAATTTAGTTGGAAAAAATCTCACTTCCATCCATTTTTTCTTATGGAAAAATCCCTTTTTTGTGATACATTTTCTCTCCTAGACTTGCACATTGCTCTACACTTGCATAGGTTAGGAGCTTCCACATTTCTATGAGTAGCGCTATGGTGATTCCTAAAGGCCATGGACTCATTGCAAAGGACGATGCACAAGCTTTCATATGTGTCGAGGAGCTTCAATAGGAAGAGATTGAAACTCGTCAACAATAGACCAAGGGCAACATACCATGGGGTTAGTTGGCTAATTTCTCACAATGGAAGGTTTTGCGCTCAGATTACATTTTTTTTTAGTTCTTATTTCATTAATTTCTCAACAGTTTCCATAATTAATTACAAATGCCAGTAAATTTAAGAAAATTAGCTTAATTCTCTTAGAGAACATTCCAGAGACAAATTTGACCCACAAATCAGAAGCAAACCAAAAGCCTCCAAGATTTTCAAAATGTTAAACCTAGGGTGTAAGAACACCTTATTCTGAGGTGGATTATGGTGTCTTACTCCAAGGTGAGTTCTTTACATGCCTTACTCTATCCATGAGTCACTACTAGTAAGGATATTTTTCTTTGGAAGGAAATTCAGGATAACCTTCTGTCGAGAAACTAGTCATAGCCAAATGAATTCATAGAGAATGACCAAAAGCATAACCAAGAACCAGTTATAGCCAGTCTCATAGCAGATTTAAAAATTGCCAGAGGGTCATCGCCAGAAGCACATAGTGCCTCATATCTAGTAGTTCCAAGCCAAAATGGTGGTTGTTTTGCTGAATTGTATGGGTGGTTGGTTGTCTTGATCTCATTGTCTTGAAGTGGGGGACGATAGGGTGGGTGGGTCAGAGAAATCATCTGGGTGGATGGAGAGCTTTCACGTTGGTAAGAAAGAGGGGTCCACTCACCTACATATGTTGTGCATCGGTAAAGTGCTCTATTTCTTATTATTTTAGAATAGAGTTAGACAGAGATTTAAGACAAAGGCTCTTCCTTGTTGAAGAGACATCAGAGACAACTTCCCTGCCTCAGAACTTCCTTACCCCAAGTTTCCATATCGGCTTCCTTGCCTCTTACCAACAAGAAGTTCTTTAATTGGCGCATCGTTCATTGTTCAACTAACCCACCTAGTTTCACAAACGAATGGGTTGAAGGGGCTCACAGGTTGGTTCAGACTAAATTGCAATTTCATAAAAATTCGTAATCGATTGTTTACTTTATATTTTGAAAGGAAACAAACATTTTGCATAGAAATAAAATAAAGAGAAAATGTGAATGTTTTAGACTAAATTTAAATTTCATAGAAAATCATAATCTATGGTTTACTGCATATTTACAAATGTAAGGAAACAAACATTTTTCATATTTACAGAAAAATATGCAAAATGTGAATGTCTGAAAGTACAGAAACAAAATATTTCTCAAGATGTTTCTTAGGGATCCAGTTACCATCTAATAAACAACAATATTCATTTTGTGTCTTGTTGAAATGACGTCCTGCAAGATGCTACAACTAGCAAGAATTCACAGTAGTTTGATTTGGTCATAATTATGCACACTAAGTTAGTATTGTCTAATCCTCGCATCTATCATTGCAGGTAGAATGTAAGATGCATTTCTTCATACACACAAAGTTTTATCGCTCGACAATGAGAATTTCCTTGTACAAAGAGTTTATAATTTGACAATGAGAATTTCCCTGTACAAATATTTTATAAATTAACATCTACGAGGCTTGGACATGACCCGCTCACCAACAAGCTCGCATATATGAATTGATTGAGCATTTACTTGTGTCATAAGCACTGCATGGAAATGAGTTTTTCCCTGAAGTAACAAGCCAAATTAGATAGCATGCACGATAGGCGGTGGAAGGACACCTAAACCAAAACCCTGGCTTAACACCAACCTGGCATGGAAGCAATAGGTAGAAATGCAGACAACAATATATGGCAATGCATAAACTTTTAATTTATTCCAATTTCATGATATGGAAATGCCAAAGTCCACAATTACCTTTATATACAGTTTCAAACTTGAAAAGGTGTATGTGTTTTTCAAACTTGGTATAAATGTAAATTCCATAACTCCTTTAGTTTCAAACATTGGATATCTATAGTTTTAAACTCAGAAAAAGGTGTATGAGTTCTTCACACTATGGATAAAACCTATTTTTGGATGTGTAAATTTTGCAGCCTGGCAATAAGATCTCAAATATGGAACAAACTTGGATAAATGAAATGGTCAACACAAATGTAAAAAAAATGATCCTTGATATACATGTATTTTTACATTAAGGTGTAAATAATTGAATTTGTAAATGATAATATAAAGTGAAAATGATAATTAAGAGTTAATATTAATGATTGGAATTTATGAAGTGAAATTATGATAAGTTTTATAAATATGAATAATTTATTGGTCAACTTTGTTTTGAGGATGTTGATTTGAAATATAGAAAAAATTTTGGGCAAAATTTCACCCATGGGTGAAATTAAGGGTTTTTATTTTTATTTTTATTGGGAAATTTTTTTTCAAAGTGGATTTTCTTAAATATCCCTCAATGACCTAAGCCCATGGGAATTTGAGAGTGGAAAATCCATTTACCTTTCAAAATTCAAACTATATCTTCCCGTTTGCCTTATTTTTTGCCTTGGTTTTATGGGAATGGAAATTATTTGGAGGTATTTTACCCTATGGAATTACTTTTCACTTTAATGGGAATTATTTGGAGGTATTTTACCCTATAGAATTTCACTCTTTTATAGTTTTTCTTTTGCAGGAATTTGTTGGAATGATGTTTCTCTATAACATTTAATCCACACTTCATGGAAATGGGGTTAATAAGTGATTCATTTCAACCCTACTTAAAGGACCATATCAATGGAGGTTGGGCCAAAAATTGAACTAGTTTGTACATTCTTCCTAGCTACCACAAGTTATAAGTATCACAAGCTACTCAACCTCCCGAATTTCAATTTGGTAAACAACACATCTTGTTTCTTTGAATTTCCAAATGAACTTGATAATGGGTTTTGTTGAAACAATGAAATTCCTTTAGTTCCAAATAATTTATTTTTGTAATTAATTGTTGGTTTATTTTGATAGTATTTACATATATCTATAGAGGTTTGTTTTCGGTTTTTGGCTTCTAAAGAAATTATAAGTAGAACTTAAGCAATTATGGTTAGATGATAAATGTATCACTTCACTCATATTATTCTTTGAATTTTGTATGAATTTATATGGTTGAAATAATTGCTTTAAAATTTAGGTTTGATTTGAGTTAATTTAAGTTATGTTATAATGTTATATGTATAGTTACTTGAATGCTTGTTGTAAGCTAGAAGTTGAATTTAACTTGTAAATGTGCATCAAGGGATCAAATGAAAAATTTTGTAACAACTCTACCTTGAGTACTTTCTTTTTGTAAAGCCAAGACATTTCTTCTCTTCAACTGCTATTTCCTTTGATTGTATATTATGTATATTGTTAATATTCTTACTATCATTCTTGAAAATGGCTCTAAAATTTATGAAGATGAGGCTAAGCCAAGGATACATGGAATATGGATATATACCTTTTTTATGTTTTCATTTCCAAAAATACAAATGGTGTTCTCTAAAAGTTCTTAAGGAAATGCTAAGGATAAGTGGAACATGAATTCATTAGTTTACATGTCCATTGCTTCATATGTAAATGAAATAGCAAAAGCATGGAGGAGATAAGTGAATATGAATTTATTCAACTTATAGTAGATGAATGTTATAAATTTATGTTAGGTTGGTAAGCATGATTGTAACATTCAATTCAAATATATAGTTTGCACTTGCATGCCTCTTTAGTCTTCACTTTAAATCACTTCATTTTCTAAGTTTCTCAATGATACAAGATGCATTGTTGTTGGTGTAGACAGGTAGGTGGTTTACTTCTAATCCATAAGTTCTTCCAAACAAGTATACATTATAAAAAGAGATTCTTATGCACATATTACAAATGTAAACTATACATAATTGTTACTTTCATTACAACACTTGTGATGCTAGATATTAGTAGTTATTATAATTCTTGATATACTCTCTTTTGATATACACTCAAACCTCTCAAAATACAATATTATAATGCATATTACAATATTAATATGCCAAATAATAATAACTATTCCATCGTTTGAAATGATCTATGGTGGATATCATTTCCCTTGAAATATGTAAATTACATATTAGTAATTACATAGATAGAGACACTCAATTTAAATTATAAATGCATGTTTATAATAAAAGCATAGATTTAACTTATAGAGAGGCATAACTTGAACATGAATTTTTTGAATCATACCTAGCTTTATCTTAATGGAGAGGCATGAATTGAACGTGAACTATTTGATTCATACCTAGCTTTAGCTTAAGTTTCTCTAGTTTCTCTTTCAGTTTTAGTTCCAATTCTTTGAGACATAGCTCCCTAGCTCCATTAGTTGATGCTAGTGGGATTCTTTCCATGGTTGTTGATATAGCTACTATTGTGAGAGCAACCCTTTATCAAATTGTAGAAATTAGAAGGGGGTTGCTAGAATAGTGACATATTGAAATTTGAAAGAGTCTTCATTTATATGGAAAACCTTCTTCTAATGGCCATTTTGAGGAAGAAAACCCTAACCAACTAGTGTGACCTTTCTTGTTTTCATATTATTAAATTTTCCTTCAATAATAAACACCATTCAAAACATAAAAGGAAAGAACCACTGATTGATAAACCTCTTGTGTAAAATTGTGTTTATGCTAAAGTACTTGATTATATCCATGAGGATATTGAGATCAAAACATAAAAATAAAGAACCACTAATTGAAAAACCTTCTACAGTAAAGTACTTGATCGATAAAGATATTGATATTTTTAGTATAAATGATCAATCTTGAAACCAATATAATATAATTTATTAGATAAAACATACAATTAAATATATAAATTTTTTCACTAAGTCACTAATTAATTTTTTTTAATGAAGAGAAGCATATGTGGATATATCCCTAAGAGAAAGAAGATAAAAAACGTATGCCACTTGGAAGTGGTTGAGATGCCAATGAATACATTTTTGCATCATAGTTCCCTTAGGATGATATTCTCAGGATTATTTAAGCCTGCAATGACAATGTTGTGCAGGAGGTTGGCAGATAGAGTTCTGTGAATATAAATACGACATGTTGGCCAATGTTATTTAATTAAACCACTTAAGAAGACATTATATGGTTCACTGGAATTAAATACTTTATTTATATCTAATTCCACAATGTTGGCCAATGTTATTTAACTAAGCCACTTAACAAGACATGATACGGTTCATTGGAATTAAATACTTTTTTATATATAATTCCACGAAGCTCTTATAAACGTAGAATTCAATCAACTCATTATATTTAAAGGTTTAATAGATAGCGAACCTACCTAAAAATTAGGAGTGGTACACAGTTTACTCATGAAAATATAGCCATGCTACTTTATAGTGGTAAGTAGTGCACCATGCAATTTTGCAAAAAAATTGGATTTCAAGAAGCTAATAATTTTACTCAAAATCATATTCATCAAATTTCATTCGAAGAAGGAAGGTATATGAGTGCCTAGAAGAAATTAATGAAATGATGAAATATGGTGTGAATCTCCACATATCATCCATCATTTGTCCTTCTCAAGTTTATATTCAGATTAAAAATTTCCACATTATTTCCATATTCTCCATATATATATATATATATATATATATATAATAAATTAAACTCCAAAAAAATTTCCATCACAATAACATAAATTAAGTTAACAATATTAAACACATCATTTATATGATTTTTAGCTTGCTAAATTTGCATGGTCGAGATATATTTAATCTATCTCTAAAAATATAATTCTGCAAAGTTAGTGTATCTATCTAGATTTAACTAATGACATTTTTCATTAATACTATTACTCATGTGTTTGTGTATATAAGTTCTTCCTCACTCGAGAATACATATTGTAGGACAAGTTCTTAATAGGTTTTACATGTGCTTCAATTTGATCTTCCTCTCCCCTAATTCTTTTTTGATTCCATTCATCTTTATAAACTCCATGGAAAAATCCTCATATTCTCTAAGAAAGGTTGTGACTTATGAAATGATATTCACATCCTAGTAATCTCCCATTAAAACTATGTTGGGCTTCTCTATAGTACCATATTTCATTTTCTTATCTTTAGGGATGCTTGATAGATTTACTCACCTTCATCATCCCCAACCTCCTGCACATCTCTCTTTCAACCACTCCCTTATATATGTGTGTGTGTGTATTTATGAGCATTGTTTAGTAAGAGCATTCGAAAAGCCAAACATTTCAACATTCAAGTGTTTTCTCGAAGGCACGAGGGTACTATCGAGGGCACAAAAAGTGGTATATCAAGGGTAGGAGGGTGTTCAACCCTTCAAAAAGTTCCATCTTGTCATTCTTGTGGATTAATAGCATTTTCAGGGCATGAAAAGTGGTTTTTCGAGGGTACGAGGGAATTCAGTAAGGGGTACGGAATGATGGGATTCGAGAAGTTGGCATGAAGATATTCAAGCATGTGGTGGTAGGTGGTGCAAGTGGTGTAGGTGGAAGGTTGTGCAAGTTGCAGATGGTGGCAGTTTGTCTAGGTGGCATAGAGACACCTATCTTCATGGGAAACAAATATGGCAGTAAGCTTCCTATGGCTTCGTTTTGTATTAAGACTTAAATATATGACAACAATTTTGGTCAAATACCTTCACATCCATCTCACACATCTCATTGTTAGGTCCCTATAATATCAGTGTATCCCCCTTATTGTTATTGTTAGTGTATCCCCCTATTTTTATTATTGTGCCCATGTATCCCCCATGTTGTTGTTGTTGTGCCCCATAAAATCCCACTATTATGATTGTTGTGCCCTTACATTATTATTGCTATGTAGGCTCTGATTATATTGTCACCTCTTAGAATCATATATATACCAAGGAGTTCACATCATTTGTATCATCCAAGAATTATTCATTTTAGTAATTTAAATGAGGTTTCCCCCTCGAAGAGGATAATTTTTTAAGTCATTGATATATATTTTATTTTTCTTTGTGAGATGGTTTCATAAAATTTAGTATCAGAGCTTTGGATTCTAGGGTTTCACTGCTGCAAACATGACATCTTGGATTTTTCGCTATAACTTTGTTTCTACGAAGGTTCATAAGCTAAAATTGTGACCACGTGGATTTGAAATCTTGATGAACTTACTCTAAAAAAATTAGATGTTGGTTTGATACATTTTCTAAGATATGGTCCAAAGAAGTTAGGGTTTTTGCATGCAATAGATTTCAGTCTCAAATAGGTGACCATGGGAAAATCTTCATAACTTCCTCTACGAGCATCAAATTTGAATTTCATAAAATGTGAATAAAAATTAATGAAATTTAGTTTTTCGTGTATCATTTTTCAGGGTCAAAGGTTAAAACAATGACATGTTCCATTCCTTACAATTTCACTCTACTTAACTAGCCCATAATCAAGCCATCGTGGGAGATTGGGAATAACATTATCTTAAAGAATACAATTTCAGTCTAGCTTGTGGCATTGGAAAGAATACTCATAGGGATACCACAAGACACAATTTCAGACCTTGGAGATCCGAAATTACAGAGGTACAATATTTTCAATATAGAGCTCCCAAAAATAAAGAAAAAGTTGTGTATTTTTCTAAATTTTGCATAACTTTTGTTTGAAAAATAAATTTGAAGTGATTCAAAGGGAATAGTGAAACATAGATATCATTGTTTGATTCCAAAATTCCTTGAAACAAAAAAATGGACACACCTAGTAAGAAACCATAAATATCTTCTATGACGCATGAATGAGAGGAAGAAATGCAACATTATATATGAAAATTACGATACCAAGTGCAACGAATTTCTCTCTCGCAAAAAGTAACAAAAAATGAATTGGGAGACATGATAAATGTTAAGATATATGGTATAAAAAATGGCATGGGATTTTTGAATTATGCTTTAAAAGCATACATAGAAGTCATGATGAATGTCAAGATATAAGGGTTGAAGGAAGGTTTGGAAAAGTTGTTAGAAGACATGCTTCCTAGTGATGACAGGGTAATCCATGAAAATAATGATGAGGACAAAATAGATATGAATTATGATTTTAAAGACTTCAATTTTGGGTTTCAAAACCACCACATTCCAAGTATCGATATGAGAAATTTTGATGCAAAGTATATGGTAACATGGATACTACAGATGGAGCAATATTTTGATATCCATGATGTGCAACACACACAAAAAGTATGCATATTTATATTTATATTTAGGACCCAATCAGTTTGTATGGTATCAATGGATTTGTTCTCATAAACCACTTGTCACTTGGTCAAGTTTTACAGAGGAAACAATATCACATTATGAGGATACAAAGAGAAGCACCTTATTTAGCTAATTGATCAATATTAAACAAAAGGGTTCAATGGCAAAGCACATTGAGGAATTCAAAAAATTGAATATCAAGGTAATGGATATTCCAGAGGAGCATAGGATTGATGTATTCATAGGGACTTTAAAGGATAACATCCAAAAAGAGGTTCATCTTTGGGAACATGATTCATTGGAGAAGTCATTTAGAGTGGCAAGAAAAGTTGAAAGAAAAATTATGGCAGCAAGGAAGTATACCACTAACAACCATAAAGATGGAAGTGTTGTTGCTCATGGCCTTCCACAATCTACAAGGTTGACACCACAAAAATTGGATGAAAAGGGATAAAAAGGGCTTTGTTACAATTGTGATAGAAAGTGCACTCAAGGTCATAAGTGTGACGAGAAGAAATTATTCTATGTAGATTATGACGAGGAGGAAGAAAAGGAACAAGAAACATCAAAAGAGGAGTATATACACCAGGAACCAACCCTAGAGAAAGAATAAATGAATCCGAAAATATATTTTAATTCATTGGTAGGAATTACCACTCCTCAAACTCTCAACATAGAAGGATATATCAAGAAGAAAAGGGTAATAATGATGATTTATTCAGGTAGTACCCATAATTTTATTCATTGTAAGTTAGCCAAGGAATTGAATTTCTTCCTATATCCATCACCAAAGTGTCAAGTGATGGTTGCAAATGGAAGAACTATAAAATTCTCTAGAAAGTGCCATAATATCAAGCTAACCATGGGGGAATATGCATTGAATAGTCCAATTCTTTCCATTCCAATGGGTGGTGTTGATGAACTTGTACTAGGATTCTAATGGTTACAATATTTAGGGATGGTAGATTTTAATTTTCAAGAACTTTTATTAAAAAAAATTGGGAAGTAAAGGAAGTTGAATTAAGGGGTGTCGCAGGGAAACCAAGAAATATAATCAGCTCCAATGGCATGACAAATATTTTGAAGAAATAACAACGAGGTGTAATTACATAATTATGCTCACTAAAGGTTCACACATCGAAATCATCTGCTTCTCCACATCTCCCAAAGGACTCCCACCTATTCGTGATCATGATCATGCTATTCATTTGTGTTAAGTCCCTATATTAATAGTGTAGTCCCTTATTATGTTAGTGTAGCCTCCCTTATTGTTATTGTTGTACCCCTGTAACCCCCATATTGTTATTATTGTACCCTTACATTATTATTTTTAGGTCGGCTAGGATTACATTGTGGCCCCATGGACTCCTATATATAGAAAGGAGGTTTTATCATTTGTATCATCCAAGAATTGTTCATTCATGTAATGTATTGGAGGTTGCCCCCTCGAAGTGGCTTATTTCTAAGGCATTGATATCTCTTTTCTTCTATTTTTGGAGTTGGTTTCACAACATTTGGTATCAGAGCTTTGGATTCTAGGGTTTCGCTGCTCCAAACAAGTGATCATGGGATTTTAGCTATAAAATTTTTTCTATGAAGGTTCAGAAGCTGAACTTTTTAGAGTACGAATCAGAAATCCTGAGGAACATTGTCACAAAATTTCAGAGCTTGTTTCGAAATATTTTCGGAGATATGATCTGTGGAAGTTAGGGCTTTTTGCAGGCTCCTGAATTTCACTCAAAAAGGTCACCGTGGAAATTTCACTATAACTTTTTTTATACGAAGGTTCAGAAGCTGAAAGTTTTAGAGCGCATAGCCGACATCCTGAGTAACATCTTCATAAAATTGCAGAGCTTTGTTCGCAATATTTTTGGAGATATGATCTGTGGAAGTTAGGTCTTTTTCAGGCTCCCGGATTTCATCTCAAAGAGGTGATCGTGGGAAAATATTCATAACTCTCTCTCTGAGCATCGGACGTGAATTCTATAAAAAATGACTGGAAGTACATAGACTGAACCAGTCCATAATTAGGTCATTGTGGGAGATTGGACATAACTTTGCCTTGAAGAATCCAAATCAAGTCAGACCTATGGCATTTGAAAGAAACTTCAAAGGACTACTTCAGGGCCAAATTTTAGATATTGTGGATCTGCAAGTATAGAGATAAGTCAATTTCAATATCAAGCTCCTCAAAAGCATGTAAAAGGTGTGTAGAATTGATTCCAAGGGCATATTGTAGAATAGATATTAGTATTGGATTCTAAACTGGCCCCTAAAAATAATTCAACACCCATTAAGCCTTTAGAAAGCTATACTATGATGCATGAAGAGGAAGAATTGCAGTATGAGATATCAAAATTACAGTACCAAGTGCAACAAATTTTGATATTGCAAATAGCAACCAAAGATGACATAGATGGTTTAAAAGAAGAAATGGAGGCTAAGTTGGATGGTTTGAAGGATCAAATAATAGCTAATATGGATGATAAATTAGTGGAAGATCACATCGAGCATCAACAACAAGTTCTCCAACTCTCAAAGCATAACCTAACTTTGGTGCAAAATCTAATGAAACAACAGGAAGATCAACATCACATCTAAAGAAGTTCTGAAGAAATCACAAAAACAAGAACTCGACAAGTACGATCAATTTCAGAGTATCTCAGCAAGTGGAAGAACTTTCCTATAGAAGATTCCACATGGGAGGATTAGAATTTTATACATAAGCATCCAAAAATAATCAAGCGTTGATGACAACACTTGTTTGAAGGAGAGGGGCATGTTAAGTCCCTATATTAATAGTGTAGTCCCTTATTATGTTAGTGTAGCCCCCCTTGTTGTTATTGTTGTACCCCTGTAACCCCCATATTGTTATTATCGTGCCCTTACATTATTATTTTTAGGTCGACTAGGATTACATTGTGGCCCCATGGACTCCTATATATAGAAAGGAGGTTTTTTCATTTGTATCATCCAAGAATTGTTCATTCATGGAATGTATTGGAGTTTGCCCCCTCGAAGTGGCTTATTTCTAAGATGTTGATATTTCTTTTCTTCTATTTTTGGAGCTGGTTTCACAACAATTTGATTCCAGGAATTTTTCCTCCAAACATTAGACCTTATATATATCCTTTTTCCCAAAAGAGTGAAATTAAATGTATGCTTGCAGAAATTCTAGAGGTTGGTATAATTCAACCTAGTCAAAGTTATTTCTATGCTCTAGTAGTATTGGTGCACAAGAAGGATGGATCATGGCGTATGTGTTCAGATTTTAGGGAGATCAATAAACTCACTATTAAAGATAAATTTCTCATTTCTGTCATGATGAATTGTTGGATATTCATTCAAGATATCATCAAATTAAAATGAAGATTGAAAAAATTCCGAAAACAAAATTCAGAACTCATGAGGGACATTATGAATTTGTGTTCATTCCTTTTGGCCTTACTAATTCAACTTCCACATTTCAATATTTGATGAATTCCATTTTAAAACCTTTCCTTATAAAATTTGTGTTAGTATTTTTTGATGATATACTAATCTAAAACAAATCTTGGAAGGATCATGTTCAACATGTTGACAAGATTCTCAAAATATTGGAGGAGAAACAATTATATGCAAAAACCTCCAAATGTTTCTTTGGAGTATAGGAGGTGGAATATTTGGGTGATATTGTATCTCATGAGGGTGTTAAAATATACCCTAACAAAATTAAAGCCAATGCAATGGAAAATCCCCACAACCATAAAGCAAATTCGAGGATTTCTTGAGTAATAGGGTATTATCGCAAGTTTGTTAAGAATTATGGGAGGATAGAAGCACCTCTAACAAGATTATTGAAAAAAGATGAATTTTTTGGACTCCAAAAGAAACTAAGGCCTTTGAACATCTTAAAGAGGAAATGTACCAAGCACCAGTCTTAACTATGCCAGACTTCACAAAAACATTTATTGTGGAATGTGATGCCTCATGAAATGGAATTCATGTTGTTTTAATGAAAGAAGGTAGACCCATTTCTTTTGAAATTCGTCCAATCAAGGGAAAGTATTTACAAAAACCTATTTATGAGAAGGAAATGTTGTAAATACTACATTTATGAGAAGGAAATGTTGTAAATACTACACACACTAAATCAATGGCGACCTTACCTAATGGCAAGACACTTCAAGGTAAAAAATGATCATGATAGTCTGAAATACATTTTGGAATAAATATTATCTTCATAAGAGCAGCAAATTTTTTTTCAAAAAGATGTTTGGTTATGACATTGAAATCATCTACAAAAAAGGGAAGCAAAATGTTGTTATAGTTGCACTCTCAAGAAAGGATGAGTATGTGGAATCATTATTTTGTGACATTTCTATTATCCAACCTATTTGGATAACCGAAGCAAGGGATGAATGGAAGAATGAAAAAGAGGTGTGGACACTCATTCAAAAGTTGTAGAAATATCCCAGTACATATGATACATTTAGTTGGAAAAATCATTCAATATGGTACAAAGGTCGCTTACATCTTTGTAAGAATTCCCAATTCAAGAAAAATATTCTTTTGGAATTTCACACCTCCCCCTTAGGATGGAACTTGGGATATTTAAAAACTTACCACAGGGTCAAGAAGGATTTTTTTTAGATGGCCTTAAATATGATATTCAGAATTTTGTGGCAGAATGTTTGGTTTGCCAACAAAATAAATTTGAGACAATTAAGACCCGGGGTTTGTTACAAAATTTATCCATTCCAAGTCAGCGTTAGGAGGAGGTCTCAATGGATTTTATCATAGGTTTACCCAAGTCTAAAGGAAAGAGTGTCATCATGGTGGTAGCTGACATACTTACAAAGTATGCCCACTATTGTGCATTATCTCATTCTTTTAAATCTAGTACAGTTGCTACTACATTTATGGAAACAATTCAAAAGCTACATGGAAACCCAAATATTATTTAAGTGGCAGAGATCCCATTTTCATTGGAAATTTTTGGACGGAATTATTTTCTTATCTTGGTACTCAATTAGCTCATAGCTAATATTATCATCTTCAATTTGGCAAGAAAAATGAGATAGTGAAAAAATGTCTGGAAGGATATCTTTGTGCTTTGTATCTGATAAACAAACATAATGGTTCAAGAGGTTAAATCTAGCTGAATGGTAGTATAACACTTCCTTCCATACTGCAATAAAAATGAACAAGCAGTCTCAAGCAGTCTCTTTATCCATAGAGGCCCTTACCAAGCTATATATTGGCCTTGATTTTCCCAAGAGATTCATGATTTTCCAAATATTTGTGCCTTTCCATGTAGAAATTCCTCAAATAAATCCCCCATATTCCACTTCCAGATTCCCAGAATGTTCAAGACATGTGATTTCCATGCTTTCCTTCATCTTAGGATATTTCACTGATGAATACACAGATTAATCCATATTGGTTTTCTTATCCACTTCTACCCCAGGACAACCCCCATCTACAATTTTTTATTATATTGGTTACATTGAAGAAAATATTCATCATCAATTGACCAATTTTCCAATTGAAGGAGTGTTCAGATACACATCCTTCCTCTTCTACATGTTTTTTATATTTTCAATCAGATAATTTTCCAGTTGCTCTTCAAAATCTTGACATAGAGGGAAATACTCTTTCTGTCATTTTTTGGACTACTTTGCCCAGGAAAGAATGTGTAGATTTCACTTATGCAGAATTTTTAGAATTATTCATACATCCAGTGATCAAAATGTTAACAAAAACAGAACAAACAAGGATAAATGAAGAAATGAAGAAGATATTACAGTTTTCAAAACAGAATAAAGTTGGTGATTGGTACTTATATGAAAAACATACTGATATTAGAGTTTTTAGGTCAAATTTGTTACCTTACAAGTTACCCAAACATGTTTCAATGAGGATCTTTGCCTTGGAATATATCAGGAAAATCCTAAACTCCGATTTTATAAATTTCATGGCAGCAAAGAAGAAAACTCAGTTCAAATTAAAGAATCAGATAGGGCCATTCATCTGCAATCATAGAGATGAAGAGAAAGAAGCAGTAAAGAAACTATTGGAATTCAGATTCAAAGAAATCTTTCCTTGGAATTATGATCCACAAGGGATCTTAAGTGAACTAAGGGTTAAATGTAAATTAACACCCTTCATTCATGAAACAAAGCCAGAGATAGAAAAATACGCAAATCAGACTGAGTGGACAGAGAATACCTTAACAGATGCAGTGAAGAAAAGTGATACTAGTCACACTTTAGAGACTGCAGATCAGCCAAAAAAATCCACCAACAGAATAAGGGAAGAAGGTGCCTATGTTGCTGAAACTACAAATGAGACTAAATTCAAGTTAATACACAGCAAAAGGCCTAAGTTAAATTCAGCAGGAAAAGATAAAGTAACAATTGATGTGGAAGAAACAAATCTTATAGATACCAACATAGATGTTGCCACTATCATCATCAATGAGCCACTTAATAAGAATAAGAATGAAGAACAAGTAGACAATTAAAATGCACAATTGATATAAAGACAGCAGAGCATGAAAGCCTCTTTCTCACAGGTAGCTGAGGAGAAAGATCTGGACATCAAACAAAAATACAAACATATCAAGCTAAAGACTGAAGAGATAAAAAACAATATTTATTCTCAATATCTCAAACAGACACCAAGTGTGCAAAACAAAATTTTGTCTGCATTTGATTATTCAAACAACAAGCTAATCATGTCAGTATTGTAGCCAACAGTCAAATCCCCAAAGACAATGGTAGATTATAAGAAAGTTGATTTGGAAGTCCAAACAGAAAAGATTCATGCTCTTGATCAGATTGAATCCCATAGACAGACTTCAGAAATTTTGTACTCTATTGTTACAACTAAAGTCATGAGTGCTCAGAAACTCCATAATAACATTTCAAATATGAAAGATCAGATGAAAATGGATAAAGCATCCTTGTATGCTAAGGATCTAAGGATCAAATATTTAGAAGAACTAGTTTTGCAGGTGGGATATGACCCTGCTAATATCAAAGCAATAGAGTTAAGAAGAAAAATGAAGATATTGCAACTTTGAGGAAACAACTTAAACTTTCTCAAAGTGAAAATCCTCAAACAAAAGAAATAATACAAGGACAGAAAGAAAAAGATGACATGATGGATTTGATTTTTTAGTTGACAGCCAAAATCAAGGAAATGGAGATTCAGATGGACAAACTTGTCCAAGAGAAAGAAACATCAAAAGTAACATAAATTCCTACATTTATTCCTATAATCACTACAACAATTCCTTCAAATTTAGTTGAAAAGTTGGCACCCAAAGAATCAATGGCTACTGCAGTGCCAGTAAATTCATCCACAACCTCAGCTACAGAATCATCTACAACAGCAGTTCACCATACAAATGAGGCCAACAAACTGGTAAAGGCCATGGAAGAAATTTCTCTTAAGACAAGTGAAATCAACTAGGATTAAAACAGATGGTAGAAAATCTTGATAATTCAAACAAATTGGCTCAAATAAATGCAAAAACACATAAGAAAAAGGCCATCAGATTAAATGAAGAATTGAAGAAGTTCCAGAAAGAATTGACCTTGAAAGAATAGATTTCCTATGTGAAAAAACATTTGTGGAATAATATCATAGAAGCCATAAATGATGTATGGCCCTCCATCCAAGTGATCTTTGAACAAAGAGACTTATTAAAAGCAGCATTAGAAGAAATCCAAAAGACTAAAGAGGAATTGGATAACAAACCAGAACAAGCTCTAGAACTGATAAAGTTCCTCAACAACAAGAACAGGCAAGAGTTGGAAGAACTTGAAATTATTGATAGAACCGAAAATATCATTGAGATAAAGAAGGTTATAACTAAAAAGAAATTGTTGAAGTAGTTAGAGGAAAAGTGTGAGAACATGAACATTTCCATAACCAGGTTCATGGTTAAATTTGAGAACTTGAGGCAAAGAAGTTTGCCTAATATTTTGGTCATCAATGACAAGTTGATGCCTCAAGAATATTATAACAAAAAGATCAAAGAATATGCCAAGGAACAATTTGAAAAAGCAAGTGGTGGATAAGGAATTCCAATAGGAAAAGTCCTACTTAGAAGTTTTGAGAACTTATTCTATTTACAGCACAAAATTAAACACTTGTTTGTCATCAAGCCAACTTTCTCCAGGTACACAAAATCAGATGAAAATTTCAGAAAACTGAAGAAAATAAATTCCAAGTAATGAAGTTTGGGAATCATTGACAGATTTACTGTAAAAGGAAAAAAGACAAAAAGGTAACAGTGAAAACAATTTGTTGAAATTTGCAGTCAAACAGATTTTTACAGCAGTAAAGATCTTTTACAGAGATTAAAGAGTATCAGAGATTAAAGAGTATCAGTGAAAGTGTATCAGATAAATAGATCAGATTTCTAAAATAGACTTGAAATATCTAAAGCCAGCGAGAAACACAACAAGGCAGCCAACTACTTCTTATCCTCAATTAGTTTCTATCTTTTTTGGATAGATAGGACAGCTTGTTTATTTGTTAAGCAGCTGTCTCTTTTATTGTTGTAAAGATATTTTATTTTCCTTAGATAATTCCTAGAAGCATTCTAGTATATTTTATAAACAATTATGTATAAATACTTCATCTTTAGAAGTATTATTGTGGAATACATTGCTGAGGATTTCTATAGTCATTTTTGTGGACTCGAAGGCTTTTTGTGTTCAAATTTCGAGTAGCAGATTGGATCAGATCAACTAGCATCATATTTTAGCATTCATGTGATGAGCTATTTGGAGTGAAGTATTTTCTAAATTTTTCATTGTTATATTTCTTTGTTACATACAATCCATTATGTGTTCTAAATTTGAATGAATGAATAGGAGGATTACTTCAGGATTTGTTAAAAGCACCTTGTCTTAACTATTTTTCATTTCTATGTCTTCATCTGATTTCCAGTGTAGGGAACCCTTAATTCTCCCTCTCTCGTTTGACCTCTGCCTACAACTTCCCTTTTCTGGATCAAATAACCCTTCATTGCTCTTTATCCTGATCATACCATCTCACAAAAAAAAATTCTAAGATCTCCAAGGGTTATCTATCTTGCCTTGAAAACATTTGACTTTTTGACCTTGATCCCAGCTCTGTATGCTTGATTTTTGACTCCTTAGCACAATGGACAAATAGATTTCCCACTATCCATCTCTTCCAGTGATTTTTCCCACCAAACCAAATCAAAACAAAACCAATTGCACAATCATAACTAGCCTAATATTTCATAAAACAAAACAAAGTTAAATTTTATAAAGAGAGCCCTCTCTGAACCCTAGGAAGGCTAGATCCTAGAGTTTAAAAGTTGGTCTGTGGTTACCTCTAGTTTTCTCAACTAAAAACCAAAAATTTCACAACTAGAGAATTACTGGACTGATAACACCTCCAAGGCATGATTACATTTAAAACATTTTCAAGATCATTATAAGTGTCATTTGGAAAGGACTAGGTTGTATGGGCACCCTCCATCAATTCTAGAGAGGGATTGGAAATCCCCCATGGAAAATTAAAATGAGAAGGTGATTTAGAAAGAAGGGAAGACACCAAAGGGACGAGGAAGGTATGTTGAACTTTTAATAATGTAATTATGATCCTTTATCATCATTGTGACATCTAATTATTTTTTTCAATATTTTCAATATAGAATCCCAGATACATCCAAATCCACGAAGGCTAGAATAGTTAAACATGGGAAACATCATCTTGGCCCAGGTGGTTACTCAAAATTGGACGCAAAAATTGAATGTGTAAAAAAAAATTTATAAATTCTTAACAATTTTAATTTAATATGACATTAGAACAAAAATCCATGTTCTCATGCAAAATTGCAAGGGTCACAATTCAAAGAGGCTCCCATGGAGGAAGACCTCAATCTTTCTTTCAAGCACGGTTATCAAGTCGTGGTTGAATTTAGGACACACTTGGGGTCTAAACAACCTTTTGACACTCAGGTAAATAAAAGCAATAAAGATAATTTAGAAATTATTACTTGTATAATCTATTATGTTTATTATTTTTTTCCATAAAGTAATGTGTCGTATTGTAAAGAGTAGGAAAACAATGTAGATACAACAAATGAGCCTAGTGATGGTGGAGTTCCTCTTGAACTTACGGATGTTCAACTCGATACTAGAGGTATTTCATGTGTTATAAAAAAAAATTAGTATGGATCACAATTAAAAATACTTAAATGCAAATGATGTATTAATTATTTTTTTCTACTCAAAAGCATGTATAGGATAAGGCCAGACAAGAGGAGGAACATATGGCCACATTCTAAAGTACTCTACATCCCTCCATAACTTAAGCAGGTGAAGAAAATACTATTAATAATTTTATTGATAAAACACTTATAACTCATGGAAAATCCATTTACCTTTCAAAATTCAAACTATATCCTCCCATTCACCTTATTTTTTGCCTTGGTTTTATGGGAATGGAAATTATTTGGAGGTATTTTACCATATGGAATTACTTTTCACTTTAATGGGAATTATTTGGAGGTATTTTACCCTATAGAATTTCACTCTTTTATAGTTTTTTTTTGCAGGAATTTGTTGGAATGATGTTTCTCTATAACATTTAATCCACACTTCATGGAAATGGGGTTAATAAGTGATTCATTTCAACCCTACTTAAAGGATCATATCAATGGAGGTTGGGCCAAAAATTGAACTAGTTTGTACATTCTTCCTAGCTACCACAAGTTATAAGTATCACAAGCTACTCAACCTCCCAAATTTCAATTTCGTAAACAACACATCTTGTTTCTTTTAATTTCCAAATGAACTTGATAATGGGTTTTGTTGAAACAATGAAATTCCTTTAGTTCCAAATAGTTTATTTTTGTAATTAATTGTTGGTTTATTTTGATAGTATTCACATATATCTATAGAGGTTTGTTTTCGGTTTTCGAAAACTCAAGAAGGCGTTATATGGGATAAAGGGAATGAAAAAAAAAAAAATTCATAGTAATTCAAGGGGATTGAGGTCCACGGTGCAGGTGAGGGAGATCACGAAAATTGTCCGGCAATGCGATTACTCTCGAAACGTAGCCATTTATGTAGCACTCGCCGCTTCTCCCTCACCTGCACTGTGGACCTCAATCCACTTGAATTGCCAGAAGATGATAATACCTATAGAGGTTTCATTCTAGGGAATGAAAAAAAAAATTGTTCGCAAACTCAAGAAGGTGTTATATGGGATAAAATAAGCTCCTCATGCATGGTATTATCATCTTGAAAAATATCTTCAACAACAAGGTTTCACTAAGGGGTCTACAATTACCAACCTATATAAAAAAAATGAATGATGGTAAACATTTCATAGTTGTTTTTTATGTGGATGACATCATTTTTTGCATCAATGAAGAGCCTATGAGTCAAACATTTGCGTCTGTCATGAAGCAAGAATTTGAAATGTACTTTCTTTGTGAACTAACATACTTTCTTGGTCTACAATTAAAGCAAGAAAATAATGGCATCTTCCTCTCACAAACAAAGTACCTCAAGCAGATTTTGAGGAAATATGGAATGGAAGACTACAAACCAGTATGCACACTAATGGTAACAGGATGTAATATTAGTTTTCATGATGACTCTACCTCATTCAACCAACCATCATTAGTTATCACAAATATGTAGATCTTACTCATCATGCTTACACATATGCATATTGGGCGGGTAATGTTGATGATCAAAAGAGAACTAGTGGAGGAGCATTATACGTGGGACCCCACTTGGTATCATGGTTCAGCAAGTAGAAGCAGAATATGTTTTTTTTCATCCTGATGTACACAACTTCTCTAGATGATGCAAACATTATAGGATATTCAAATGAATTATTCTCCACCTATTCCCATTTTATGTGATAATACCAGTGCCATAAGTATTTTTTAAAATCCTGTCATGCACTAAAAAACCAAGCCTATTTCAATAAAATATCACTTTTTGAGAAAATAGGTGCTTGAACAAAAGATCAAACTAGAGTATTTTCCCACAAAAGAACAAGTTGTGAATATATTTACAAATCCTCTTCCACGTGATTCCTTTGAATATCTCATACATAAATTAGGAGTGGTCTCTACTTATCACTCTGTTAATTATTTTGAACAATCCTTCAAGTTTAAGGGGATAAATGCATATGTTTTCTTGATGATGATTCCCATGGTTGTTTTGATATTTATTATTACTAATAGTGCATCTGGTGTAGTAACAGTGAACAAGTATAGATAGTATAGGCTTAGGGGATCTATATTCATGAAGTTTCAGTACCTTACTTTATGTACGTGGATCCTATGAAGGAAAATTGTGTATATATGTGAGTTCTAATTTAGATAGTCGTGTATGTTTCTCTATGATGAAGAAACAATGGGACAGACTCAAGAAAAAGTTATGATATGTTTCTACCAGTTTGGATCCCTAGTTTTGATATCATTGGCACAGGATCAGGGAGAGAATTTTTCATGCCTCTTATAGTACATTGTTGGAATTTTGATTTCTTTAACAAGAATATTTGTGATACTACTAGAGAAACTCATGTTTCTAAATTTTTTGCATTATTGTTGATGATGTTCATGGTACTGTTTTCTAATGCTTATGGTGCAAATACTACATGGTATATGATGGTTTTTGATGACTATCATGGTCTTATAGGAGTTGTTAGTCTTAGTTATAAATGGCATATATGTGTCTTTATGTAGAGGTCATCAAAAGGCCTATAATTTAATCATTTTCATATTTAGTCATGTTTGGACCATTTGGGGTTGAGCCAATTATGGATGTAATCCCATTATGGGTATTTCATGTAATGATGATTCAATTATGTAACCCCACTTTGTTGGTTAATTGATGTAAGTTTGAGTATTAGGTGATAGGAAAGGTAATTTTTGCTTGATTCATAAAGTCATAAATTTCTTCTATAAGATTCAGCATGTCCTCAAGAGGAGTATGATCATTATTCATTTTCATCAAATCAAATCTATAGTGCTCATGTCTACAAAGAGGGATAGAAGCCCTATGTTAGCTTTGGTCGGCCATTTTCCCTTGATGTCAAAGGGGGAGGGTAACTTGTTTTTAAAATCTTGGTGCTTAGCTTGTTGTTTTTTTATAGGTTGTGGTGACCAAACAAAAAAGTGGTTTTGATCAAGTCCAAAGCGGGGGATAATTTCCATAATGACAAATGTGATGTCCTTGATGGAAACATATATGATGAGTTGTCCTTTCTGACAACCTACTTGATGAAGATATCAACATTAATTATCACAGGATGAGTCTACAAGTAATTACACATGTGACAGAGATTTTGGATAAAGGGACAAAAATTCAAAAACAAAGGAATAATGAAGGTGATGTTTTTATAAATACACGCGGGTTTTGTGAAGAAAATCCACATACATACGCGGGTATGGAGAAGAGAAAGCGTGTACAATTTATGTACCATCGTATCCTAAATACCAGGGGTCTTTTACCATGGTATTGGCCCATAATATTGAGCATGGAAACGATTATTTTATCCCATCAAGGAATACCATCGACATTAGTATGGTTTTGACCCATGGTATTTACTAAGGCTAAAGCTATATAAGGATATGGAGATAAAAGTGTTATGTGTGTATTTTATGGGTTATTGATGAATTGTTTGATATGAAATAAGTGTGCACCCGGGAATATGATGATGGATAAGATCTAATAGATCTAAAATTAATATACATTGATAATATGGTTATGGGTTGGTTTGATCTGTGATTATAATGTTTGATGCATTTTTTTACTATGCATGCCAAGATATGGGTTAATATAAAGTTTTTTTGTGCAACGAAGGTATGAGTCAATAATTGTAGATCTGTACATACGTTTTTCTGAGGAATATCATGTGCATACGTGGGTCTCATTTCTGCAAAATGGACATATCTATACGTGAGTATGATTCCTGAAAGATGTGTATACACGCGAAAGTGTTTTGTGGAAAGTTCATATATATGCTAGGGTTTTATCGAATATGATATATGATCAGCTTAATCAGCCTTTTTGTGTTTGTTGTTGTCTATCAATGAAGTCTTACCTGATGATATGGGTTTAACAATGATGATTGGAGTTGAATTGACTGTAGATTTATATGTTGAATAGTAATGATGTTGCTATTTGTATGTGGTTCAGAAATCTATGATGGTTCTGTGATTATTTTAGAATGATTCAGTGGTTTTATGTGTAACTCGAATATTATTTTAGAATGAAAGTGATTCAGTTTCAGGGTTCAGAGATTTAAGATTTGTAAGCGGATTTTATTAAGTAAAAGTGTGTGTATACATGGGTATTGTTAATACAGTAGCATATACATTTTGACATATTGTTAATCATATTCTATAGTTACACCAGTTTATTTCAGTGATGGATAAGAGTGTATGGTTTGATATTGGATAGCGCATTGACATAAATTTTTCTGGCTTAGTTTGATTGGTTTCAATGGTTAATTGAGACTTAGCGATTTGTTGATTCAGTAATTTGATGGTGATAGTGGGTCCGGTTTGAAATTTTGTTGAAAGGTGGCCTATAGGTTGTAATGTTTTAATCGGGTGAATCCAATGTGAAAAATTCTGAAAAGTGATCCATAAAGAATTGAATATAAGGGGGTTGCATCTCCCTTCCTGAAAGTGATGCAGACCGAGAGAAGGTTGCAATCTTATGCAGGTGGGTTCGTGCGTATTGGTATGAGTTTGCACTAGTACTAAATTATAAAGAATATTTTTCTTAATTAAAGAAGAAGAGAGATATGATAGCAGCGATGGTTTTCTCCCACATTGGGTTGCCACCTAAACATCATGGTGTTCATATGTGTTGACTTGTGTGATGATTTATTTTGTTCTTGCTGCACTTGATTACTGTCTAATTAATTACTAACAAAGTAATGATACACTAGTTCAAGTTAAACTGATGAAGAATTAATTGAAAATTTAGTTAACTGGGTATATGATGGTTATCTTCATAATAGGAGAATACATATGCAGGCTTACCTCATCAAAGTCATGTACATAAATCTAAATATAAATTTAGATGGCCAAGTGAGTTTTTAAAATATTGATTCACCCCCCCCCCCCCCCCCCCCCCGACCCCCCCTCCTAGTATTTTTCCTAATAGGGTTTCCATGGTTTTCCTAAAAGGTAGACTCCTAGGGTTCTTAAGTACAAACCATTAATTCCTTGATCCTTTTCTAGGAAACATCGATCCTAAGGTTTTGATGTCAAACCCTATATTTAAACCAATTCCACCTTTACCATGTCCTAGATCCTTTTAGAAAACCCTAGATATTGAATGTTAGGGTTTCTATGAAGGAAAAAATAGATCAGAGTTTCTCACTAGGGTTTTTCCTATTTAAGTTTCATGTATTTTTCAATCCCTAGATACTAAAAACTTTAAACTAGATGAAATATGCAAACACTAGGTTCAAAACATGCAGCAAAAACCCTAACTCATTTCTTTATTTAGAGACTTTATAAAACAAATATACATACCTCAAAGATCACATACCTTTGCCTTCCATTATCATTGGTTAGGGAACACCAATTTCCTATTTCAACCCTTCATCAAAGAACAAACCTTCTTCATAAATTTGTGACCTTGTTCCTTCTATT
Organism: Pinus albicaulis; assembly: GCA_034641835.2. NCBI lineage: Eukaryota > Viridiplantae > Streptophyta > Pinopsida > Pinales > Pinaceae > Pinus > Pinus albicaulis. The sequence continues at coordinate 750,651,118 of CM076584.1, read as the reverse complement.
TGACTATGTAACTTGTTGTCCAAAGAGACTTCTTCGGCACCCTATTCAAGCCTATTCGGCCCTCCTAACAGTCAATTCAAAAGCTCAGCCTACTCACCACAAGTATGTTACCTATTCATTCTATCCAAGGAAGTTAATCCACACACATCTAAGCACAAAGAAACTCTTTTTTCAGCTTCGCCTTTGTTGGCCAACTTCAGTCTTCTATCCTCTTCAAGGAGACTTTTTGGTTGTCTTAAGGAATATTTTAAGATACTTGCACCAAATTTTTCCTTTTCCTTATTTCATTATTTTCATCAATAGGTCTTATACCTATTTCTTATATATAAATATTGGTATTAATGAAGCCTTTCGGTCCTCCAAATAGGGATTTTCATGGCCACTACGTAGACCTTGAGAAAAAATCTTCTCTATCTTAATGTTGTTTAGATCTTATTACAAGGTATCTTATCTTGATTCATAGTCTAGTTTTGAAATTATATAAGGCCTTTCATCCCCTCCAAAAAATTCATGACAAGATACTCAATCCTTCTGCAACCTTCACACACATGTGACTCTATATTTCCATCAAATTTTAGCACAAAAACACCTTCCAATCCTTCGCTCTATTACAAAGAATTTCCTCCCTTTAATCCACACTTAATTTGATTCAAACAACTCTCTTGTAGCTTTGAATCAGGACTTCATATCTGAGGCTATCGATGCCAAATTCTGAACTGATTTTGGAGCAAAGACAATGTTGAAAACATGATTGTTCTAGACCTTAAATAACTCAAAAATTTGATAACCTTAAAACCTGAGTCTGGCAAGAAATCTAGCAAGTTTAATTCGTAGATTTGTTCAAGGTAAGTTACTTTCAAGTTGATGCATTTTTGCTTCTACATAATAAACTGCACTACTTTTTATATTTTAAAGAGAGATATTGTACAACCTAGTAATTCGAACTTACAAATTTATTCAGATTGGAAAGAACATATTGCCACTGATAGAAGAAGGTATGAGCAATGGTAATTCAAAGGTGTATTATTTGTTTTATTTTTCACTATCTAGTCAAAAGTGATGGAACAAGGTTGATATCATGAGTAGCAAGATGAAGGATACATGTATTTGTGATCTTGTGGTGTTTCCCATTACTTACATGTTTAATATATATTTAGTTAATACCTTCAACAGAAATAATACAAGAATTAACATCATTTATAATTGTATACCATCCAACAAAAAACTTTTGTATCTAATACATTGGAACTCTAGGGACAACCTCTGGTTGAAAGGAGGTCAATGCTTAGGAAATCCACTAAATTAAACAAAGACATTTCTTTTAAAAGTATTTTAAACATCTCTACCCAAAGAAAAATCTTGATTTGTAATGTTATTTTAATTCTTGGAAAAGTAAACAAACCCTTCAATATGGCCAACGTATTTTCTTACTACAAAGTTTCTGAAGTTATAGTGCAGTAGGATAAATTTTGAGAATAAAGACTCAATTCACAGGGGAGTAAAGAATCCAATGCACAAAATCTTAGCATAAATATGGAATGAAAGAAGGTGAAGTGATGGATTTTTTGAGCGCTTGATTAAGTTACTTTTGTATAAAGATAAAAAAGTATCCTTTACTAATAAATTTGCTTATAAAAATAGACACCAGTTGCTTCTTAACACAAATTCCAATAGAAGAGTAACACAATAAATGAGTTACAAAGAGAGAACACATACTATAGCCAAAAAATATTTGGAATCAATTGAAAACCTTTATTAATCTTCCAAGAAAACTTTTTCACATTACACAGAAAATACAATGTCTCCAAGAAAAATTTTGGAACCCCTACACTGGTCCCTCTATCATTTTTTAAAGGAAATTCACGTTCAATGAAAATTATAATTAATTGTCAACTGTATTAGCTACTTATTAACTATTTTAATTCTTAAACAACACTAAAAACTATTACAAAATTACAAAAATTATATCGTTTCATTTTCTTAAAAATCAAAGTCATTTAGAATTTCGAGACTATTTCTCCTTTGATGTAGCCTTAGGTTCTAAAACTTGAATGTTTAATGGAACCACAATATTTTGGCACTTTTTCCATAGTTCCATATCAAGAACAAGATATTGGACCATTCTATTATAATCCATCTTCAAATTAGTTACCTTAGCATAATTTTTCTTTTCTATAAACAAAGTCTTGATCTACCAAAGTAATTCAAAATTTCTTTTCAAATAATTACTATGGTCAAGCCCTTCAAATTTGTAGTTTTCTCATGTGATGAGTTTACTTTACTTTTGGCCTCTACTAAAAGTGATTGATATTTCTCCCATGAAATAAGATTTCATTGTTGTTCCCAAGAGGTTGGTAGGACTGCCCTGACTCTTTGATCAAAATTGGAATTGAAAAGTGCAACTGATTCTTTTAATCCTCCCAAAATGTTCTCTACTTGTTTCCTATACATATTCCTCTGCACCATTTTACTGATTTCCATTACTACAATTGTTCTATCTGTAATATCTACATCTCTCAGCTCTTAGGAATATTTAATATTTAAATAATCAATAATATTTTCTTCCATTTGTGTGCTCTCATGTGCTTTGTTTTTGTTTGCATTAATAAGTATTTCAGAGGCTTTTATCATAGCCTTATCCTCTACAGTAAAATTTATGTGGTACCAAAGGGCTCTAATATGGTGAATTATGCCATCCCAAATAATTTTTGTTGGATGAATTAAAGACATATTCCCTATGTTTGTCCTTTAGCTCTTTAATTTATGCATATGTTTCCTGGAATTTAGTATTCATTTGATTTATATTCTCTTTTTCTATATTAAGATGTCCTTATTTTATGCTTACCTATCATTTAGTATCATCCAGGTCCTTTTGCAGATTTTTGAGTTCATATTCTGATATTTTTAATTTATTCATGACTCTGGTTAATTTTTTGTGTAGGATCATATGAGTTAGTTGAGACCACCACGGTACACACATGTTTGTCCATTATTTATTGCAACTTTGTAAATTGTTTCTTGAGGATTGACAGCTCGTGATTTCTATCAAGCATCTCCTTTGTCAAAATTTATTTTCCCCTCTACACCTGGTCCAATTCAGGTGTCTGCACTTGCTCTACAACAAGAATCTTCAACTTATTTCTCAATAATTTCACTTCTGACTCTATATTTTGTAGCAAAGCTTGAATTATTGCTCCATCTTCAGGATTCACTCCTAGTTTGATGATTGAATTTTTAAACACCTCATTTTGAGTGTGCATGGGTCTAGAATTTCCCTTATCCTATTTAAGTTGATATATTACTCTTTCCAAGAGTTTTTATACTATAATATATGATAGAGAATTCTTGCCAAGATAATTATATAGAAATTCACATGTTTGTTTATGCGAATTGATCTTCTCAGGAAGAGGAATATATTTAGCATTCACATATAAATTTATTCTCTTGAATATTTTTCTTAGTGAAATAGATTGAGCAGATGGGTGGGTACAAGATAATTTTAACTGATTCCTCTCAAGGTCCATAGTTGAAAAGAGTTTGGTTTGGTAATTTGATATTGCCTGGGCTTCCAACTGCGTTGCACCATTACTTCTTAATTTAACATTTCTCTCTTAAATCTTCTAAAAGTCCTTATGTAAAACATTAATGGAAGAAGAAGTATCCTGATGAGTAGAAATTGGGGATGAAGGTGAACATTTTGTATCTCTCAATTGTACTTGGAACCCTATTTCATTTGAGGAATTTTCAATCAACTGAGAAAGAGTTTTTTCTTTAGTTTCTACTCCTTGAATTTTGTCTTTCTTGCTAGATTGTGAGTCTTCAATATCAATATCCATAAATTTTGGAGCATTCCTCTTCAAGCTTTTTTCCTTGGGAAGAGGATTTTCTACATATATTTTATGTTTTTGATCCTCTATACCAAAATTTGTTTGTTTTTCCAGCTCTAGTTTTGCTACATGGGTGTATGGTATGTTATTGCCTAAATCTACCTCAGGTTGAAGGAAGGCAGATTTCAGGGTAACATCAAACCACGCTTAATCTGGTAGCTAGCCCTACCAGATCAGGAGAGGGCTCTCTCCGAGTCAATCTCAGCAAAGATAATCAATAAGGCTTGAGATGACTTGAAATAAAGGTTGATTTTAGGCTAGGTATATAAGTAAAAGATTTTTATTTTGATTTTGGGGGTTTTGTTGGAATCAAAGGGAAAGGCAGTTTTGGGTCCGGGGATGAGGCCTAGTTTTTGCAGAGTTCTGTATGGGGCAAGGCAGGAAATTGTTTTGATGATTTGGGTTGAATGAATGGATAGTTCAGACCGGTGAGGAGCTGAAGAGGGAAAGAGGCATTCAAGAATCCTCTTCAAACAGATGAAAACATGGAAAATTAAACAAAACTCAAGGCAGAGCAAAGCAATCTAGTGAATTCCACCTTTATAACGTGTTTGTTTAATTTGAGAAGAAAGGAGAAGGAGAATGATACACATGAAACATCATTAAACTTACAATCACAGAGAGAAACACACCATCAAAAAATAGAGCCACATGGATCCCAAAGAGTGTTGCGAACCCTGCTCTATTCCTTTGCCAAAATTGCAGAGATGAAATGTACAATGAAGTGCCAAGCAATCCCAAGTGTCCAACCCTGAAAATGACTGAAGAACTACAAGATATAGACAAGCCTAACTCATCCCCATGCCTCTAGGGGTTGAGCTCACCATTCTAGGAGCTGTTTCAATAGGATCTAAACTAAGAACTGGAAAATAGGCAATGAAACAGCTTGCCTCTATAAGATAGGAAATTGATTCATTCAATTACATTTCACTTTTTGGTGAATGAATCTACTTGCATGAGTAAAAATGTGCCAAAATTACATCAAAGTCATGAAATTACATCAAGTTACATCAAGAGTTGTACATATGAAGATAAAAAAGTCAAACTGGCCAAAACTGGGCGAAAATCTGAGCTGTTGAGTGAAAAAGGAGCCAAAATTCCCAATGCACCACCCCTGAAATCTCTATGTGTCGCGCCACTTTGAGGCTAATTTTGAGGGCCTTCCTGAAATCCAAATTGCGTGAAGGATAGCTCATTGGAAAGCTCTGCCTGTCTAATTTCCAACCCAAGTGGAATTTCTGAATTTGGTTTCCATTTACCCCTCCAAAAATCAAATCTCTCAACACTACTTCTTGTGTGTCCAAAAAGTGGCAGAAAGGCAATTTTTAGGGTGTTTTTGACCCTTCAAGAAACCCAAAGCTTGTCAAAATCCTTAGGTAATGGGTAGGCATGCATAAATTTTGATGAAAAATCTAGAAATACAAATTTTTCCTCAAGAGGAGCTGCCAATTATAAGGGCGCGCCAAGTGGCTCGACGCGTCGGGCAGAAAAATCTATGTAAAGGCCAAAAAATTCAAAATTGACAAAAAGTTTCCCAAATTTCTTGAAATTTGGGCTGAAGGTCCACCATCAAGTGCTATGCTGAGCCAAAGAAGCTTCAGCCAAAATTTGGAGTCTATCATGCCTTTTGCGACGCTTTAGTGCCCTCCTTAGTTTTGCCTTCAGGATCTTGATTCTCGCCTTACAAACATGATTTCGCGCCCAATAATGGTTCTTCATGTGCCTCAACATGTTATTTTTCTTATTGGCCTTCTCTAATAGCTTCTCCAAATGAATATTGACCCTCTCAAGCCAAGTCTCTCTATCATCCTCAATCTCCCGCTCAATGGATGTCATCTCGGTTTGGCTTCTTTGGGCAGCTTGCCGGTTCTCACGGATGTTTTGCAACTCCATGATGGTTTGCTGATATTCCAAATGCTTGTTTCGCTGCTCTAGGTAATTTATGATCCATTGGGCTCTTTGAAACTTGACGGTCAATGTGTCTATCTCTGCCTTCTGCTCCTTAATAGTCTCTCTCAACTTTGAGCTTGGAGAGCTCAAATCCCCATCAATCAGTATGAAACCTGTATCTTGACCTCCTGAAGGCCCCTCATCCTGCATAGGCCTCTTACCTCTGTCCTGTACCTGTACCTGTGCTGCTGATGATGGCAACGAGACCCCTTCCACCCCAGGTGGAGATAGTACTCGTCAGGCTGTCGCAAATAATCCTCTAGTGCCTCTTTGATAAGTGACATATGTCGGCACACTAGTAGTCTCTACCTCTTGACCTCCATACTGATGTGAAGGTTCACCTGCATCATGAATAACCTCTGGAGGAACCTGAGGAATGGTGAAGAAATCATGGGAAATGAAATCCTCCCATGAAATACCCTGCAATCCAAGCTAATGTACAACCACGATCTTAATGAGTGCATAGTGATAAATATTGTTGTACTGCTGCTCGGGAGTTTTCCTCTGCACAAGAGTGGTCATTCTCTCGATATTCCGGCACATGAAATAAGGGATGTTCATCATCCTCACCCTGGTGAAATGCATCAATACCCTGATATGATAGGCATAGAGGCGTGAAAACCGGCCCTCACAACTGAAAAATATGATAATGAGTTTTATCAAAGGCGCATAGGACTCCTTTAGGAATCAGAATGGGAATACTCTACTGAGCTGTCTCACAAAGCTAGGCCTGATATATGGTTCATAATGCACTCTGTCCACCTACTGTCTTTTGTTCCATTGTTCACCCACATTCGGTATTCCGGTTGCTTGAGAGATAGTTTTTGGTGTCAAAGTGAAATTTACACCAGCAAGAGTGACCTGACCATCATGTAAATGCAATACAAACAAATGAGCCAACTCCTGATGATAATGAATCCTAGCAATCATTTCACAAAACTGATAGCATGACTCTTGTTGGAAAGATGCCATGGCAAGTGGACAAGCCTGCAATTCATCCAATGAGGTGGGCTCCTCTCTCACATGTCTGCCACTCTTATGAGGCCTTCTAGGTGCATGTAACTCAGTGGTGGAATCATTGTCTTGGTCATATGATGTATCAGTGTCTGTCTCCATGATGTCCAAGGTTTATGCAAGATGTATGTTGGCTTGTATGAGATGAAAATGAGAATTTTTGGTACTTTTGTTTTAATTTCCAAATATGGTAGTGTGGGAGGGACTGTGGGGAAATAGGGCAGTGGGGACAATGGACTTTAACCAAGTGGAATTTGCCTTTTGAAAACTTGTGATTTGACAAATTTAGGGACAAGGGACAGCCACTTGATTTTTTTCGGGTAACTTGGGATTTGGGGAAATTTTGCAAATGGGATAGGGATAATGGGAATGAGATGGATATGAGTGGCTTTAGGGACATAGGGAGATAGGGGATGAAATGTAGTAATGAGATAACAGTGAGGGGGAAGAAAAAACAAGGTGGAGAATTGAGTATTTGGCACAAAATTATTTTTTTTAAATACCAACTTCAAAACCCTAAGGGAGAAACTCTCAACAAGATGATAGGGTTTGAGTTTTGCATTTAAAATCTCATAATCCATTTTCAAACTTTTGTAAATGGCAATTAGAAGGTCACACGAACTTACTTGGAGCAATATTGACCGAATCGGTTCAAAAATTTGGAAGAGATGGCAAAAACTTGGTTGTCTGCCTTGTGCGTTGCGCGCTAAACCCAGTGCACCGCGTTGGTTCAATGCGTCGTGCAAGATCAATTTAACCCACAGTGGAGCGGCCCTATGCGCCGCGCTCAGCCTATGCGTCATGACCACTACCCAGTGCATTGCGCTATGCAACTTACACAGTCTTCGCTCCAAACTTGTTTCTTCCCTTCCTCCACGATTTGTCTTGGCTCAATGCTATCTTTGGCATGCAAATGAATTTTTGAAACACAAAAATCATATTTGTACCAAAGACTTTGATTTTTGATTTGAAAAAACCCACTTTACAATGTTTGAAAACTTTGGCACTTTTTCAAAAGAATTTTGTTTTGCTTGGTTTTGATTTTTGGACTGAACGATGAGTTTCTTGTCTGTTTTGCAGGGATGGATGGCATGGAGTTTTGACAAAGGCGACTAGGGCTGCGAATGAAGCATTATTACAACTGAATAATTTGAAAATTGCATTGCATTTGTTACAAAAGGATAAAATAGACAATTTTTCTTCAAAACAGAGTTTTGAACAAAAATCATTATCAAGCATTACGATGATGAAATTTTTGCAGTGAAACCTTATTTGAAGCTTCCTCATGTGCCTGCTAGCCATTATTAGACATTTTGAGACCTAATTAATAAAACCCTAGACCTAATGAGACTAAAAACCCTAAAATGACTGTTTGCCTACCAGGAGACCAGAAATGACTGTAAATGATTTTGATGAACAGAACTAGGCCAGCATGTACAAGACATGAGGGATATGAGTGACAAGACCCTACCGTCATATGATCCATGCTCCTAATGGAATGCAGCTGACTGAACTGAGTGAGACACCTAAAATGAAATGCAACAAGAGAAATTTGATCTCTGACAGAGGGATGAAGATACCGACTCTAACATGGTACACAATTTATTTTTGTGATTCTTTTGGAAATTACTTGATGATGATCATAATTCAAGTTTACCCCTTGTCCAAGACTGATTCTTTCATCATTATTTCAACTTATTTTGCAGCTTGTCTATTGTTTACAATAAAAGGACCAACTGTTCTAGGTAATTTAAACATGAAACCTTTACGAGCTAGAACAAAATGGACTTGATCCACATTTAGGCTATGTCTGATGAATTATAGGTAGCTTGTAAGGTGGGTTATTTGTAACATATAACCTTATTTCTAAACAATATTCAAAGATATACTAGTCACAGCCCTCGTATATTTTCTCAATTGCAAAAAGGATTTTTCTTGTGGAATAATTCTAGGAGAAAATTGATTATTAATAATATTGTATACAATTGGCATAAAATAATATATATAATAGGAAAAACCTTCATTGTTTTCTTTTCTTCTAACAATGCTATTCCAATCAATGACATATTGTTTCCTCTTATTAGAATAAAAAATATTCAACCCCAAATCAATAAATTAATTGGCATGAGTGTATAGGAAAAGGTAAATTAGTAGAGATGGATATCTAAAGTATCCAGTGATGTTGAAATTTTGAAATTGGAGGTTAATGGAGTATTCCCAATAGGAAAGAATATCTAATATATTTTCTTGTTGTATCATTAACTGAAAAAACCTCAAAGCCTAGTTATTTATGATCCCTATATCCTCTTTCTCCATAATACCCATAATAACTAAAAGAAAAAATTCAAATAATTTCTTCATATTTTCTTTAGAAAAATATTGATAAGTGACTATGAGGAAATCATCTGTAAAAGTGGTGTAATTGTCATACTCTGGGAAATTTAGGGCTTGGAAAATCAACTAGAAGTGACTTGTAAAATTTTCTCGCCTAAATAATTCATCACAAAATTCTATTGAGGATAAAGCGAAGAGGTCAACCAACTAAAAAAAATATGGAAAATGATAAGTAAGGGGAATAATTACAACATATAGGCCAAACTTAACTACTTAAAAGGGGTCCTTAGACTCATTTTCATTGGAAAATAAGCTTTGACAAACTTCCATGAGGTTCAATGAACAGACGAGGTAAAAAATGTCCCTCTCCATATCCATTAAAGGAATATGGGTGGTCAATGAAAAAAGAGTAGGTTTCCTGGTTATTTTAACACTTTGTTCCATAATTAAAAACAAATTTAATTGGGTAATGTCGTTACTTGGGTGTTTTTATGAGGAGGACATTGCAATTTTGAACCAGGAGCGAAAACAAAGTCTGTTTGGAAATGAAAAGGCATGGAATGGAATAGAGCGAAACTTTCTTTAACAATGAGGCGAGACAATGAGAATGATATGGATATGGAAGAAAACAGTACAAATGGGGTGAGGTGGATGATGATGTGGAAAATTGAGTTGGCCCTCTGGATCTGTGCTCGCCTTATGCTTTGGGTGGTTTTCATAGAAACCCCTTACTGACCTCATGGACTCTCGAGATGATAGATAGTTTTCCCATTGAAGATGTTGGGGAGGATCATATTCGTAGATATACTAGTTGGTTGTTTCTAGAAGAAACCTCTTAGGGGTTCCTCTCCATTTGACATTTGTTTAATTTACACTGTCAAGTTTGGATGTGATGATAGCTTAATCCAAATGTGTCTCCATGTGCTTGCAACGCGCAAGTTCTTTAATGTTTTGTCGTTATGCACATACGTGGGGTGGCCCCCTTTTTAAAATTTCATATTAATAAGCTCCACGGAAGGGGTCGGGTGTATGGCGATGTGGAAAAGTGAGTTGGCTTACCTGATCTATGCTTGCCTGATGCTATGGGTGGTTTCCATAGAAATACCTTTCCACCCTCATGTACCCTCGAGCTGATAGATAGTTTTCCCAAGGGATATAGTAGGGAGGATCACAGTTGTAGATCTCCTAGTTGGTTGTTTTGAGAAAAAACCTCTCATGGGTTCCTCTCCAGATCATAACATTCATTCAATTTACATTGTCAAATTTGGATGTGATGACAATTTAATCCAAGCATGCGTCGATGCACTTGCAACTTGCTTGTTATTTAATTTTTCATCATTATGCACATATGTGGGGTGGCCCACTTTCATATGAATAATCACCACTTTATATAATTTAGACCTGAAATGTTAGGCTCACACCGTAGACATAGGATAAAATTTTAGGCCTAAAATTTTAGGCTCACACCATAGACATAAAAATTTAGGCCTGGAATGTTAGGCTCACACCATAAACATAGGATACAAATTTAATCCTGAAATGTTAGGCTCACACCATAGACACAGGATAAAAATTTAATCCTAAAATTTTAGGCTCACATTGTAGACATAGTATAAAAATTTAGGCCTCAAACGTTAGGTTCACGTCGTAGACATAGGTAACCCTATCATTATGAGTGCCTTGAAGAACAAGTCTCCTCACCACCACTATCTCATGGAGCACAAGAGTTCTTAGAAGGTGTCGGTTGAAACATACGGATCCATCCTTACAGATATATAGGGAGGCCACACTAAATATGGCTGGATATGAGAGTTCCCTGGTTCAAATTATATATTTTTTTAATGCTTAGATATTTGATGGATATTCGACGTTAAGTCAAAACCATCAAATATTTGAATCCACACCGACAGAACAAACCGTCAGATATCCAAATTTGTATTGATCACACTGAATTTTTATAACATCACTTATCTGACGCCAAACCATCAGACATACGACTCCATACCTACGGAACAAACATTCGAGCATCTAACTTCATACCAACGGAAAAAACTATCGAATCTTGTCGGACTAGACTAATATGACATTGATTCTCTGATGCCAAATATCTTACGAAACAAAGGTGTTGGTGTCAAATATCCTACTTCAAAGCGTCGGATTTGGAAACTCATTTTTGGCATCTTGGGTGCCAAATATCTGACGTTAAGCCCGTCGCATATCTGACGCCTATTGGCATTGCAAAACCAACCGCAAAGTTTTGGATGATTAAAGGATTTTTTTGTCATTTTGGGCATTGGATATCCGACGTTAGTCCCATAAAATATATGACGCTTAATAAATGGTCAACTATTTTATGACTCCAATATGTCGGATAGCCGCCAAAAGTGAGTCAAATAACCAATTAATATACGTTGTATTTTCTCCCCATTTGTACTAGTGATTGTTGCATATGAGACATAACTATGAGCATGTTAAAAAATTCAATAAACAAACCTTGGTAATATGGCACTTCCTTCTATATTAAGGTTTCCATATGATCAATCATAAAACTCAACTCTACTTCAAGTGTCAAACTCCAGTTTTCCAACATTGATTGTTTAAACACTTTTTTTATGTTCTGAACTAGGGAATCTAGTGAATCAAGGTATCTAGAGATCAGATATATAGGTCTCTAATAACTTAGAGCCTACATACATTTCTCTATATGTTTATGTCTAATGTCCTGCCACCCCAGTACAAATTCTAGGATTTTTTTCAAAGTCAACTTAAAATCCACAAAGACTACCCTTAACTTTGTGTTTACCCACTCCCCTTCATTTGACATCAACCTTATATTTGAACTAATTTTTTCCATGAAAAAAAAAAAGTTTTATGGATTTATATTTTGGGCGTATTTTTTGTCAAATAATTTGGTTTCATAAAAAACATAATAAATAAATATATATAGAGAGATTCTATACCTATTATGAACTATATTTATTTTATTTATTTTTCTCATGCAAGTTTCTAATCCAGACTTATAAAGGAACGCAATAAAATACAAAAATACACATAAACACAGATATGCGACAGAAATAAAACTTCATTTCATTAATATAAAATAATTGTAACATCCTTACAGATAGAATGGAAATAAACTACCTAGGGCGTTGGTAGCTTATCTCTAAGAAGATATGTGGCAGATACAAGCCTCTGAACTGTGTTACAATGAGGCTCAAGGGAATTTTTATTATTGAACAATATAGGAAAAACCCTAAAAAACCAAAACCCTAAACCCAGGAGATGAAACGCCAAGAGTTTGTGGGCATTGTTGGGGTTAGGTTGGCATCCAACTTCCCAGGGTCGTAACTTGTTCATATTATCTCTGTTTGGCACGTATGATATATCATCAGAAATACCTCTCCGAGTACTACATGTTTTGTCGTAGGCACCTACCTATTGCTATAGGCCTATTGCAGACTTAAAAAAATGTCATTTAGGGGGTAAAAACTGCTCTGGAAGTTCAAGCCCTGAAAAACTGCTAAAATAGTAAATGTTGCTATAAAAAAGGAATAGGTGGGTGGCCACCAATATCCACTTGGATCATTCCTCCCCCTTAGGAATCAATGGTCCTCATTGTGTGAAAAGCCTCCATGATGTGAGGAAATTTATGTTGAACCTGGTCCTTGGTGAGCCACTTTCCCTTATGAAGGAGTTTGTTTGCTTTGACAACTCAATATAGTTGGATCCTCTATTGGCGAATGTTCTTGATCTGTGTATCCATGATCCAATCAGTTGTGGCTTGCTCCATGCAGTCTGGGTTTAACTTTGTTGGTGTGAGTTGTTCTATAATATCGGATGTGTCCAGTAGAGGTGGAAAGTAGGGTTGAAGGAGTTCCACATTGAACATTGGGTGCAGACCAAGGAATGGTGGAATACTCAGCTTGAAGAAATTGTCCCCTATAGCCTTTGTGATGGTGTATGGCCCATAGCAGAGTGGGTGAATCTTGCGGTGAGTTCCAGTGAGGCACTCCTTATACAAATTTAGCCACACTTTGTCGCCCACATCGAACTTGTGTGGCACCCAATGTTGACCATGTCATTTCTTGTACTTAGCATTGGATCTTCAAATATGTTACGAACATGTTGGCAGATGTGCTAAATGCGCTCAATGAATTTGTTCGCCTTGTTCGCTTCAAACTGGACATGAGTTGAATCTGCTTGAGTATCCGCAAATTCCATGGTTGGAATCCCAAGCCCACCTGAAAGGAGTTGTGGTTGGTTGAGTTGTGGAGATCCCAATTATAGATGTGTTTTACATAGGGGAGACTCTCATCCCATGTACATGGATTCTTTGAGTTGTACATGCACAGAATTTGTACAATCATCATGTTGACGACCTATGTTTATCCATCGATTTGGAGATGGAAAATTGTGGACTTGGTGAGCTTGGTTTCCAGCATCGACCAAAGGTTGGACCAAAATGTACTCAAGAACTTGTTATCCCAAGCTGAGATAATAAACTATGGGATCCCAAAGTGTACCCACACTCATTCAAAGAAGAGTTTAGCAGTAGATTTTGTTGTGATATTCTTCTTCTATGCTGCCATAATTTTCATCTTCAAGAATTTGTCAATGACCACAAAAACACAGTCGTTTCCATGCTTAGTAGAAGGAAGGCCTGACATGTAATCCATGGAGATGGATTCCCATGCTTTACTAGGGGTAGGAAGCGGAGTATAGAGGCCTTGCTTCTTGATGATCTGTTTGGAAATGGCACAAGCAGTGCATGATCTGATGTACTTTCAGACATCATGTCAAAGGTTCAGCCAATAGAAATACTTCTACAGTACTACCACTATTTTCTTGACCTCAAAATTCCCAGCAACCTAACTGTAGTGCACTTCCCAAAACATCTTGGCACGATCACTTGAAGCAACACAAAGGTGTCCCGAGTGACATAACAGTGCATCATTGAGGTGAAAATTTGGAACTTTCTTACCCTCCAAGGGCATCTTGTATGTGTGGAAAAATTCTGGATCGCTTCATAGAGAAGCGGCCAATCGGAAGTCTTGTGCCCTCAAGATTTGAGCACGGTGGTTAGTGCCACGATCGGCAGTCTGCAACATTATTTTTGTTGCCATTATTGTACTTGATGTTCAAATGAAACTATTGCAGCGTTGTGGACCACTTCTTATGGAGATTTTTCTGCAACTTCCCTTATGTATGTATGAACTACAGGGGTTGGTCGTCTGTGTGGATGATTGTTTCCTTCCCCAAATGTAATGCTTCCATTTTCGGCAATTCTGCACAATGGAATACATCTCTTTTTAATAAGTGGGTTAATTTTGGACTGTTGAATATTGCAACAAGAAACAGTGAAGGAGGCATCTTGAAACATCATTCCTAATCCTAGTTGAAAAATAATCACCTAAACTAGGTGGGGCCCACACAGGTGATTTTTGTCGTAAAGTCTATTTTTAAACTATCTCTATTTTTAGACATGTCGATCATATTCTATGAGTTGCGAGATGCTATTTGTGGATGGTTGGTCAAGTTGGAAAAATAGATGGATTTCTATTTTTAGACATATTGGGCGGAATCTACTTTTAGATTTCCAATCTAAAATATATATGTCGAATATTATTAGCTCTTAATAATAATCAGACTCTAAACAACAACTTATTCTCTTGGAGCACTTCAGTTCAGTGCACAGATGTGGCACGGGAGCTGACAAAAGGAATTACGCTATTCCTAAGGGTTTAGTGGAGCTAATGCATGGAGGACTTCAGTTAGAACTCATGTGACATAGTTTGGTGGAGTTGTAGAAGTAGTCGATGGAGTTGTGTTCAGTTTAACTCAGTTAGACACAGTGGAGATATTTGTATCTAGTCTAACTGATTGATACACTAGTGAGAGTGGTGTGAATTAATTAATAATTAATTCACTAAATATTAACTCATTAATCAACTGAAGAATACATCAGTTAACTACAGTGCATGGACAGTTCAGTGGAGACCAGTGGAGAGGTAGGTGAAAGAGCAAGTGTGACTATCAGTTGTGACTATAGTGTTCCATTGTTTGCACCAAAAATTTAGTAGAGATGTCTTTAAGGATTGCATGATCAAGGCTGGAGAAATTTGAGTTCATCCAGAGCCATTCTTCAGCAGGGATTGCGCAGTAGAGGCAAGCTAGCAGGTGGCAGAGATCGGTGCATGGATTTGCTAGATCAGGACGTGATTAGTGTGTAGTGATTGGATTGTACTGAGAGCTTGTGATAAGCTTTGTATGAGGATTGTTACATGATCTCTATGACATATATTATATACAGATAGTTGGGGTTTTTAGCTTCAGGCTTTCCTGTTAAAACAATTGTGTTAATATGCGTGAATTTTTATGGTTTCATGTGTGCATGCAATTGATTTAATTTCTGCATGTGATGATCAATGGTGGAATAGATTATGTATTGTGCATGAAGTAAAATAGTGTGTGATTAGGAGAATCTTGGAAATATGCATGCATAGTGCATATAATTTCTACATGGTATCGGAGCGTTGATCATTAAAGCAATTGCAATTATTGAAACAGTTGAGTTTTGTGCTGGTGGAATTCGAAATTGCTGCAGTGTTTTCTTGGCGTCGAATTTGAGCATTCATTGAAATGTCTTTCAACGGATTGTGATTGGAGTATGCCCTTGAGGGTAGCTTGAATTATATTGCATGGAAGGACAGGATGGAGGCGATGCTAGAGGATAATGGGTTGAAGGAGTTCATAGATGTTGATATTCCTAAACCGGGTTTTAGCGATGCAGCCGCACTTGACGCATGGAAATAGAAGGTAGCAAGTTGTCGAAGGATTATGTTGGAAGGTGTGAAGGATCACATTGTGTCCAGCCTTCACAGTAAATCCACACCATTCTTGATGTGGAAGGATTTTACAGAATTTTTCCAAAGCAGAAGTGACCAGAGGAAGTTGGCACTTAAAGACAAGTTCAGGAAAATAAAAATGGAGAAGAATGACACTATTCCAGTATACTTGACAAAGTTTTTCCACTGCAGGGATGAGCTTGGGAGTGTAGGAGTTAGTTTGGAAGAAGAAGACTTGGTGAGCTTGGCTCTCCTTGGGCTTCTGAAGAGTTGGCATAGCTACGAAGACTCTTTCAATGGACGGGAGAAACTGCCAGGATGGGAGCGACTTTGGTCGGATCTTGTGCAGGAGGAGATAATGCGGAGCACCAGGGATGGCTCTTCATCAAAGAATGATGATGAAGAGGATTGTGCTTTGGCTGCAAAAGCAAGGAAAGGGAAGGGGAATAAAAATCCTTCTCAATCCGGTGCGGATGGCAAAGAGCGTGACATGTCCAAAGTGAAGTGTTTTCACTATCACGAACATGGGCATTTTACCACAAATTGTCCACGGAAGAAGAAGAACAAGCAGGCTGCTAGAGTTGCAGCTGGTGAGGCTCTTGCCTCGCAATTTGAGTTGGACTTCTCATTGATTGCATGCATGGTGTCTAATGCATTGGGATCAGGGTGGTACTTTGATAGTGGTGCTTCCTTTCACATGACGGGAGATGTGAACCTTTTCAGTGACTTGGTGGATAAATATCTCTAGTTGCATGTTGAGTTGGGTGACAATGGACAATACAATGCAACTGGCATTGGTACCATTACCTTTCAGAGGGATTCAAGTAAACTCATTATTTTACAAGATGTAGTGCATGTTCCAGGTTTAAAGAAGAATTTAATCTCAGCTGCAATGTTAGAGGATAAAGGGTATGATGTTGTCTTTATTGAAGGAAAATTTTTCCTTCGGTACAAAGCAACAGGAAAAGTCAAGAAGGTTGGTATTCGAGCGAAGAATCTCTACAGACTTGAAGTATATGGGACTTCTACGGAGTTTCCTACTGTTGGGAAGTGCAAGAAAGACATGCAATTGAAGCTTGAGAGGGAGCAGGATTTGCATGCAGGTAAGAGTGAACCTCAGGATGTGGAGCAGCCACAACATGAGGATCACGGAGTAGGAGAAACCACTCATGCAGAGAAATTTCGTGCCAGATGAGCAGAGGGAGTGCATGCAGCTATACCACCAGGTGAGAGGTGGGGTGACATGCATGAGTAATCCCAAGAGGAGATTTCTGGGCAGGATTCATTGAGATGGTGTGGATCTCATGAATTGAACCTAGCTACGAGGTGCCCACAGATCAGCAGTAGCATGATCAGTTGAATTGATGTAGGCAGATCAAAGTGACAGTGTCAGATACTGTAGCACGGTTCAGAGTTGACAGCAAGTGCAGAGTGCATGGGTGCAGAGTTCAACAGCACAATGGTTCTTGAAGACATGTGCAGTAGCTAAGCAGAAGTCGAAGACTTTGATGATAGATGCATCATATTGATTGATTTGTTTGGAGCCTTTCATTTTTGGAAGTTTTGCAGCAAGAGTTGCAGAGCAGATGCATGGAGTTGCATGGTGCTTGCAAAGGTTGCAGGGTGAATGCATGGAGTTTCATGTCGCATGCAAAGATAGTCCTTTCTTGTTGAGAGGGAGTGTTGAATATTGCAACAAGAAATAGTGAAGGAGGCATCTTGAAACATCATTCCTGATCCTAGTTGGAAAATAATCACCTAAACTAGGTGGGGCCCACACAGGTGATTTTTGTCGCAAAGTCTATTTTTAGACTATGTCTATTTTTAGACATGTCGATCATATTCTATGAGTTGCAGGATGCTATTTGTGGATGGTTGGTCAAGTTGGAAAAATATATGGATTTCTATTTTTAGACATACTTGGCGGAATCTATTTTTAGATTGCCAGTCTAAAAATATATATGTCGAATATTATTAGCTCTTAATAATAATCAGACTCTAAACAGCAACTTATTCTCTTGGATCACTTCAGTTCAATGCACAGATGTGGCACAATAGCTAACAGAAGGAATTACGTTATTCCTAATGGTTTATTGGAGCTAATGCATGGAGGACTTCAGTTAGAACTCATGTGACAGATTTTGGTGGAGTTGTAGAAGTAGTTGGTGGAGTTGTGTTCAGTTTAACTCAGTTAGACATAGTTGAGCTAGTTGTATCTAGTCTAACTGATTGATACACTAGTGAGAGTGGTGTGAATTAATTAATAATTTATTCACTAAATATTAACTCATTAATCAACTGAATAATACATCAGTTAACTACAGTGCATGGACAGTTCAGTGGAGCCCAGTGGAGAGGTAGGTGAAAGAGCAAGTGTGACTATCAGTTGTGACTATAGTTTTGGATTGTTTGCACCATAAATTTATTAGAGATTCCTTTAAGGATTGCATGAGCAAGGCTGGAGCAATTCAAGTTCATCCAGAGCCATTATTTAGCAGGGATTGCGCAGTAGAGGAAGGCTAGTAGGTGGCAGAGATCGGTGCATGGATTTGCTAGATCAGGACCTGATTAGTGTGTAGTGATTGGATTGTACTGAGAGCTTGTGATAAGCTTTGTATGAGGATTGTTACATGATCTCTATGACATATATTATATACAGATAGTTGGGGTTTTTAGCTTCAGGATTTCCCGTTAAAACAACTATGTTAATATGCGTGAATTTTTATGGTTTCATGTGTGCATGAAATTGATTTAATTTCCGCATGTTATGATAAATGGTGGAATAGATTCTTTATTGTGCATGAAGTCAAATAGTGTGTGATCAGGAGAATCTTGGACATATGCATGCGTAGTGCATATAATTTCTACATGGACTGTGTCGGAAAGTGTCTCACTGTGATATTTCACGAGATGCCCCTATTGAGTATGAACTGCCCCAATAGCATAGTCATAAGCATTTATCTCGATCTTAAATGGTCGTTGCAAGTCTCGTAATGTGAGCATTGGTGCAAAGCACATGCAATGTTTCAACTCTACAAACGCCTTCTATTGAGATTCAAACCAAAATAAGTTTTCTTTCACTCCTCCTTTGGTGACTTGACTCAAAGGCCAAGTGATATGAGAGAATCCCAACATGACCCTGCAGTAGAAATTGGCAAGACCCAGAAAGCTACGGAGCTCTGTTAGAGTGGTTCGGGCTAGCCAATATCGAATGACTTGGATCTTGCTTGGATCCACATGGACCCCCCGCTCATCAATAATGTGTCACAGATATTGAACCTGGGTCATGCGAAAATTTCACTTCTCCAAATTGGCACACAACTTGTGTTGTCGCAGTGTTTGGAGGATCTATCAGATGTAGTGGAGGTTCTCTTCCCAAGTCTAGTTGAAGATCAGGGTGTCATCCAAGTACACCACCACAAATGAGTTGGGGAATGGCCACAATATTTCTTCCATCAGCCTCATGAAGTTTGTGGGAGAATTCATCAACCCAAAATGCATGACCAGCCATTCGAAAAGGCCCTCCTTGGCTTTGAAGGTAGTCTTCCACACATCAAAGGGTTCTATTGGTACCTGGTGATACCTAGACTTCAAGTCGATCTTGCTAAAAAAAATTCCCCCCTTGAGTTGGTCCAAAAGGTCATCAATCCATGGGATACGGTACCTACTCTGGACAGTGATCTTTTTTAGCACCTGATAGTAAATACGGAGTCTCCAAGTCCCATACTTCTTCTACACCAACATGATCGGGCACCCACGGGGCGATGAACTTGGGCATATGTGACCTTTATGAAGCAGCTCCTAAATTTTCCTCTTTATTTATTTGTTCTCCACAATAGAGCATTGATAGATTGGTCCATTGGGAAGCAGCGCACCTAGGGTCAGATCAATGGATTGCTTGACCTGATAGTGCATAGGCACCCCTGCGAGTGAGGTGCAGATGTCTCCATACTCCTCCATGACCTTTTCCATATGTTGTTGTCATGCGAAGGAGGCCTGTCTAGAGGTCATGGCCAAAGTCTTCTTCTTTCCCTAAGGGCGGATCATCGAGAAAAAAATTTCCTAGTTTTGGAAATGAGCTTATTGCATTGTTTTGCAGTAACCAAAGATATGGCGGTAGGCGATGCTAACTCTGGTATCCTATACAACTTATTTCCCAAAGTAACAATAACAACATGAGGCTTGGACTCATACACAACATGTCGCTTCCACAAGTATGTGTTGAGGAGGTAAATCCCCTCTGCGGACAGAGGCGATCCCTACTAGCCCAGCAAGGGTCTAGCAACAATCAAACAATGTTACGATGCAAGTTCCTAGTTACGAATGAAAATACTAAATATGGAAGCCTACCTGGAATCCGATGCTATGATCTGAAGAAGAGAGCGTCCCCGTTCCTCAGCCTCGGTAGATCACGATCCCTCCACGATCTCCGCGGATGAACACCTGCACATGCAAGAAACAAACAGATACAAGCATAAAACCCGGCATACGTAACTAAATATCAGTCAGAAAGGATATTACTCATATTAACATAATGGAAAACAGAGTGGAACCATAATCGTAATCATCCATTAAATAACAATCGAAAGAAAGATTACAACCAATGTTATGACGTCGTGTTCTCCTTCGGATGGGTCTCTAGTAGTTCACGTCTCGCAAAGCTCGCCAGGGAAAGGGCAAACCTCTCCTGAGTCTCTCGACAATAGTCTCCTTACTTGAGTCGGCCTTAAGGGAAGGAAGAGGGCTCTTACAGCACAAAGGCTCTTGGGAATTTGGAGATTCAAAGCTTAGGCACTTCAAGACTAGCTTGCTATGGAATTGAGCAGGCTTTTATAGATGGGGAAAGAGGGAGTTGGGATCCCTATTATTGTGGGATTGGCCCTATCAACAAGGAAGGTTCCATGGGAGGTGGCAAAACCACTTCCTTTCCATAGAACTCCCGCAGCCAAACCTCCCAACTCAAGATAGGCAATGGTTTCTGAGTTTGTTGGAACTCAACTTCCGCCATCTTTATTTAAAAAGCAGTCCCTAAATTGGGTGGCGCGACTACTGCTCTATGACAGAGCGCCAGTTGGCGCGACCTCTTTGCAGGATTTTCCCCATTGGCGCGAGTACTGAACTGTCTGCCCGCGCCAATGCAAAAAGGGATGTTTTTCATGATTTTTGCAAGGAGATGTCTTAAGGGCAATTAAAGCTCATGCTTAGAGGGATGCATTGATGATGGTTTCAAGGCATGACAATGTTCACAGGTCACAAAATGGGTCCTCCATTGTGCGGGATGGGGAATGGTAGGGACGGTGACAAATTACTGTGTAACAGATGCCCCCTAAAGTATGAGGCCCGAGAGAGAGAGGAGTGAAATGCTTTACGAGAACATGTTCAACTGAAGGCCCGCCGTCGGAAAACCTGCGCAGAAAGATACAACTGATATCTCAAGTACATGATGTATATGTGGTATGGACGCAGCCATCCGAAACAGAGTATGCTATAATCCGGATCCGGGGTATGGGCGCAACCATCCAACTAGGATCAAACAAATAGACTCAGGTATGGTCGCAGCCATCCAATTAGTGAGTCATGTACATAATGATAATAATCCACAATCGCAGCCTGGATTATAACAGACACAATCCAGGGTCTTGCGCTCCATCTCGACCCAACAAAGTACAAGTTCAAGCATGCGAATATAGCAGGTGAAGTCAGACATCACGAGAACATCGTCCCCGATTACCGACCCGATGATGAAAGTTGTTAGCAGGCCCAGCGAGAGAAACCACCAAATAATGACAATAGTCCTCAGGTACTACGGAAGGTACAATCTCTGACATGCGAATAAATGAGTTCACGTCGAACACCCGTAGAATCACTCGATCGGAGGCCAATGATGAAAACCTCACGTCGAATGCGACGAACTTGCCATTGAGGCATGCAGGCTCCAAGGTACCATAAGGGAGTCTCTAGATCAGCTTCCTGGATAAGTCTATAGACCAACTTCTGGATAATGAGCTAAAGTCGGCAGGAAAGTGACCTTGATCGAAGGTGGGCCATAATGATTCCCACATCATTGACACGAGACAGAGGAACATGATGTTTTGTTGTGAATCAGGATCGTATGAGAATCAGAGGAAGGTTGATATAAGCAGAGGCCAACTTCTCTTGAACATATAAATGGCACGACAGTGGACTTGGCAGTATTTGACATCAATAGATCAGAGGTCATGGTGACAAGGCAATGAGTAGACGAGAGGTCAAAAAGGGATCATCCAAACCCACGGAGGCAAAGTGAAGCAACGAGATGAGATGTCCCCAACCCGACACGAATGCAGACAAGTGCCATGTTCAAGAGCGACATACTGCCGACGACAACGACGATGGTTCCATTTTTTCCCCCACCATTTCTGGCGAGTACCCCAATTATTTTTGATAACAAGCTTGAAGGGGGATAGCATATGCTTGTGATATAAGTCCGCCCTTCGGGCGAATCCATCCTAGTGCATTTAACGAGTCCTAGGAAGGAGAAACTCGGAGAACGTCATTGCGACGGAATCCAATGTCATCAGGGTTTAACGAGTCTGACAAAGGAAGAACTTGGCGTCTTTTCATGTTTAGAGAGTTTGAAAAGACAGCGGAAAAGAAAAATCCACAGGTCCCTTTTCGTAAATAGTTTCCCAGATCCGAAAAGGTAGAAAACAATATCCGGGAAAACCTCCTAGTCGCGATAGGCTAGGGTATTCCTTTTTCGTACTCAATCCATCCCAGCCCGAAAAAGGGTTAAACTTATACTGGGTGAATGTCGATTCGTGTCCATTTTAATGAGATCGAAACGACAAGGGCCTCGGCAATCTTTTCACGTTTAGAGAGTCAGAAAAGAGCTGAAAGATGACTCCAAAGTGACTTTTTCGTGTCTTTACCGAGTCCGAAAAAGTATAAAATACAACTCGTTTCCATCGTTTAAGTCGCAAAAACCTGTTGCTGCACATACCAAGCAAGCGTAAAATCCATTTTCGACATAACATATGAAAATATTTGATAAAAATAACTTTTAAAACTCATTTAACGTCGAAAAAGTTATAAATATGTCAAATTGGTAAAAATAAAATTACTTTTACTATTTACCTTGGTAAAAAGCAACAGTGGTCCATTTGGAGCAGAAACTTTTGACGGTGATTGTGACAAATCCAGTTGACCATTCAGCTTCTCGTCTGTCACAGGTAAGAGGCGTTCCCTTGCTCTTCATTTTCATTCATTTTTTGATAATTTTCCCTTGAAAATCAGTTATGTGTGGCCACTTTTAAAATTTTAGGGTTGCGCCCATTGGCGCGGGTATCGAGCACGGACCCGCGCCAATGAGCTCTTTCCTACAAAGGGCTTGCGCCACGTGGCGCGACTGTTCACGAAACAGCCGCGCCAGCGGCCGAACCTAAAATCCGCCCAAAATTTCGACATTTAGACCAAATTGCATGGAATTTGAGGCTCATCAAAGATCTAACTAAGGGTTCATGGCCATATGAATGCAGGTAATCAATCAAAATGGCAATTGAATGGAAAGAACGAGAGCATGGAGAAGAGGATGAACAAGCCATGCAAAGTCAAGCTTGCATGAATGCACTTAGAAACTGTGGACTGAAAAAGTTCTTCCTCACACCGTGTTTACGAGCTCAGCCCGAGCTTCTCCAGTATTTGATCAGTATCTGGGATGAACACGAACAGGTGTTCAGGCTACGAGATCAGGTATTAGAACTGGAGGTTTCTGATGTTTATTTCATCATCGGATTGTCCCACAGAGGTCCAATTCCTGTATTGACTGGAAGCAGACCATCTGGGGAAAAGATGGAAGAAGTGATGGCACGAGTGTGTCGAGGGGCACAAACAGGATCAGGAAGTAAGAAGGTGGATATCCACACTATCCCTGATATGGCGTTGAGAGTTGTTCTGCATACCATCACGCGGGCCGCAGGGTCGCAGGCACCGCACAATGCCACAAAGGCCCAACTCCTGCTGGCCTCAGAATGCATGGGTCCCTTACTGTTTAACTGGGCAGCAGCAGTAACAATCAACATGAAAAGGCAGCTCACAAAATGCAAACAGGGAAAACTGAAATAGTTCGGTTATGGTTCCATCTTGGTATCGTTCATTCTAGAACGCTTACCAATCTTCCAGGGCCAAGGGGCCGCAGTGGCAGATCCGATACCACGAGAGCCAAGAATGGCTCGCTGGGCAGCATTGATGCCCAGATCTGGAGGTGGCCAACAGATGTCCTGGAGGCCGGAGTTATTTAGGTGGTTACGACGCCAGCTGATTGTCGTGGAAGACTGGCCCTATGCAGGAACTGACTTTACCGGGGACCCAGATCTCCTGCTACCAGAAGGAGATGACTGGGACGAGGAGTTGGGTAAGACCTCATATTTTGATTTTATGTTTTATGTTTTTTTTGTTAATACACATTCGTCCTAACATGATCATCTATGCATGCAGATGTGGGACCTGAGAGACCAGCTGGGATGTCTCCAATCTCCCGGAGGACACAACTCGCCCTTGAGATTCAGGGAGAGGGCACCGGAGGAGAGGAGCTGATCCAGAACCTCGAGGGGATTGCCCACGGGATCCCAGACTATGCCCGGCTGGCAGACGTACCGATGGCATACCAGCGCCACACGGTGGGAGTTCCGAGTCGGATCCACCGAATCCTGAGACGCTTAGTGCGTGCAGTCACATGCTATCATGAGCACCATGCGGATTAGCTCTTAGGATTTATACCACACCTATTTTTTTGAGAGACGTATCATCTCCGGATGTACTTAAGACGATTATGTATATTTTTTGATCTTCGTGATGCACACTGTGCAAACATTTCGACACACACACACACACACAGATATATATATATATATATATATACATATGACTAGTTTGGATGGATCTTTTACATGTGATGATGTTTTTATATGTCATGCGAATGTCTAATACAAATGTAATCTAATGTATCAGTTACATAACAAACGACCCAATGCGAAATGTATTCACACAATGTATCTAATCACACATTTCATTTTTATGCAAGCTTAAAAGCACACATGAACACACACACATATGCAAACTATGCTTGAAATGAGGAAGACGGGCATGCCCCCCAGCATGGTGTCTCAATCCGAGGTGCATGCCCCCCAAGCTTCAGTCCATTGAAAATGGAGTGAAGGTTCAAAACAAAAAGTCGAATTGAACATGCTCGTGTTTCATTATTTTAACGAGGTTGACACACTTAAAATGAACTATCCTCAAACAACTTGTTTCATGTTTTAAGGAGCTTGACACAAATGAAGGAACTATGCTCTAAGATCCTGGTTTCATTTTTAAAAGAGCTTGACCCAGGGAGGAAACCGTGCTCTAACCGACTTACATAAAAATGAACAAGAAGGCGGTGCTTCCAAGAGTTCCACTCCTGATGGAAGGGAAACATCCTAGAAGTCAGGACCCAAAGCCCCCAGCACATTATGCACAACGACATCATCACTGAGCACAGGCACGGGGTAAGTAGCCACATAGTTGACCTACGGTGGAGCAGATAAAACGGGTGGATAGAAACCAGGAGGGGGTGATGGCAGACCAGATGCCATATTAAGACCAAAGAACGAAATTTGATCAATGGTCACGATCCGTCCTTCATGTGGAAAGCACATCACGCGAAAGAGGGAGGAGACAAGTGCTCCCATGGCATAGCTGTAATCGCGCCCCAGGAGCAGATTGAAATCCAAAGGGCCTGGAATGACCATCACATCCATATGGACGGTTTTACCTCCCAAAGTAACAGGTAACCTTGGAAGGATCCCCAACGGTTGACTCGTTCTTCTATTGAATGTCAACAGATTCTGCGTAACGGGCGCAAGCGGCGGTGAACCGAAAGCTTGCCAGGTAGTTGATGACAGAATACTAACAGAGACACCTTCGTCTATAATGGTGCTGGGTACAACCAGACCAAGAGCCTGTACTGTGATCTCGAAAGGCACATAAGACGGAAGGCAAAATCCTGCAAATCGATTCCAGTCAAAGGAAGCGAACAAACTACTCGGAGGGGCTACCATCGACAAGCGAAGGTCTTCTCCTGATGTTACAGTAGAAGAAGCATCCTCCATAACCTCCATCTCGAAGGCGGGAGGGATATCCTCCGGAGCCTCCATCATGGGAGGCGGAGGAGGAGCTTCTTGAAGTACAGGGACAGGAGAATCTTTCTCCAAGTCTGAAGAATCTGAAGAAATCAGAAGGACATGGGGGGTGTGAGATCCACTCTCGACAGAAAAGACCTGGTGCACCGCGGACGGGGCCAGTTCAACCGATCCTAAGACCAATGGTTGGTCAGGGACGGATTCGTGAATTCAAATTTCTGAGGGAGTGGGAAGGACCAAAGATGACTCTTGACCAATCGTAGGATCAGCTGGCGGAGGACTCAAAGAAATCCGATTATAACCAGGTGGAAGGCGTGGTGTAGAACCGGTTGGGTTGTCCAAAACTCGCTTGGCTTCATCCATATAAGGACAAAGGTGAATGGCATGGTGCCCTTCACACAACTTACAGGGATTAGTGATCTTACCCTGCTTCTTAGAATTCTTATCAACAACAGCTGAAGACGTGCCCCCAACTTGGCTCCCGGAAGTCAAAGGCAACGGCGGATGGCCATCGGACCATGCTTCGAGCACCTTGGGGATGCCAGGGCAGTCTCGAAGAAGATGGTCTCCCGTGCACAACAGGCAAGGGAACTTGACTTTCCGTGGAGGTTTGGAAGGTTTATCGGGAGGAGATATTTCAGAAACAGTGGTTGCACTTTTAGCCTCTCGCTTATCAGACTTCTTCTTCTTTGTCTTCTTCTTCTTCTTCTTAGCCACCTGGTTATTTGAATCCAGACTTTCACCAGGCGAAATAGAAGAGGAGGACGCAGAAACAGGCGAATAAGGGGAGAGGTCTACCTTGGAATCAACATGATGTTGTTCTGATTGAATAGTAGTGGAGACATTCGGGACAACAGAGGTTGACAACAACCAAACAGGCAACCCAACAGTTAACCCAGGAAGGGACAACGTCGCCATGTAAGGAGCACCAACATTTCCAAAAGGAGGAAAATGACCAGGATTCTCTTCTGAGGGGATTCCTTGGTTGGTAAACTCTGAAAAAGTTGTCATCAAAACTCAAAACCACACACGGGCTGAAAACGAGTTAAGGGCACACGATCAAACGGTCAACAAGAAATATCTAAGCAGGCGTGTAATCGTGGGTGATTAATTTTACCACATTGAAAAGTAAGAAACTCTATCGTTTCATATTTTAAGAGTCAAGAAAAAATAGAAAGATGACTCTATCTCTTTCAGATTTGATACAAGCGTGAAAGGACAAGCGCTCGACGGTCTTTTCAAGTTTAGGGAGTCAGAAAAGACCAAATGACTGCTCAGGAAATACTAGGCACAAAGGGTGTACCAAATATCCGTGAACTGCAATATACACCTTGGTTTCAATAATGAAATAGAAATCGACCAAGGACTTTCCATACGTGCAGGTAGTCTCCCCGAATGCTGTGTTCGTTGTATCACGGGTATAGGGCGGCAGACTCGGCTTCCTGTGGATAAAGGATTGAAAACCTAGAGGGGTCTCCCTTTATATACGCGACGGTATGGGGAGCACAAGTCCGTACTAGCGCTGTCTAAAGCCAGAAGGCGAACGACAGCTGCTAGGTTTAAAGACGCCGGAACACGTCTCTAGCCTAGACCTCTAAAAATGTTTCGTTAAGTTCCAATGCTGCCTTAGGTTAATTGAATAGATTTTAAAGTTGATCTTCGATTAAGTTTCAATTTTCAGGCCCTATCGTATGTAGTGTCTTAAAAGACTCCTAAATGCAAAGCTACATGCCACAGTCCAACATTTCGTTCGATGAAAACTAGTTAGAGAAGAGTTGAGAGTTTTTACACAAACGAAATGAACGGAAGACAAACAATGAGACCTCTAATGCAACTAATGAAATTGAAAAATTTTCATTCCAAATCACTAATCACTAGCAAAATTGAAAAGATCACAATTTGCACTAATTAACAAAATCAAAAGAGATTTTTTTTTTTATTTTCAATGTTTAATAGCTAATATGCACTAAACAAACTTGAAAACAAACGGAACAACTTGAGAAACGATACTCGAGAGAGCAAAACAAACAAATTTCACTCAACAACACAAACAATCAGATCCCAAATCGACCAAAGTCTCTCAAAACAAGGAAAAGACTCAAAAGCTTCGGATGGACCATGTGATCTAGGTCCAAGGCAAGACTAAACGAATTTCGAATGAAGGAATGAACAATCACCCAAAAATCGCAACAAAACAATGAACAACTACTTAGAGGATGTGGAGAATCAATCAAACAGTTGACGGGACAATCAAAACACCAAAACTCCCAAGGAGGGCTCGATACACTAAGCCACTAGATGCCCTAGGGCTTAAAACGTGAAATCGATAGATAAAAGCAAACAACCAAAGGACAGAGGTGAATTCCAGTCAAACAGGACTCCAACACACTTAGGCAGACGGAAAATCAAGAAGAAAAACACTGACCAAATCCAGAGAGCTCAAAAATGAGGAAACTCAAAAACCTTACAGGAGTGGCGCGACTGTAAGGATGAAACTGGCGCCAGAAAGCAATTGGCGCGGGCTAAACAAAAGCAACATGCGCCAATTGGCACGACTGTCGGGTTAAAAACCGCGCCAGTCGAGTTTCTCAGCCAAAATTAAAAAAAGGCTACTCCAGAGACAAATCAATGCAAACTAAGCAAACCAAGAAGTCAAAAACAGCAAAAAGAACCCAACCCAGAAGGCTCATCAAGCAAGGAAAAACATAACATAATCAAAGCGAGACAACACAAACGAGACAGTGAAATCTGGACGATCCCCAGCGGGGTCGCCAAATTGTTGAGGAGGTAAATCCCCTCTGCGAACAGAGGCGATCCCTACTAGCCCAGCAGGGGTCTAGCAATAATCAAACAATGTTACGACGCAAGTTCCTAGTTACGAATGAAAAGACTAAAGATGGAAGCCTACCTGGAATCCGATGCTATGATCTGAAGAAGAGAGCGTCCTCGTTCCTCAGCCTCGGCAGATCACGATCCCTCCATGATCTCCGCGGATGAACACCTGCACATGCAAGAAACAAACAGATACAAGCATAAAACCCGGCATACGTAACTAAATATCAGTCAGAAAGGATATTACTCATATTAACATGATGGAAAACAGAGTGGAACCATAATCGTAATCATCTATTAAATAACAAACGAAGAGAGATTACAACCAAGTTCTGACGTCGCGGTCTCCTTCGGATGGGTCTCTAGCCGTTCACGTCTCGCAAAGCTCGCCAAGGAAAGGGAAAACCTCTCCAGAGTCTCTCGATGATGGTCTCCTTACTTGAGTCGGCCTTAAGGGAGAAAGAGGATTCTTTACAGCACAAAGGCTCTTGGGAATATGGAGATTCAAAGCTTAGGCACTTCAAGACTAGCTTGCCATGGGATTGAGCAGGCTTTTATAGATGGGGAAGGAGGGAGTTGGGATCCCTATTATTATGGGATTGGCCCTATCAACAAGGAAGGTTCCATGGGAGGTGGCAAAACTACTTCCCTTCCATAGAACTCCTGCAGCCAAACCTCCCAACTCAAGATAGGAAATGGTTTCTGAGTTTGTTGGAACTCAACTTCCGCCATCTTTATTTAAAAAACACTCCTTAAATTGGGTGGCGCGATTGCTGCTCTATGACAGAGCGCCAGTTGGCGCGACCTCTGTGCAGGATTTCCCCCATTGGCGCGAGTGATGAACTGTCTGCCCGCGCCAATGCAAAAGGAGATGTTTTTCATAATTTTTGCAAGGAGATGTCTTAAGGGAAATTAAATCTCATGCTTAGAGGAATGCATTGATGATGTTTTCAAGGCATGACAATGTTCACAGGTCACAAAATAGGTCCTCCATTGTGCGGGACGGGGAATGGTAGGGACGGTGACAAATTACTGTGTAACAGTATGGTTGGCCTAATAATACATCACAAACATCAAGAGGAAAAATGTCACATAATGCCTCATCCATCAAGGGCTTGATGTTGTAGGGAAGGTAGAACTATTGGCTGACGCAGAGATCCTATCCTTGGTGAAGCCACCCAATGGTGTATGGTTGTGGGTGCGAAGTGGTCGGAAAGCCCATCCGCTTCACGACCTCTGATGAATTTAGGTTCTTTTGGCTCCTGTCGTCGACAATGAAATGCAGTGGGGAACCCTTTACCCACATTTTGGAATGAAAGAAGCACTCCCCCTCCTCCAGATATTTCGGTTCCTCCTTCTGGATATGCATGGTGGCAACAGTGGCATTGGGCTCTGCATCGATAATATGCTTCCCTTTGTCATTACCCTTGTCGGGTTATAATTCAGATTCAGATCATGCATTTGATTCAGAAGCCTTCATCTCATCCACCAGTGACTTCCTTTCCTGACACTCACTTGTGTTCTGAGTGGAGCTCTTATCAAACTCACACCCCTTTCTCATGTTTTTCTATGGATTCACGGTGTTTTTCTTTGTTTGCGGCTCTGGTGGGTTGTCTTGGGCTGTCCCACCTTGGGTTTTTCATTTTTTCTGTGGTTTGGGGGCACCTTTCCCTTGATTCTGATTCGCAAATCCAAAGTCTCGCTTCTTCTATTTGAATTTCTACTCAATCTTGGCAGCATAATGGTATGCTGCACCAAGTAACATTAAGGGAGTTTTGAGGTCTAAATGGGCCTCCTAAGGAAATAATAAAATAATAGCTAAACCAATAAAATAGTATTTATGAATTTTCAATTCACGTTTTGCACCACAATAAATCTAACCATACTTAAATTCAATTCAAAATTTGTACCAAAATAAAATTAATTAAAAAAAATTATTGATGTGACTATAAATAAGAATGAGCTTTTCAAGAAAAAGTAATTATCATTGAACAACTAATGAATTTGTACTTTGTACTTAAATAACTTAAAATAAAATATAAATATAAATTTATAAATTCTTAATTATATTGTATGCTATTAATTAAAATTTATATTATTTAAATTGTATAATAACATGTAATTAATATACTATATAAAAATAATATAATATAATAAATGTATAGGGATATGCATTGTTTCTTTCAAGAAATATGAAATGACAATAATATATTTTTATTCAAAAAGTGTGAAATGACATTTATTATGAGTACTTTACTTTGATTTTAAAAGTACTTAGAGCACTACCATGGTTAACCATGAGTTTTTATCCACCATTGAGAATGTGACAAGTAAGTACCTTTAACTCAAGCAATGCCACTTCAACCATTAGGGATGATGTCATCTCCTAAAATGTGATTGGTTCTCATAAAGTGAATTTTGATTGTACATTTTCCTTAGGAGGCCCATTTTAAACCTCAAAACTCCCCTAATGGGAGATGTCGAGGAACTCTATTTCCTCCTGAATGTATCTATGCAAACAACTACGATACTTCGACACCAAATGTTTCTCTGAATCTTTGATACCCAACTTTGTGTGGAGGGTATGGAATAGATTTGTCATCTCATACACATCTTGATCCCTTTTCTACCACAGCGTAGTCCATTGATTGTACTTGTCCTCATATCTCCCCACGGGATAATATTGTTCCTTTATAGCATCTCAGAAAGAGTTCCAAGTGGGTGCAACCGAGAAAAAATAGGGTTCCCTCTCGTCCTTTTTCTCACATTAGGTTTCCCACCAATCCTTGACATGGGGGGCAGCTTTAAGGAGTGCAAAAGTAATCTTTTCCTGGTTGGAAAATTCATGAACCGAGAAATATACTTCTAATAGATTCAACCATATATCTACGACATTTGCATTTATTTGGCCCTCAAATATGCAAATGTCAAATTTTACTTGTACCTTAAAAGGAGTTGCACCTCCAGAGTGGTTGTTAGATGCAGATGCGCCATCGGTGGGTAGTCGTTGAAGGAACTGGGCGAATTTATCCATCATCAAGTTCCTTTGTTTCTCGAGGGCCTCCTCGAGAAAAATTTTGATAGGATCTCCTGCTCCCTCATCTTTCTTTTCTTCCCCCATGGGCGGATGTCAAGGTTTTCCACATTGATCTTGCAAAGGTTCCACCAGATCGAGTCCTAACTCCTTATACCCCAATCTCGTTGGGGACATGAAAAGAAGGATTGAGAAAGAGCATACCAGTCTGATACCATTGATCTGGACTTATGCAGGAATGTAATAAAATACATAAATTCACATAAACGCAGAGATGAAGCAGAAATAAAACTTCATTTCATTAATATAAAATAATTGTAATATGCTTATAGACATCATGGAAATAAACTAGCTAGGGCTCTAGTAGCTTCTCTTTAAGAAGATATGTGGCGGCTACATGCCTCTGAACTGTGTTACAATGAGGCTCAAGGGCCTTTTTATTATTGGAAAACATAGGAAAACCCTAAACAACCAAAACCCTAACCCCAAGAGATGAAACACCAAGATTTTGTGGGCCCGGTTGGGGTTAGTTGGGCAACCAACTTCCTAGGGTCGTAAATTGGTCATATTATATTTTTTGGCATGTACAATATATCATTGGAAATACCTCTATGAGTACTACATTTTTTCCATGTGCCTTAGCCTATGACTATGGGCCTGTTATAGACCTCAAAAAAAACGTCGTTTAGGGGGTAAAAACTACTCCAGAAGTTCAAGACCCGAAAAACTGCTAAAAATAGTAAATGCTGCTATAAAAAAAGGAAATTGATGAAACCAATTGGAGGTATAGGTGGAATAGGTAGGTGGCCACCAGTATCCACCTGAATGGGTTTCACTTTTGGTTTCTAAATTGATTATAAATTCTGATTGTGAAATATTTAATGAGATGTCAAATACTGATTGTGAGAAGAAAAGATTAAGACAAAAGGATGTATTATCATACTTTAAAAGACAATACAATATACCAATCAATAAGCTAAACTTGTAAATTGTAGTAGTCCCTTGAATTATTATATTTCTCATTTGATGTTTGACTGAACCATTTGTTGTGACATGATTGGTTCCATATTATTTTCATTGATTCAAGGGTTTCGGTTAAAGTTAAAGACATTTGTTGAGTAAAAAAATATTTTTTTAGGTTGAATTTATAAACACTTGGTATTAGGGTTAACATATGGCATTGGTTATTCTCCATCCATTCAATTTGTTTTCCATAATAATTATTATGTTCTATATATATTTGATGGTTCAAGGAAAGATTTTTTTTTTCTTTCTTTTAGTTTCATT
Source organism: Pinus albicaulis (assembly GCA_034641835.2). NCBI lineage: Eukaryota > Viridiplantae > Streptophyta > Pinopsida > Pinales > Pinaceae > Pinus > Pinus albicaulis. The sequence goes on along the minus strand of CM076584.1, from coordinate 750,617,775 downwards.
TTACTTTGTGGAATGAATTAATCATCATAACCTTAAATTTGCATCTACTATTTTTATTTTACATTTTCATTGAAAGGTCTTTTTGGTTATTTAGTAATCAAAATGAAATTTTCTTAGCTAAGCAAAAAAGAAAAATGATTTGTACACTAGGTTCCTATGTGTTCATCATATGAGACCTATTATCATGAGACTGGCATTTCTCTATTGTAGTTATGCTTTTGATTCCAATACTAAAAGAGACTCATATGTAATCACTGGAGGTTGATAGAATGTTAACTTCACCATCATTATTAAAATGCAGATACACTTCCTAATGCTTGTTTTGGACATGTTCTACCAAGTAACGAACTTGTATAGACTATTATTGAGATTTATGTGTTATATTTTTGAACTCACCAGTCGTGGATTTTTAAAGAGTTATTATTATTTTTTTATTATCAATGTAGGAAATTAAGTTTTAATGTATATTTATCTTCTAGTCAATCCCATCTTTCATTTTATCCAATATTAAGGAACTATATTCTAGTCGACCATTATTAGACTTGTGAACTATAGAATAAAGTGCAAACAACTGCTACAATAGTTATGGGTCGGGAAGGAGGTGAAAGACCTACAATTTGTTGGTTTATATAAATCCTAGGAATTGGAAAAGCATCTCATTGTTAGAGAAACAATGTATAAGAAATAAAAATGATTTGATGTAAAGATGCATTATTTTGAGATGGTTATTCATGGAGCTCATTTTCATATGAAGCCTCTATAATATGAATTACGTAGAATGAGTGAGCTATCTTGATGATTTAAGACCTAGTTTGAGAAAAATAACCTTCGTAGTTTAACATTTCACACCCTTGGTGGTTCCTCTGCAACTAGTTTTCCCTTGGGACATAACATGACCTTTGTAGTAAATAATGATAAAATCATATGCAAGGATTTGTAAGAGTGTATAGCAAGAATAGAGACAAGTGCAATTGATGATGTTTCTTTTCCAAAACATGGAAAATGAGTATATTATAATTTAATTATTTTTTTTCCCATTAGTAGATATTCTTGTTTATATTATTAAAGGATTCGCCAAAAATTTACAATGTTTTATAAGTTCGTGAAATATTTTCCATGAATTTACAATGTTTTATAATTTAATGAAAGGTTCGCCAAGATTTTACAAAATTTTATAGTTTAGTAAAATATTCTCCAAAAATTATATAGACATATTATATTATTGATAAAATAGCTTACACATTTTCCTATGTACCATGAGGATTTTCCCATTGATTATACATATAAATTTCAGAAGGTTTCTCAAAATTTTCCTTGATTTGAAAGAGGGGAGAAGGATTGTTTCTATGTTCTCTATGAAATCCTAAGACTCATAAAATAGAAATAGGTGATCTTAATACATATGATAAGGGTTTTTAAATATCAACTTATTCCCATAGAAGGGATGCATGACTGAAAGAACGACAATTATACTCATGGTCACAATATAACCTTTAAATATATTGATAAGAAAGAATCAAAATTAACTCATAATTAGTTTAAGATGGCACCTTTTAATATATTTCTTATAGCATGTGCTCATAATAAGGTAAAATTTTAAAGTAATTCTATTATGGACATGCATTGATGAGTGTGTAAGAAGAATCAAGATATATATTAAGTGTTTACATTACCTCTAATAATATAGACTTGGAGGTCTAACTATGAACACTTTATAAAGAGGTCATCAAATAAGAAGTAAGAACACTCATAAATGGTGTACGATGATAAGTGATAGATAAGGAAATGTTTAAAGTTTAAATAGCCAAATATAACTACTGAAGTGTAAGAAATAATGTTGTTCTATAATGAGAATTTGAGAAGGATTATGAACAAATTGACAAAAAAGTGATAATCAACTAATAGAGGATGCCACTATGATAAAATTGATCAAATGGTATTGATTTTGAAACATGATGAGACAAGTCAAACTTTCTTGGTGTGAATAATGATAGGTACCAGGTGATGGATAAACCGTTGAGGCTTAACCATTCTTTGTGTAATAGGATAATGCATGATAGAAAAATTAAACAAAGATGACTTAGTCTTTACGTGCTATTGGATATAGTGCTTTGGAATGGATAAAGAAAATATGTAAAGTGATGTAAGAACCATGGATAACAATCAAAAAACATGTATGCACGAAAAAATAATTTTAATATTGCTGATTAAGGCAGGTAAGACCAGTAATAGCTTAATATTATATTTCACCAAATTTCCCTTAACAATGAATAATACATGACTAGAGATTAAGACTATAGATGATGACATTCATTGAAAGTTTAAGGATGTACTTAAATAAGGAAAATATATAAAACTTGGGCACACTAATTGGATGATCATACCTGCCTTGTAAATTGTTAACTCGTTTAAAGAAATGGAAATGATTATTTGAAAGCAATTGGAATCTCCATAAAAACAAGGAACTCATAGTACAAAGGATCCAAACCAAGCTAACTAACTTAGCCAAATAAATCCTAGAATGGATGTTTAATATTATTATTTGAATTAAATTACATAGATAGTATTCAAATGTGCATTTGATTTTGTCCAATGAATCATGATAAAAACATTATGTTTTTTTTTTTTTTTTTAACAATTTGAAATGACATAAAAGTTAAAAACTCACCAACTAAATCATGAGAAACTTAAAAATAAATTAATAATTGAGTATGATTTATTGGTAAGGAAAGTGTAATTAAATTGCATATTAACTTTTGGTATCATTTCTTTTATTTTTGTCTATTTATCACAACCAACAAAATTATAAAGAATTTAACTCCAATTACAAACCTACATGCAAAAAAAATTTCGCCAGCTTCTACTTTCAAAATTGCAATACATACATTCTTTTTCCACATTTATTTCTTTTTAAAACCACCATTCTAATAAATTATTTCTTCTTATACCACAAATGTAATAAATAAATAACAAATTTTTGTCTTTCTTAAAATTCATTAATACAAAAATTTAATAGTTATAAAAGTTCGTGGTAACCTAATAAATATGATAAATTTTAGAGTGTTCTCTACTTTTAGATGTATATTCATGTCACAGTGGTAGAATATTAATACCACTAAAATCAAACTTGAAAAACAATCATAAAAATATAAATTCATAATATAAGATAATATACTAAGAACTAATAGTGAATCTGTGTCACATCACTTCTCAAGAAGGTCGTATGGAAGTTTGGGTAATATACTCTATGGAATCAAAACCAATTCCATGTATTTCCCTTGATACAGAGCTAGACTTATGTTGATAGTGTTGGACCTGCCAACATTCAAGGGGGTCTCCCTGATATGCGGTCCCATCTAGACCTCACAACATTTGGCATAAGATCCCAATTTGGAATACAACATGGTTGTTGTTTACTTAAAGATATGCCTTGGATTTAGCTGCAATATAAGAGAGAATCACATATTTTCCTTCGAAAATAAAGCTAGTGTTCTTGGTGAATGTACAGTTGCAAGTGCATCAAGGTTCTTCTACCAAAAGGGGGAAAGAAAAAGAGCCTCTAGAAGAGAGTAATAGTACCACCCCAATAAGGACACACACAAATAGGAATGTTTCGTCTAACATCCAACAGAATATTCCACATGAATGTGATGAATTTTATAGCCATTACAACACGTTATCAATAAGATAAGCACTAAAATAACTTAAATATTTCAACTATATAGTACTGGTGAAAGAAAATATGAACCATAAACATTCACATAATAGTATTATAAACATTCACAACCCATGTACGAAAGTGTTGTTTGAAAGGCTTCAATTATTAAGTAAAAGTCCCAATATGCATGAATACAACGAACATCACTTGCTCCAATAATGGATCGTTGGAGCCACTACTTGCTCCCCAAAACTACTAACTTATCTCTCTTATGCCTTGTGGAAAAATCCAAGGCTAAAATTCCTTTATATGATAAATGAGGATCTATTTATAACTTGAGGAGTTACCTTTCATATCATCGTGACTCTTGGATTTATAACTTCTAGTGACCTTTGGACTTCCACAACCTTTGAAGTTCCAAATGACTTTGGAATTACATGTGACTTTGGGTATTACATTTCCTTTGGAATTTCGTGACTCTTGATTTCAAACATGATGCTTGGACTTCTACTTTTTTGTCTTATACAATGATTACAATGGTACATTTGGTCTTCCACATCATCATATGATGAAACTTAACATGTCACTATCTTGGATAACTGGTACTGGAAGTGACTGATGACATGGACTTGATTTAGAAGTGACATGGTTGCCATTGTGTCTATTATTTATCATCATTTGTTCAAGGTGATTGAACCCTCCAAAGGGTATTCAAATTTTGGAGTCTTCATGGTGCTTTGATTATAAAGCTTCAGGTGTGTTCTTGGTTCTTCTTGTGCTACCTTCATTTATACTATTTTCTTGATATTATTTGGGTGTGCTTCCCATGACATTCTTTTAGTACCTATTTCTGCAATCACTCATGACAAGAAACTATGAGTATGAAAATATCCTAATCTACCATTTTGTATGCATATTTTATTGTTCATGCCCTTTCAATGTGCTTAAAATGGTCAATGGAGCTTCAGGGTGCAAGGGTGCACTTTGAAAGGCTGAAGAATGGGGAAGGAAGAGCTTTGAGGTTTCGAGATGCACTCATGCTCTCTAAAGAAGAAGGCATTCAAGGCAGGGTGAATGGTGCAAGTCCAAAGGATGAAAGGTAAAGGTTCAGGCTTAAAAATTGAGCTATGTGCCAAAGGGAAAGAGCGAAGGCGTAGGGCACACTCCCGAAGGCTGAAGGATGAGGCTTCATGCCTTTAGGGTGCACTCATGCGCCTAAGAGGCCTTGAGAAGGGCACAAGGCACGTTCTTGAAGGTTGGAGGTTGAGGCTTCATGCCTTCAAGGTGAAAAAGTGTGCTCAATTTAGTTCAGGAGGGCGTAGGGTGCATAAGGGAAGGTTGAAGGGTTGAGCTTTGGGTCTTTAGGATGCGTCGGTGCACTTAAGGATGGAGCACTTCTTCTAGTCAAAAGAGTGTGATCTAGGAAGGCTTAGTCACTTTTTGAGGGTGAGTTCAAAACGGGGAAGGGGATTTGTGATTTTGGAGTGCCCAACTATATGGGAGGCTATAGGTCAGACTTCTGAATAATAGAGGGTCACCCATCAAGACTTCATAGTACGCTAATGTGATCTTAGCCTTAATTGGCCCATTTTTCAACCAAAAATTGTCTCTGTGTGGATGGTTGGTCACGAAATGGACAAGATGAGTTATGGACATAAAACCAAGTTTGACACATACTACCTCATTAATAAAACTTAGAAAAATGTAACTAACAATTAATATACATAAAAACACCACTTTATGCACATTACCTAAGTGTAAACAGTGAAGTGTGAGCGACTGCGACCCAAAAGTGTCATTTTACAACAAGAATGGTGTTGTGACCATGAAATGCATATAGGATATTCAAATAAATATGATAACACATAATAACATTCAAGAACACTAGAAACATATGAATCAACACAAAACGAAACTTGACGACCAAGGCAACACTTGATACGAAAATGAGGTAGGCTCCAAAATTCAAATGTAGTGAAATTTTGGAGGGTGTTGTAGCATCGACAACACTTGGAAACACACTATGTGAAATTCAACTTATCTATCTAGGAATCGTCTTTCATTTAAGTTTCATACCTTCAGGAAGTATTTATTGCCCTAATTTCCCCTTTTCGACCTGGTTTCACACATAACATACTCTCACTTCTCTACTTGGTTGAACTCACACAAAGGCACACCGTATCACAATCTGTTCAATTCAGGAAAGAGTAATGTGGGCGAAGATTTTAGGATATCCATAGTATAGAGTTTCATCTCTAGTGTTTCTCCATTTCTAGAAATCCTGGACAGTACCCTTATGGAGACAATTCAAGAGCACAAGTGTTGCTTCACTACCAGTGATCCTGGATAGTAGTTTGTTGAAGTCGCTTGCTTCACATCCTTGCACATAAATCCTTTCTCTTATTTCACCCCTTTATTTATTTATTTTATTATAGCTGTGCATTGGCACTTATTATTTTCAATGGGCAAAAGGGGGATCCCGACTTATTGAGAATAGAGGAGGTTCCCCCTTCATAGAATTATTTTTAAGACCTCTTATTTAGGTTTTATCAATTTATATTTTCCCCTTATCCATTCTCTACTATATTGGAAAGCATTGACATACAAGTAGACATATACCAATTTGATCAGTTCCAATGCTAGCATAAGCACGGATCTAGTAGGTTCCCCCAAGGTTCTCTTATTGGATGAATCGTATTTTACATATGGAATTAACTCAACCTATTTAACTTTCCCAAAAAAAGAAGGAGAATAAACCATTAGGGGAATTTTGAGGTCTAAAATGGGCCTCCTAAGGAAATTATAAAATAATAAAATAATATTAGATTACATCATCAAATGTTAGACAGAAAAAAGAAAAAACTATTTTTCAACTCGTATTTTCAACTTATCTCCCTATGGGTTTACTCAAATTTCTAATGACAACACTGGTTGGATGCATAATTTAATTCCTCACCCAAGGAGTACCTATGTTCTATATTTTTGATGGACCTTTCTACACGAAAAAATGAGAAATACATGAAAAACGTGATTGCAATCCCATATTTTCATGTATTTCTCATTTTTCTTGTAGCATGGTCCATCGAAATTATGGAACATGGGTACTCCTTGGATGAGGAATTAAATTTTTCATCCAACAAGCAATCCCTCTTGAAATTTGAGCAAAACATTAAGGATATAAGTTGAAAATACAAGTTGAAAAAGTAGTTTTATTACTTCATTATTTTTAAATATTTTTACTTTTTAACTCCAAAAATGGTGAATCATCCCCCATGGTTGAAATCATCATCTTGAATCCGATTGGATCTTATAAATTTTATTTTTGTTGTACATTTTTCTTAGGAGGCCCATTTTAGACCTCAAAATTCCCCTAATGATAAATCCAAGTGTTGCAGTTGTCACACTTCTCTTTGATTACACTACAAAGTCTTTGGGCCATTCATTTTCCACACATGTATTATTTATATACGATGAACGACACTGAGACACGACACGACATGATTGGACAAAATACATACAAATGACTCAAACAAAATAAAGGAAATCCAAAATGATATGTACATGAAGTGAAACTTGCAGCTGCTACTGAAAATAATGTTCTAGATCTTGGCCATTTATGGGTGGGGGGTCAATATTCCCATCCAAGGATCTAAGCTTGAAAGCGTTGATGTTGAGATTCTCTTCAACGGTGAATGGTCCAATCCACAATAGTTGTAACTTTTTATGTTTACCTTTGTCTTCGTGGGGTTTATCCCATCTTAGAACGAGGTCGCCCACATAAAATATCTTCTCCCATACGGATTTTCCATCAAACCAATGCTTTATACGGTTATGATCAATGACAAATCGGTCTTTGGCTTTGAGTTTCTCTTTATTGAGTTTTAGTAAAGTGTATATCATGGTATGAACCAATCGACAAGGTTTACCTTGTGACTCCTGAGAGAGCTGCAAGGCTGGAAGGTATAGGTTCGGAGGAAAGATAACTTATTTACGACACACTAGAAAGTATGGTGAGGTTCTCAAAGGAGGATTATGGGTAACACGATCGGCCCAAATGGAATTTTTCAAGGCAGTATTCCAACTCTTCTTTTCAGAGAAGATCGTTGTCTTGATAATGTGAATAAGGTTTTTTTTGGTGGATTCAACTAGAAAATTTCCATGGGGATAGTAATTAGATGCATGCTTGAGCACAATCCAATTTTCCAAAGTAAAATCATAAATTTTTAAGGATGAAAAGTAAATTTCATTATCAAAGACGAGTGATGTAGGAATACCAAACCTGTTGATAATAATTTGTTGTATAAAGTGAATGAATTCCTGATCATTTACTTGTCTAAGTGGAACCGCGTCTGACCACCGAGTGAAATAATCTATAGTTGTGAGGATATACAAGTGTTTCTTTGATGAATGTGGGATAATTTCTCAGAGAAGATGGTTGTCTTGATAATGTGAATAAGGTTTTTGTTGGTGGATTCAACTAGAAAATTTCCCTGGGGATTGTAATTAGATGCATGCTTGAGCACAATCCAATTTTCCAAAGTAAAATCATAAATTTTTAAGGATGAAAAGTAAGTTTCATTATCAAGGACAAGTGATGTAGGAATGCCACAACTGGTGATAATATTCTGTTGTATAAAGTGAATGAATTCCTGGTCATTTACTTGTCTAAGTGGAACCGTGTCTGACCACCGAGTGAAATAATCTATAGTTGTGAGGATATACAAGTGTTTGTTTGATGAATGTGGGATAAGTTCTTTGATAACATCAAGGCCCCATTGTTGGAAAGGTTCTTTTACTGTTGGAAAGGTGTGTTGTGGTGTCACCCACATAGTGGCCAACTATCAATCCATCAAATAAAACCTTCAGAACCTTATTTGTATCTTGTGGCTCAAGGCACATTAACAAAACTCCATTATGATGCTTCTCGAAAGCATTCCATGGACTAGTTGGTATGATAGAGCCCTTAAGAATATTTCCCTTTGTTTTTTACTTGATAAGTGTGAGGGAAAGGTTCCATGTTCCAAAAACTTCTATATATCTGCATACCAAGGAGTTATGGATGTGGACTGGGAAATGTGATCAGTAATGTTCATTTCAATTTCCTCTTCCCATACTGATAGATATTGTTTGGGAGAATTCTTTGCTTCAACTTCTAGTATGCATAAGTTGTGACCCTTATAGTATGAACTGGTTTGAATTCTAAATCATATCCTTGAAGGCAAGTCACCCAATTACCTCTTTCTTCACCCAATTCTTGTTGCAGAAGCAACTTTCTTACTGCTGAGTGAGGTACAAACACAGTGGTGTGAGATTTCAATAAGTAGGGCCTGAAATACTTCACTTCCTTATATAATGCATATGCTTGTTTATCAATGGTAGGGTAATTTAATTTTGTCCCCTCTATACTAATTCTCATAAAATAAATAGGTCACTCATTTTATTCATCGTCCTTTTGAGTTAACACAACGTCAATCGATAATTCCAAAGGAAATGTATAGAGCAAGAAATATTTTTCATAATCTGGACAGAAAAGTGTGGGTGCATAGACAATATCCTATTTAATCTAAGAAAAAAATTCATTCTCTCATTTTTCCCACATATATACTTCATCTTTCTTGACCATCTCCTACATAGGGTTGACTATTTGTGCATAATCTGAGATAAATTTTCTGAGGAAATTAATTCACTAAGAGAGACTGCATGGATTTCTTATTAACTAGGAACGAGATATGTGTCATTGATCACAACTGGATCATGGACCAGAATGATAGCTCAAAATTCAAAGTGTTCAAAAGTGTGCCAAACCTGGGCGACCAGATAGATCTCATCTTCCTAATTCTAGCGCCGTGAACGGTTCGAAAAACCGACATTGTATGAAGAAGTTATCGTAGTTTGAAACGTCCAGTAAACTATAAAAACTGGACTTTGACTAATTTTGACTTGGCATTTTGGGAAATTTAAAAAAGAATATTCCAGGGAATATTCCTTGGAATATTCCAAGGAATATTCCTTGGAATATTCCCCAAAATATTCCTCGAAATATTCCATTTGGTCCAATCAGCAACTAACATGTGGCATGGTTTCATTGGTCCACTGGTTGACTTTTGAATTAACGAGCCAATAGGAGGCCACCATGTGGCAGGCCCGAAAGCCACCACGTGGCCCTGGAACGGTTCATTAAAAAAATTTGGAGCCAGTGAGGATCAACAGCATGACCTCCCGTGTAGCAATCCCGCACCTGACTGTCTATGCTACCTTTTGTTTCTTAACATATTATGCAACACGGTTTTATTTAAGTGTTAACTGATTATGGTTTGGGGGTTTGGAGGGCCAGCCCCCCCCCCCATATGGCCACGGTGCTAAGACCATGGGACTAAAACTCTAACCTCTATCGTTAAATATGGAAAACTTGTCACATGCCGAAACTTAGAGGCACGGTTAGTTCGCCATAACCCACAGTTTATCTACCCAACGGTCAGCTAACCGCGAATTTTATGGGCATGTGCCCACAACTAGCACTTTATGTGCAGTTAGATCCGGTGGTTAGGATGGCGGGTGCACCATTTTTCGCAATATCCCTTGTTTAACTGGAGTTAAAGTAAAGTTCCCCAAATTTAGTGGAGCTTCTTTAGGGGACACTGGGAAAAATTTGTTTTGGCTCTATCTGGAGCTAGGTTCGCCCAACTTTGGAGTGCCAATAGTCAATTTAGACTATATCCAATATTTTAGACTCAATGGAGTAGGTTGCAGATCCATCAGAGAACTTTTGAGTAGGTGTTTTCTTTAGTGAAGTTCAAGGGGCCACTAGGGCCAGCAGGAGGCAGCAACAGTTTGAGGCCTAGCAAGGGGAGCTAGAGGTATTTTTCAAAAATCCAATAGTCAATTTTGGATATTTCAGATGTTCTAAATCTAATGATATGGTTTTCATATCCTTTATATGACTTTTGAAAGCCGAGAAGCTTCAGTAAAGTTCCAGGGGCCATCAGTGCAACCTGTTGGGGTTCCCATCTTTTGGCAAGGTTGGCAATACCAAAAGATGAGACAACATAGAACCACTTTCAGACCTTAGGATCTAGCCCTCCTAGGTCTAGAGAGGGATCTCTCTATGATTATCAAAGGATATATGTCTTTGAAGTTCTCAATTGTGATTTTAGGCTAGTTATAGGCTCAAGGTTGTTTGTTTGATTGTTTGAGTTTGATTGTTGAGGATCAGGAAGGAAGGTTTCACCATAAGACAAGGATTGGTAAAGAAGGAAGCTAGGCAAGGATAGATAACTCAGGGAACATCAAGGCCATTGGGCAATGAAGTCAAGAAAGGATTTACTTATGTTCAATGTGTAAGCTTCAGTTGGGCTAGTCATCTAGAGCATTTGGATCTCAAAGACTGATTGGTGGGATGAAACATTGAGGAATGAGAATGAAGGATGGAGAACCATCTGATTCTATCTATAGATCAGGCCAGAGGTCATTTAACTCCAGGCCTGCTTGGACAAAACCATAGGCAACACAAGGGATCTTGAAAAGGTTTATATGGAAGGGATAGGTTATGAAGAGGCAAAGACGGGCTTCTAAACCTCCCAATGTTCCTAACCTCTTTCAATTAAATCTTAACAAAAACATCTGAACATTGATTCTATTAACTTGCACATCAGAGAGCAGGCAATAATCATCCACTACACTGGTTTAGTCAATTAAAAACAATATTCAGACACACATATGAGCAGAAAACATTAAAGACTGAGAGAGCTGGGATATAAGGTACCTAACAAGGGTAAATCTTATATCATGCATTCAGATGTCAGTTAGAAGAACATGAAATGAAATGGAAATAAACACAGAGATAAGAAGAACATCACCAACTGCTGTAGATCAGGATCCAATGAAAACTGCTTATCATGTTAAACACAACACCAATCAGGTACATCACTGCCCAAAGCTTTTACATTCGGCCTGAATACATCATATTTCTCAGCCTATCATACCACTATTACACAGGGACCTTAGCTTAGGACAAAAATGCTTGCAATTCACCGATAATACATCAACAACCATTACAGTAGTTTCCTTTTGTGTTTTATAGCAGAAGAGACACAGAGGACCGACTGAGGAGGTAGGTGAATTTTAAATGTTACATTTAAACACAACAATGAATGCAGGGCCGAGGCCCATTCCGCTTGATATGCTGTATATTTAATCTTTTTCATCTCCCCGGTGCAATAGAGATCTGCTTCGGATATGATTTGACCTTTTGGCTGCAGTACTCCAGGTGATTTGAACAAAATGAAAGAAACTGCTGAGGGGTCTGCCTCATAGATGTTAGATTGTTTTGAACTATAGCTGGGATGAAAAACTCCTTCAGGGACACAGCGCATAATAAATACTGTATGGGAGACCTGTCCTTTATGGAAAAACATTCTGCTGATAAGAAAACCTTGATATTACCTCTTATTGATGTTCAGGATCTTCAGATCAATCCTCGGGGTCTTCAAAATGATGCTTTGCCTCTTTAAACCCCTGGTTCAGAGCTCAAGATCTTCGTTGATGTGCACTAATCCCTCTGTTCTGTACTGAAACTCCTTGCTGCTTCATTACTGCCTCTATTGAGTTAGCTTGAGCTTTAAATGACGCCGGCATGATTTTCGGCGTTTGAACTCTGCTCTCCATTAATGTGAGTCCTGATGGCCCCATTCCTTGACTCTCCTGATGGTACTGGCTCATTACATTTGATTTTGACTGCGTCGCTCGCCATTGAGGTAGTACATTGAATAGCGGTGGTCTCATCTCCTAGAAACTTTGCAACATAGCGAGCTTATGAAGAAAATAGTGGACGAAGCGATGAATGCAGGGTGGACGAAATGGTAGTGCGGCGGTGGTGGGGCGATGGCCTTTTACCATAATGGTAACAAAATGCAATGAAATGATGAAACCTTATGAACAATGGAGTTTGGTGATAACATGCAGCGCAGACCGTTAGATCTTGGTCTGGGAACAAAGATCAACGGTGGAGGTTGAGCAGCGTAACAATATGTGAAACGGGCAAACAATATACAAAACGCATGAAACCCGACGGGAATGATCGTACGAGGTGGGACCCAATAGGACTAATCGCAATCGGAGGATCGGAAGAGGGAGTTGCGATTGCGATGATCGGAAGGGCAGAGCGATCAATCGCATCGCAAACGTTTGCGATGGACTGATCGGGGGACACAACATAAAACATGCGATTGCGATTAGGTGGGAGGAGCGATGACCGTCGGATCGCGGGTTGAATGGACGGACGGGATTGAATCGAAAGACAGAGGGAAGGACTTGCAATCAGCAATCGGGCAGAGGATGTGATTGAGTGCTGGCCGTTAGATCCGAAGGACAGATCAACGGCTCAAAATGAGATCGGAGGGTCGCAATCAGAGCTCGGTCAAAAATACTTGCGATCAATCGCATTGCAATCGCTTGCGATGGACCGATCGGAGGGTGTACTTAACATTTTCCGATTGCGATTGAGCGATTGGCGCTGATCCGTTGATCTGCGGGAGGAATCAACGGTGGAGAATGCGATCGGAGGACTGTAATCGGGGCGGCACTGCTGAGACTTGCGATTGCGATCGGTGAGCGGGGCGCGATTGCTGCCGGCCGTATCTTGTGACAGACGATTTGCACAACACATCGCGTAACTTAAAGTGTTAAAACGATCGCATCGGGACTTTTGTTGTTACAGCGAGGGTTTTGGTTTCCCGCCGATAGTTCCGATTGGCGGCCAGCGCCGGGACTTGGCGCTTGGTCCCGGGCCGCCGTGGGCAATAAGGGAAGTGGTTGAAGGAGCCTGCGGTAAAGGGGCTAGGCCTTATATTAAGGTCGGACTATGGGTTTTTAGCCCCTTTTAATGGATTTTAAGGGGTTTAAAGGGAAACGATAGAGGGATAAAGAGGGAAAAATGGAAAACAAAGGGTAGGGGAAGAAGTTAAATGGGAACTTGGGGGGATTTGAGGGGTAAAAGGGGAATAGAAGGGGAAGACAAGGGGGATGAAAAGAGGTTAAATGAGGAAAAATAAAGGGAATTCGGACAAAGGGAAAGAAGGGGAATTGATGTATGTTGCAGGGGTAAAGGAGGGAATAATAGACCCTTTTTAGCAATTTACTAGCAAAGGGGGATTTGTATTAGGCACAGCAATTGAGAGACTTCAAGGAGGATGGGTTTTTAGGGGAAAGGCATTCCTTGAAGGCTCAAAACAATCTAGCCCCCAGCTGACTTGTCAAGAATTTCATAGGGGGGCTAACAGTGGCTCCACATGGGGATGGCTTCTTCTTGAAGGAGTCAAGAATTCAGAAAATGATCTCTGGTGTAGGCCGATGTCCGTCGCTATAAGCCATCTTTTCTTCTTTTCTTCGCATTAGCTTCACAATATATTGATACACAACCGCCAGAACATTTTTCCCCAACCAATCTACCTACCCAAACTAGAGTTCTAACAATTTACCCTTGGGTGCATTTGAATTGGCAGACCCTTTACATTTTATTTTGCAAAACAAAAACAAACCTATTCTAATTCTACCCTTATTGCTCCATGAGGCCAGATTAGACTGTTGACCTCATCTATTTCTCTACCTAATCTACTGCCTGTTGATATTAAACTGTTCAACAGGTTCCTTCACCTACATTCTAAAACATGAAATTTAAATACAGCCAAGCCAGGATTAGACTGTCTGACTTGCTGGGCAGAAAATTGTAGAAAACAAAACTGTGAAGGCATGGGGTTCTGCAACTGTGAAACATCCTTCTTTCTTTCTTGTGACTCAGGTTTTGAGCATGTTTGAGTCACTTCTTTCCTTTTCTCCAGCTCTAATCTTGGGCACATTAGAGCTGGATCTTCTGTCACTGCTGATCCAGATTTTGAGCTTGTTGTGACCAGCTAATCTTGTTCCTTTTGGCTCAGATTTTGAGTTTATTAGAGCCAATCTTTTAGCCTCAGAGGTTCATGTTTTGAGCATGTCTGAACCTCTCTTCTCATTCTGTTTTTTGGGACAATTTCTTCTCTTCTCTGAAAATGAAAATTTGCAACGGTATATACAATGGAAATGGAACTAGAAATGGAAAATTAGCAGAAATAGTGTTTGAGCATCCTGCCATTGACAGGACCCCCAAACAGCTCTGTACCATCAATTTTTTGCAAGAAAAACGCATTAGGACCCATAGTGGCTTGAATGATGAATGGACCTTGCCACAAGCTGTCAAATTTGCCATGTTTTCCTTTATCCTCTCTTCTTGAATCCCCTCTCAGGACTTTGTCCCAAACTTTGAAATTTGCTGCTTTGGTTCTTTTGTCAAACTGTCTCTTCATGTTTTCTTACCCTCGATTGTTCTCCGTTATAAAATCATTCTTGTTCGTCGAAGATGATTGTTTCATTAATTCTCCTCTTATCATGTTGTCTCCTTCGATTGGATTTTCGGATAAGTTTACCACTGTATCCCAAGACTAGTAGGAAACACTGCTTCTGTCCCATAAACAAGCTGAAAGGGTGACATGCCAATAGATTTCTTTGTAGTGAGCCTATCTGCCCACAAGGCTTGTATCAACTTTTTATGCCATGACCTTTTTTTCTCTTCCAACAACTTCTTAATGATTGTAACCAGGCTTTTATTTGATGATTCAGCTAGGCCATTACCCTAGGGGTAATAGGCAATTGAATTTCCAAGTGCAATTCTGTACCTGTGACAGAAATCAATCATTCTTTTGGATCCGAAAGCAACGGCATTGTCAGTGATTATTTTCTTTGGGCAGCCAAACTGGGATGAGATAAAGTCTTCTAGGAACCTAATGATGACAGAATCAGTGGCATTCCTAGTGGGTATGGCTTCAATCCACTTAGTGAAGTAATCAGTAGCAGTCAGGATCCATTTGTGTTGCCCAAAAGAAGAGGTGTGGATTTCTCCAATGAAGTCTAAGCCCCATTGCATGAAGGGACCTTCTATGGTGATAGGTTGTAGAGGGAGGGGAAGGAGCTTTCTTTTGCCCTCAAAAATTTGGCATTTGTGGCAGGTAAGGACCATTTTATGAACATCATTAAAGAGTGTAGGCCAATAGTACCCGGCCCTGAGTATCTTATTTGCAGTGGCCTTCCAACTCATGTGGCCTCCACACTCCCCAGCATGGAATTCTTGTTTGATTCTTTCAGCTTCAGTTTCAGGCAAACATTTCAGCAAAATACCATTTGGATTTTTCCAATATAGACTCTCGTTCATAATGCAGTAATTTCTAGCTTTGAGTTTTATGAATCTGGCCTTTGTTTTGGACCGTTCTGGAGGGGCATTGAGGTGTGTGAGCACGTAAAGGATATCAGTGTACCAAGGAGAGTTCTGATACTGCTCCTCAACAATTGGATGGGGCAATCCTTCCTTCTCATCCAGGGCATTCATCAAGTTAATATCAAGGGCCTGTAGATTAGATTCAGCCATCAATTGGGCCAGGCCTTGACCTTTGATCAGCTTGGTGGGTTCGACTTCAATGTCATATTCTAAAATCATAGCCATCCATTTGCCCCTTTTCCCATATAGGTCTTGGGACAAGATATCTTTGACCACTATATTTGGCACATAGGCAATGGTGTGAGAATGCAGAATGTACACCCTAAAGTCTTTTAAGGCCTTAATCAGGGCATAGGCCTGCTTTTCCATGATTTTGTACTTTAAGGGTGCATCTCTTAAGGCTTTACTGAAGAAGGCTATAGGTTGTTCATTACCTTCTGAATTTTTCTGCAGCAAAACTGCAGCTATTGTGTGTGGGGAAGCAAATGAAAAGATCAGAAAATCTTTTGAAAAGTCAGGGCTGATAAGGACAGGGGCCTGGGTAAGTGCAAGCTTTACTGACTCAAAATATTTCTTGGCTTCGACAGTCCACTTAATTCCAGCATCTTTCTTCAGCATTTCAGTCATTTTCCTAAGATGCTCAGCAAGGTTGGGGATAAATCTTCTAAGGAAATTGATCTTCACAATGAAGGACTGTAGCTCCTTGATGTTTCTTGGATGTGTAATTTGAAGTATTCCCTCAACTCTCTGGGGGTCTATCCTAATCCCTTTCTCAGATATAATGTGGCCAAGAAGCTTACCTTCTTGCAGCCCGAAAACAGTCTTCTTAGGATTTAGGGACAGACCATACCTTCTACATTTTTCAAAAACTTTCCTCAGATGTTTTAAGTGTTCTTCTTCCGTTTTAGAAAAAACAGTTAATTCATCCAAGTAGATAACTATGAAGTGTCCAATCTCATCTGAGAAAGCAATATCCATCGCTCTCTGGAAGGTAGCTCCAGCATTCATCAATCCAAAAGGCATTTTCACATACATGAAGGTGCCCCTTGGAGTGGTGAAAGCTGTTTTGAGTTGATCTTCTGGGAGTACCAGAACTTGGTTGTATCCTGAAAAACCATCAAGCAGGGAGATTCTTTTAGAGCCTACTACCTTCTGTAAGATATGTTCCATTCTAGGCAAGGGGTAGTTGTCTTTCAGGGAGGCTCTATTCAGGTTTCTGAAATCTATGCATAGTCTGATCTCCCCTGTCTTCTTCCTTACAGCCACTAAGTTTGAAACCCAATCAGAAAACCTTACAGGGACAATTATGTCTGCCTTATACATCTTTTTAATTTCCTTCTCTACTGCAGGCAATTGTTTTGGATTAATCCCACGGAGTTTTTGTCTGAAAGGTTTCTGATTTTCCTTCAGTGGTATCTTGTGTTGTATGATGTTGGTGTCATAGGCCTTTAAGTCTTCGTAACTCCATGCAAACACATCGATGAATTCCTTAAACAAGTCAATGTATCTTACCTTCATGTCTGCAAGTATAGACTTAGCCAGTTTTATCATTTTGGGTTTGTCTTCAGTGCCTATGTTGCATTCTTCTACATCTGATTCTGCATGTTCTATTGTGGGCTTCTTTGCAACATCATCGAAATCAAAGAGGTCCTCTAAGGGTGCTAAGCCTCTTGGTATGTTCTTGTCTTTGGCTTGCAGCACCTCCATTTCTTCTCTATCTTCGTTTTCACGTTTTATGGTTGAATCTCCAGTTTCTTCAGAAAAATAATTTATTTCTATACTACAAGGTGTTTCTAGTTCATCTGGGGAATCCTCACTTGGGCAGCTGTCATCCGATTTCGAGTCTAAATCATAAAATTCAAACTCATTTCTGCCCATCAGGAAATCTTCAATCTGTTTGTCTCCTTCAAAGACCTGCCAGTATTTTTCATTGTCTGGCACTGCAGGCCTGAATTTAGTCTGAATGATGATTTTTTGGTCAACTGGGGCCTTAGGATATGAGCTAGCTAGGCAGGCTAGTCCATTTGCAATAGCGTTTTGACCCATAGGAATGGATACTAAATCATATTCAACAAACGTTTTCAGCAAATCTAGAGTATCATTCCTATATGCCCTAAGCCTGGGGTGTTTTGCCGAATACTCACAATTCATCTGTTTGATCACTAACTCAGAGTCTCCTCTCACGACTATCCTACGGGCTCCTAATTTTTTCAACAGATTTAAGCCCAAGATTAGAGCCTCATATTCTGCAATGTTATTCGTGCATTTGAAATGCAGATTGACAGCGTGGCTCTCTGCGTGGTCATTTTCGATGTTACGCAGCCACACTCCTGCTCCAGCGCTTTGTCTAGTACAGGACCCATCAAAGTTCATTTCCCACAGGGGTTCTTTGTTTACTTCCACTTCGCTTTCTCCCTTACAGCTGGGTTCGCCATTAGGTTGAGTTGGGAGGTTTGTACTAGATTGTAAACTATCTTGTTGTTCATAGAGGCCATGGATGTCAGGGAGGTGGTTAGCTTGTTGTTCTTGTTTTGTTTCTGTTTCACTTGGAGTGAGAGGTCCACCACAGATCCTACAGGCTTCATTGCTGATTTCCTCTTCATTTTCAGTGTGCTGCCCATGGTCTTCCTGATCATATTCTTCCAGAGTGGCCATTATGTGGAGGTCCATAGGCTCGGTGTTCTCATTTGTATGCCTATTCTAGGACTCTGGCTCTTCTAAGGATTCATCATTACAAAAGATGAAGGAGTCAAGGTCGGTATGTACAGAATATAATGGTGAATTTTCAGGTTTCTCGGGGCTGCTGACTAGGAATTTCATTTGGGATTCTCTATATAGTCTTCTTAATTGGCCAAATATAGGGATAGTGGCATATGAGCCATCCATCTGCATGGTGCCTTGCAGCTTGGCTCCCCATGATCTAGACAATAACATGCCATACTTGGGTGGCACGTCTGCCACCACTACATCCATGACCATACATTTCGCAGGAATCTGAGTCAAATTCACACAAAAGTCTTTGATCAGGCCAAGACATTTTACTCTACTCGAGTCAAAAGAATACAAGTCTTTATAGGGTCTGGTGATTTATAGGCCTAACCTCTCCATAACTACCTTAGGCATCAGGTTGTGTGAGGCTCTAGAATCATGCATTGCATTGTGGAGTATTTTATCATGAATGTTGAGACTAATATAGAAAGGTGGTACTACCCCTTCCTGAAACTTACCTTCAATCTTAGGACCAAACAAGAGGGCAGGCTGATCATCATTCAAGTTTACAGAATCAGTGTTTTCCCCTAAATTCAATGCTTTCAGAATTTGGCCTTTATATACATCCTGAGAGGCCAGCTCAGATAATGGTACAGAGATTTTAATTTTTACAATCTCACTTTCTAAATTGAAAGTGAACTGACTCTTTGGAGTGCTTAAGTCTG
This sequence comes from Pinus albicaulis, assembly GCA_034641835.2. NCBI lineage: Eukaryota > Viridiplantae > Streptophyta > Pinopsida > Pinales > Pinaceae > Pinus > Pinus albicaulis. The sequence goes on along the minus strand of CM076584.1, from coordinate 750,598,382 downwards.
TTTTATTTGCCACTGTTTTAGTGGCTGAATCAGTTTGTGTTTTCTCATTATGTACATGTGTAGAAACAGTTTTATTAGGAGCACTAGCTGAGGTGCTAGTGCCACTGGTTTGTTGACCCTGTTTTTCCATGCTTTGGTTGTCCTTTTCTTTGTTACTCTCAGAACTCTTGGCTGTTGAATTGTTGTTCACAGCAGTTACTTTAGAAGATTTTTCAGGCCTTTTCTTGATGGTAACCTCGGGAGTTTTGGTTTTGGAAGCGTCTTGGTTCTTTTTTCTCCTGAGCTCATATTGCTCTCTGACCTGTAACATGGCATTTTGGAACCCAAGTCTGTACTCTTCAGTTTCTAATCTTTCCTCATCCCAATATGAAGATGAGGGTTGATCTTCCTCTGAGTCACAGTTCAGAATTGAGTCCTCTGTTTCAAACATGTTAATAGTATTCCCTTCAGACTCCTCAATGACTCCCTCATCCTCATCTAGGAAGTTTTGAAACGGGGGAATGATTTGTTGATCTGACTCTTTCTGTCTGTTGGGAGTGTTGTTGTTTCTTCTAAAGTTTTGATTTTGGTTCTTGTTTGGAGTGACAACCATCTTTTCCATCATTTGGTATAGCTTATCCACATTCTTAGACAATTTGTCAATATTTGGATCTGAAGTGGAGGCTATAGTGTCATCCTTGTATGTTACTCTCTTCTCAGCTCTCAGTTTGGCCCTTTTCTCAATCAAATTTTCCTCTATGTTTACTGCCCCTTTCTGCATATCCTCCAGGGTGGTGTACTCTTTATCTCTAAGCTCATAGGCCATGTCAGCATCAAATCCATCAGGATATTTTTCTAGGGCCATACCTTGTGGAGGTTTCATGTGTGGAGGGAGAGCATTATAAATACTATTGAATCTAGTGGTATAATCATGAACACTCTCTCCTACGTTCCTCTTAAGGGACATGTATTCTGCTAGGAGCTGGCGAGGGTTTGCCCTAGTTTCCCATTTGTTGATGAAATTCTGGTATAAATCAGGGAGATCTTGGATACTACCAGCAGGTAGGTTTTTAAACCACTTTTTAACCTCTCCCCCCAGGCTCTGTGCAAAAATTCTCATTTTGATTGTTTCATCATCAATTTCCATATAGTCAAAAGAGTCCTCCATTTTATCTACATGTTGTTGTGCTGTTGTGGGCTCTTTAGCAGGGAAGTGTGGGATTTTTGATTGATAATCATTTGGTAAGGGTAGCAGAGGCTGAGGTAAAACTAGAGGTGCATACCAGGCTGCCATGATGATGTTCTGATGAGGTATAGGGTTGGCTTGAGCAGCTGGTATTTGGATGACAGGGATGTTTGGACCAGCAGAAGTCTGTTGAGAAAATCTCGGGTGAGAAAGCCCCAAGTTTTGGAGAAAGTGGAGATTAGGTGGTGTGGAAGGAGGGGTTTCACTGTCCCTAGGGTCCGGCTGGTCTGAAACACTGAATGACCTAATTCTAGGTAATCTGTTTTGAAGGTCTAGGTCGAAGAAAGGGTCTAATAGAGCTGCAAGATCTTCTGGTGCAGAATTGGCTCTATGAATGTTGCTGGAAATGGTTGATCTCCTACTTGCAGGTGTTCTTTTAAGGATTTTCTCAGGATTATCAAATATTTCAGGTGGGTCTGGATCAGGGAAAGCTCTTGTATGAATGATTCTGTGAGCCAGAGTGTTATTTTAGCCAAGCAGCTTAACCCTACTTATTATTTCTGCCGTGGTTAATGTTGTCTCAGGGCTGGTCTCCCAGTGGAGCCTTCATTATGTTTGGAATCTGGTCTCCCAGTGGAGTCTTATGTGAAACCAAGGTAATCAGCAGGCCTACTGATCACCAGTGGAGTCTTTAGTTTGGGAACAATGGAGTCGCCAGGTGGAAGGTTTAGGACGTTTCTAGGGGGTACACTGTCCACCACAGTGATGAGGCAATATTCCCTTTCAGGAATATCCCACAAAACACAGCAAACTCTAACCAGAGATGGACTGGGAGGGAATTTACCAGATGTGTCCCCTCCTAGAGAGGATGAGATCCGGAGGCTACCTGGCCCTTACTAGGATCTGTTTGAGAGAAAGGGGTAAAACACACCGGAGGTAAGTGGAATAGGAAGGATAAGTGTTTTACTGCCAACCTAAACAGAGGTTCTAGGTTTTCTGAGGCTTGGAGATGCAACAAGATGAAAGTACTCAGAAATTCTCCCCAGTGGAGTCGCCATTCTGTTGGGGTTCCCATGTTTTGGCAAGGTTGGCAATACCAAAAGATGAGACAACATAGAACCACTTTCAGACCTTAGGATCTAGCCCTCCTAGGTCTAGAGAGGGATCTCTCTATGATTATCAAAGGATATATGTCTTCGACGTTCTCAATTGTGATTTTAGGCTAGTTATAGGCTCAAGGTTGTTTGTTTGATTGTTTGAGTCTGGTTGTTGAGAGTCAGGAAGGAAGGTTTCTCCATAAGACAGGGATGGGTAAAGAAGGAAGCTAGGCAAGGATAGATAACTCAGGGAACGTCAAGGCCATTGGGCAATGGAGTCAAGAAAGGATTTACTTGTGTTCAATGTGTAAGCTTCAGTTGGGCTAGTCATCTAGAGCATTTGGATCTCAAAGACTGATTGGTGGGATGGAACATCAAGGGATGAGAATGAAGGATGGAGAACCATCTGATTCCGTCTATAGATCAGGCTAGAGGTCATTTAACTCCAGGCCTGCTTGGACAAAACCATAGGCAACACAAGGGATCTTGAAAAGGTTTATATGGAAGGGATAGGTTATGAAGAGGCAGAGACAGGCTTCTAAACCTCCCAATGTTCCTAACCTCTTTCAATTAAATCTTAAAAAAAACGTCTGAACATTGATTCTATTAACTTGCACATCAGAGAGCAGGCAATAATCATCCACTACACTGGTTTAGTCAATTAAAAACAATATTCAGATACACATATGAGCAGAAAACATTAAAGACTGAGAGAGCTGGGACATAAGGTACCTAACAAGGGTAAATATTATGTCATGCGTTCAGATGCCAGTCAGAAGAACATGAAATGAAATGGAAATAAACGTAGAGATGAGAAAAACATCACCAACTGCTATAGATCAGGATCCAATGAAAACTGCTTATCATGTTAAACACAATACCAATCAGGTACATTACTGCCCACAGCTTTTACATTCAGCCTGAATACATCATATTTCTCAGCCTATCATACAATCATTACACAGAGAACTTGGCTCGGGACAAAAATGCTTGCAATTCACTGATAATGCATCAACAACCATTACAATGATATCCTTTTGTGCTTTATAGCAGAAGAGACACAGAGGACCGACTGAGGAGGTAGGTGAATTTTAAATGTTACATTTAAACACAACAATGAATGCAGGGCCGAGGCCCATGCCGCTTGATATGCTGTATATTTAATCTTTGTCATCTCCCCGGTGCAATAGAGATCTGCTTCGGATATGATTTGACCTTTTGGCTGCAGTACTCCAGGTGATTTGAACAAAATGAAAGAAACTGCTGAGGGGTCTGCCTCATAGATGTTAGATTGTTTTGAACTATAGCTGGGACGAAAAATTCCTTCAGGGACACGGCGCATAATAAAGACTGTATGGGAGACCTGTCCTTTATGGAAAAACATTCTGCTGATAAGAAAACCTTGATATTACCTGTTATTGATGTTCAGGATCTTTAGATCGATCCTCGGGGTCTTCAAAATGATGCTTTGCCTCTTTAAACCCTTGGTTCAGAGCTCAAGATCTTCGTTGATGTGCACTAATCCCTCTGTTCTGTACTGAAACTCCTTGCTGCTTCATTACTGCCTCTGTTGAGTTAGCTTGAGCTTTAAATGGCGCTGGCATGATTTTCGGCGTTTGAACTCTGCTCTCCATTAATGTGAGTCCTGACGGCCCCATTCCTTGACTCTCCTGATGGTACTGGCTCATTAGATTTGATCCTGACTGCGCCGCTCACCATTAAGGTAGTACATTGAATAGCGGCGGTCTCATCTCCTAGAAACTTTGCAACACAGCGAGCTTATGAAGAAAATAGTGGACGGAGCGATGAATGCAGGGTGGACGAAATGGTAGTGCGGCGGTGGTGGGGCGATGGCCTTTTACCATAATGGTAACAAAATGCAATGAAATGATGAAACCTTATGAACAATGGAGTTTGGTGATAACATGCAGCGCAGACTGTTAGATCTTGGTTTGGGAACAAAGATCAACGGTGGAGGTTGAGCAGCGTAACAATATGTGAAACGGGCAAACAATATACAAAACGCATGAAACCCGACGGGAATGATCGTACGAGGTGGGACCCAATAGGACTAATCGCAATCGGAGGATCGGAAGAGGGAGTTGCGATTGCGATGATCGGAAGGGCAGAGCGATCAATCGCATCGCAAACGTTTGCGATGGACTGATCGGGGGACACAACGAGAAGACGAGAGGGAAGGACTTTAAGGACTTGCGATCAGCGATCGGGCAGAGGATGCGATTGAGTGCTGGCCGTTAGATCCGAAGGCCAGATCAACGGCTCAGAATGAGATCGGAGGGTCGCAATCGGAGCTCGGTAAAAAAGACTTGCGATCAATCGCATCGCAATCACTTGCGATGGACCGATCGGAGGGTGTACTTAACATGTTCCGATTGCGATTGAGCGATTGGCGTTGGACCATTGATCTGCGGGAGGAATCAACGGTGGAGAACGCGATCGGAGGACTGTAATCGGGGTGGCACTGCTGAGACTTGTGATTACGATCGGACAGGAGTTTTGCGATTGAGCGCTGGCCGTCAGATCGACGGTGCACAACACATCGCGGGACTTAAAGTGTTAAAACGATCGCATCGGGACTTTTGTTGTTACAAAGGGTTTTGCCTCCCGCCGATAGTTCCGATTGAGATTAGCGCCTGGGACTTAAGCGCTTGGTCCCAGCGCCAGGGCACATGTGGGGAAGTGGTTAAGGGGCTGGCGGAAAAAGGGGCTGAGCCCTATTACATGGTCGGAAAGTGGGTTTTTTACCCCTTTTAATGGATTTTAAGGGGTTTAAAGGGAAACGATAAGGGGAAAAATGGGAAATAAAGAGTAAGGGAAGGACTTAAGGGGATTTTTGGGGGATTTGAGGGGTAAACGGGGAAATAGAAGGGGAGACAAGGGGGGATAAAAAAGGGGCTAAATGAGGGTAAAAGAAAGGGAATTCGGACAAAGGGAAGAATGAAATGTATGTTGCGGGGAGTAAAGAAAATTATAATAGGCTGATATACAGGTAATTTGTCACCGTCCTTACCAAATTTCCCGTCCATGATGGAGGACCCATTATGTGACCTGTGAACACTGTCATGCCTTGAAAACATCATCGATGCATCCCTCTGAGTATGAGCTTCATTTCCTCTTGAGACATCTCCTTGCAAAATCCATGAAAAACATCTCTTTTTGCATTGGCGCGGGTAGACAGTTCACTGCTCGCGCCAATCAGGGAAATCCTGTAAAGAGGTCGCGCCACTTGGCGCTCTGTCATAGAGCAGCAATCGCGCCACCCATTTTAGGGACTGTTTTTTAAATATGGATGGCGGAAGTTGAGTTCAAACAAACTCACAACCATTGCCTATCTTGAGTTGGGAGGTTTGGCTGCGGGAGTTCTATGGAAGGGAAGTAGTTTTGCCACCTTCTATAGAACCTTCCTTGTTGATAGGGCCAATCCCATAATAATAGGGATCCCAACTCCCTCCTTCCCCATCTATAAAATCTTGCTCAGATCCATGGCAAGCTAGTCTTGAAGTGTTGAAGCTTTGCATCTCCCTATTCCCAAGTGCCTTTGTGCTGTAAAGAATCCCTTCTTTCCCTTAAGGCCCATTCAAGTAAGGAGACCATTGTTACGAGACTCTGGAGAGGTTCTCCCTTTCCTTGGCGAGCTTTGCGAGACGTGGACGACCGGAGACCCGTTCAAAGGAAGCTGCGACGTCAGAACTTGGTTGTAACTTCTATTCGTTTATTACTTAATAGATGACTATGATTATGGTTCCACTCCGTTTTCCATCATGTTAATGCGAGTAATATCTTTTCTGACCGATGTTTAGTTACGTATGTGGTTCCTATGCTTGTATCTGTTCGTTTCTTCTATGTGCAGGTGTTCATCCGCGGAGATCGTGGAAGGATTGTGATCTGCCAGGGCTGAAGGACGGGGATACTTCTTCTTCAGATCATAGCATTGGAATCCAGGTAGGCTTCTATCCCAAGTCTTTCATTCGTAATTAGGAGCTTGCGTCATAGCATTGTTTGTTTGTTGCTAGACCCCTGCTGGGCTAGTAGGGATTGCCTCTGTCCGCAGAGGGGATTTACCTCCTCAACATAGACCACTTTTCATGTTTACTGCGAGAGGTTGTATTGTTACGACAGATTGAGACTTCAAGGAGGATGGGATTTTGGGGAAAGTTGTTCCAGCAGAAGGCTCAAAAATAATCTAGCCCCCGGTTGACTTGTCAAGAATTTCATAGGGGGGCTAACAGTGGCTCCACATGGGGATGGCTTCTTCTTGAAGGAGTCAAGAATTCAGAAAATGATCTCTTGGTGTAGGCCAGATGCCTGCTGCTATAAGCCATCTTTCTTCTTTCTTCAGATTAGCTACCACAATATATTGGATACACAAATCAGCAGAAACATTTTCCCAACCAATCTACCTACCCAAACTAGAGCTCTAACAATTTTCCCTTGGGTGCATTTGAACTAGCAGACCCTTTACATTTTATTTTTCAAAACAAAAACAAACCTATTCTAATTCTACCCTTATTGCTCCATGAGGCCAGATTAGACTGTTGGCCTCATACGATTCTCTACCTAAACTACTACCTGTTGGGATTAAACTGTCCAACAGGTTTCTTCACCTACATTCTAAGACAGGAAATTTAAACACAGCCAAGCCAGGATTAGACTGTCTGACTTGCTGGAGTGAAAACTTTGTAACAAACTGCAAAAAAACTGTGAAGACATGAAATCTGCAGTTTTGAAAATATCCTTCTTTCTTTCTTGTGAGTCAGGTTTAGAGCATATTTGAGTCACTTCTTTCCTTTGCTCCAGCTCTGATTTTGGGCATATTAGAGCTGGATATTCTTTCACTACTGATCCAGATTTTGAGCTTGTTAGGACCAGCTATTCTTCTTCCCTTTGGCTCGGATTTTGAGTTTATTAGAGCCAATCCTTTTGCCTCAGAGGTTCATGTTTTGAGCATGTCTGAACCTCTCTTTTCCTTCTGTTTTTTGGAACAATTTCTTCTCTTTTTTGCTGAAAATGAAAATTTGCAACGGTATATACAATGGAAATGAAACTGGAAATGGAGAATTAGCAGAAATAGTGTTTGAGCATCCTGCCATTGACAGGACCCCCAAACATCTCGGAACCATCAAATTCTTGCAAGAAAAACGCATTAGGACCCACAGTGGCTTGAATGATGAAGGGACCTTGCCACAAGCTGTCGAATTTGCCATGTTTGCCTTTATCCTCTCTTCTTGAATCCCACTTCAAGACCTTGTCCCCAACTTTGAAATTTGCTGCTTTGGTTCTTTTGTCAAACTGTCTCTTCATGTTTTCCTGCACTTTGACAGCTCTGTTATAAACCTGCTCCCTTGTTTGCTGAAGATGGATTGTTTCATTAATTCTCCTTATCATGCTGTCCTCTTCTGATTGGATTTCTTGGATAAGATTTACCACTGGTATCCCAAGGCTAGTAGGAAAAACTGCTTCTATCCCATAAACCAGCTGGAAGGGTGACATGCCAATAGATTTCTTTGTAGTGAGCCTGTCTACCCACAAGGCTTGTATCAACTTTTTATGCCATGACCTTTTTTTCTCTTCCAACAGCTTCTTAATGATTGTAACCAGGCTTTTATTTGATGATTCAGCTAGGCCATTACCCTGGGGGTAATAGGCAATTGAATGTCCAAGTGCAATTCCATACCTGTGACAGAAATCAATCATTCTTTTGGATCCGAAAGCAGCGGCATTGTCAGTGATTATTTTCTTTGGGCAGCCAAACCGGGATAAGATAAAGTCTTCTAGGAACCTAATGATGACAGAATCAGTGGCATTCCTAGTGGGTATGGCTTCAATCCACTTAGTGAAGTAATCAGTAGCAGTCAGGATCCATTTGTGTTTCCCAAAAGAAGAGGGGTGGATTTCTCCAATGAATTCTAAGCCCCATTGCATGAAGGGACCTTCTATGGTGATAGGTTACAGAGGGAGGGGAAGGAGCTTTCTTTTGCCCTCAAAAATTTGGCATTTGTGGCAGGTAAGGACCATTTTATGAACATCATTAAAGAGTGTAGGCCAATAGTACCCAGCCCTGAGTATCTTATTTGCAGTGGCCTTCCAACTCAGGTGGCCTCCACACTCCCCAGCATGGAATTCTTGTTTGATTCTTTCAACTTCAGTTTCAGGCAAACATTTCAGCAAAAGACCATTTGGATTTTTCCAATATAGACTCTCATTCATAATGCAGTAATTTCTAGCTTTGATTTTTATGAATCTAGCCTTTGTTTTGGACAGTTCTGGAGGGGAATTGAGGTGTGTGAGCACGTAAAGGATATCAGTGTACCAAGGAGAGTTCTGAAACTGCTCCTCAATAGTTGGATGGGGCAATCCTTCCTGCTCATCCAGGGCATTCATCATGTTAATATCAAGGGCCTGTAGATTAGATTCAGCCATCAATTGGGCCAGGCCTTTACCTTTGATTAGCTTAGTGGGTTTGATTTCAATGTCATATTCTAAAATCGTAGCAATCCATTTGCCCCTTTTCCCATCTAGGTCTTGGGACAAGATATCTTTGACCACTATATTTGGCACATAGGCAATGGTGTGAGAATGCAGAATGTACACCCTAAAGTCTTTTAAGGCCTTAATCAGGGCATAGGCCTGCTTTTCCATGATGTTGTACTTTAAGGGTGCATATCTTAAGGCTTTACTGAAGAAGGCTATAGGTTGTTCATTACCTTCTGAATTTTTCTGCAGCAAAACTGCAGCTATTGTGTGTGGGGAAGCAAATGAAAAGATCAGAAAATCTTTTGAAAAGTCAGGGCTGATAAGGACAGGGGCCTGGGTGAGTGCAAGCTTTACTGACTCAAAATATTTCTTGGCTTCGACAATCCACTTAATTCCAGCATCTTTCTTCAGCATTTCAGTCATTTTCCTAAGATGCTCAGCAAGGTTGGGGATAAATCTTCTAAGGAAATTGATCTTCCCAATGAAGGACTGTAGCTCCTTGATGTTTCTTGGATGTGTAATTTGGAGTATCCCCTCAACTCTCTGGGGGTCTATCCTAATCCCTTTCTCGGATATGATGTGGCCCAGAAGCTTACCTTCTTGCAGCCCAAAAACAGTCTTCTTAGGATTTAGGGACAGACCATACCTTCTACATTTTTCAAAAACTTTCCTCAGATGTTTTAAGTGTTCTTCTTCTGTTTTAGAAAAGACAGTTAAGTCATCCAAGTAGATAACTATGAAGTGTCCAATCTCATCTGAGAAAGAAATATCCATTTCTCTCTGGAAGGTAGCTCCAGCATTCATCAATCCAAAAGGCATTTTCACATACATGAAGGTGCCCCATGGAGTGGTGAAAGTTGTTTTGAGTTGATCTTCTGGGAGTACCAGAACTTGGTTGTATCCTGAAAAACCATCAAGCAGGGAGATTCTTTTAGAGCCTACTACCTTCTGTAAGATATGTTCCATTCTAGGCAAGGGGTAGTTGTCTTTCAGGGAGGCTCTATTCAGGTTTCCGAAATCTATGCATAGTTTGATCTCCCCTGTCTTCTTCCTTACAGCCACTAAGTTTGAAACCCAATCAGAAAACCTTACAGGGACAATTATGCTTGCCTTATACATCTTTTTAATTTCCTTCTCTACTGCAGGAAATTGTTTTGGATTAATCCCACGGAGTTTTTGTCTGAAAGGTTTCTGATTTTCCTTCAGTGGTATCTTGTGTTGTATGATGTTGGTGTCATAGGCCTTTAAGTCTTCGTAACTCCATGCAAACACGTCGATGAATTCCTTAAACAAGTCAATGTATCTTACCTTCATGTCTGCAGGTATAGACTTAGCCAGTTTTATCATTTTGGGTTTGTCTTCAGTGCCTATGTTGCATTCTTCTACATCTGATTCTGCATGTTCTATTGTGGGCTTCTTTGCAACATCATCGAAATCAAAGAGGTCCTCTAAGGGTGCTAAGCCTCTTGGTATGTTCTTGTCTTTGGCTTGCAGCACCTCCATTTCTTCTCTATCTGCGTTTTCACGTTTTATGGTTGAATCTCCAGTTTCTTCAGAAAAATAATTTATTTCTATACTACAAGGTGTTTCTAGTTCATCTGGGGAATCCTCACTTGGGCAGCTGTCATCAGATTTTGAGTCTGAATCAGAAAATTCAAACTCATTTCTGCCCATCAGGAAATCTTCAATCTATTTGTCTCCTTCAAAGACCTGCCAGTATTTTTCATTGTCTGGCACTGCAGGCCTGAATTTAGTTTGAATGATGATTTGTTGGTCAACTGGGGCCTTAGGATAAGAGCTAGCTAGGCAGGCTAGTCCATTTGCAATAGCGTTTTGACCCCTAGGAATGGATACTAAATCATATTCAACAAACGTTTTCAGCAAATCTAGAGTATCATTCCTATATGCCCTAAGCCTGGGGTGTTTTTCCGAATACGCACCATTCATCTGTTTGATCACTAACTCAGAGTCTCCTCTCACGACTATCCTACGGGCTCCTAATTTTTTCAACAGATTTAAGCCCAAGATTAGAGCCTCATATTCTGCAATGTTATTCATGCATTTGAAATGCAGATTGACAGCGTGGCTCTCTGCGTGGTCATTTTCGGTGTTACGCAGCCACACTCCTGCTCCAGCGCTTTGTCTAGTATAGGACCCATCAAAGTTCATTTCCCACAGGGGTTCTTTGTTTACTTCCACTTCGCTTTCTCCCTTACAGCTGGGTTCGCCATTAGGTTGAGTTGGGAGGTTTGTACTAGATTGTAAACTATCTTGTTGTTCATAGAGGCCATGGATGTTAGGGAGGTGGTTAGCTTGTTGTTCTTGTTCTGTTTCTGTTTCACTTGGAGTGAGAGGTCCACCACAGATCCTACAGGCTTCATTGCTGATTTCCTCTTCATTTTCAGTGTGCTGCCCATGGTCTTCCTGATCATATTCTTCTAGAGTGGCCATTATGTGGAGGTCCATAGGCTCGGTGTTCTCATTTGTATGCCTATTCTGGGACTCTGGCTCTTCTAAGGATTCATCATTACAAAAGATGAAGGAGTCAAGGTCGGTATGTACAGAATATAATGGTGAATTTTCAGGTTTCTCGGGGCTGCTGACTAAGAATTTCATTTGGGATTCTCTATATAGTCTTCTTGATTGGCCAAATACAGGGATAGTGGCATATGAGCCATCCATCTGCATGGTGCCTTTGCAGCTTGGCTCCCCATGATCTAGATAATAACATGCCATACTTGGGTGGCACGTTTGCCACCACTACATCCATGACCATACATTTCACAGGAATCTGAGTTAAGCTCACACATAAGTCTTTGATGAGGCCTAGGCATTTTACTCTACTAGAGTCAAATGAGTATAAGTCTTTGTAGGGTCTGGTGATTTCGAGGCCTAACTTCTCCATGACTACCTTAGGCATTAGATTGTGTGATGCACCAGAGTCATGCATGGCATTATGGAGGATCTTGTCATGAATGTTGAGACTAATATAGAAAGGTGGTACTACCCCTTCCTGAAACTTACCTTCAATCTTAGGACCAAACAAGAGGGCAGGCTGATCATCATTCAAGTTTACAGAATCAGTGTTTTCCCCTAAATTCAATGCTTTCAGAATTTGGCCTTTATATACATCCTGAGAGGCCAGCTCAGATAATGGTACAGAGATTTTAATTTTTACAATCTCACTTTCTAAATTGAAAGTGAACTGACTCTTTGGAGTGCTTAAGTATGTTTTATTTGCCACTGTTTTAGTGGCTGAATCATTTTGTGTTTTCTCATTATGTACATGTGTAGAAATAGTTTTATCAGGAGCACTAGCTGAGGTGCTAGTGCCACTGGTTTGTTGACCCTGTTTTTCCATGCTTTGGTTGTCCTTTTCTTTGTTACTCTCAGAACTCTTGGCTGTTGAATTGTTGTTCACAGCAGTTACTTTAGAAGATTTTTCAGGCCTTTTCTTGATGGTAACCTCGGGAGTTTTGGTTTTGGAAGTGTCTTGGTTCTTTTTGCTCCTGAGCTCATATTGCTCTCTGACCTGTAACATGGCATTTTGGAATCCAAGTCTGTACTCTTCAGTTTCTACTCTTTCCTCATCCCAATATGAAGATGAGGGTTGATCTTCCTCTGAGTCACAGTTCAGAATTGAGTCCTATGTTTCCAACATGTTAATAATATTCCCTTCAGACTCTTCTATGATTCCCTCATCCTCATCAAGAAAGTTTTGGAATGGGGGAATGACTTGTTGATCTGCCTCTTTCTGTCTGTTGGGAGTGTTGTTGTTTCTTCTAAAGTTTTGGCTCTGATTCTGACTTTTGCTTAGGTTACTAACCGTGACAGCGATTTTCTCCATCATTTGTTTCATCTTTTCCACGTCCTTGTACATGTGTTCATTATTGGGGTCAGACGTGGAGGCTACATTGTCATCCCTGTATGTTACCCTCTTCTCAGATCTTAGTTTTGCTCTTTTCTCGATCAAATTTGCCTCTATGTTTACTGCCCCTTTCTGCATGTCTTCCAAAGTGGTGTACTCTTTATCTCTAAGCTCATAGGCCATGTCAGCATCAAATCCATCAGGATATTTTGCTAGGGCCATACCTTGTGGAGGTTTCATGTGTGGAGGGAGAGCATTATAAATACTGTTGAATCTAGTAGTATAATCATGAACACTCTCTCCTACGTTCCTCTTAAGGGACATGTATTCTGCTAGGAGCTGGCGAGGGTTTGCCCTAGTTTCCCATTTGTTGATGAAAGTCTGGTATAAAGTAGGGAGATCTTGGATACTACCAGCAGGTAGGTTTTTAAACCACTTTTTAACCTCTCCCCCCAGGCTCTGCGCAAAAATTCTCATTTTGATTGTTTCATCATCAATTTCCATATAGTCAAAAGAGTCCTCCATTTTATCTACATGTTGTTGTGCTGTTGTGGGCTCTTTAGCAGGGAAGTGTGGGATTTTTTATTGATAATCATTTGGTAAGGGCAGCAGAGGCTGAGTTAAAACTAGAGGTGCATACCAGGCTACCATGATGATGTTCTGATGAGGTATAGGGTTGGCTTGAGCAGCTGGTATTTGG
>CM076584.1:750455079-750584957 GCA_034641835.2 Pinus albicaulis | reverse complement strand
CCCTGAAAAGAGGATGAGATCCCTGAGTTACCCGCCTCTTACTAGGATCTCGTTTGAGAGAAAGGGCCAAACACACCGAGGCAAGTGGAAAGGAAGGATAAGTGTTTTACCGCCAACCGAAACAGGTTCTGTAGGTTTTCTCGAGGCTCGGAGATGCAGCAAGATGAAAGTACCTAAATTCTCCCTGCTGGGAGTCGCCATTCCTCGTTAAAGGTTCCCATGTTTTGGCCAGGTTGGCAAGAACGAAAGATGAGACAACATAGAACCACTTTCAGACCTTAGGAGCTAGCCCTCCTAGGTCCAGAGAGGGATCTCTCTATGATTATCAAAGGATATATGTCTTTGAAGTTCTCAATTGTGATTTTAGGCTAGTTATAGGCTCAAGGTTGTTTGTTTGATTGTTTGAGTTTGGTTGTTGAGAATCAGGAAGGAAGGTTTCACCATAAAACAAGGATGGGTAAAGAAGGAAGCTAGGCAAGGATAGATAACTCGGGGAACATCAAGGCCATTGGGCAATGGAGTCAAGGAAGGATTTACTTATGTTTAATGTGTAAGCTTAAGTTGGGCTAGTCATCTAGAGCATTTGGATCTCAAAGACTGATTGGTGGGATGGAATATTAAGGAATGAAAATGAAGGACGGAGAACCATCTGATTCTGTCTATAGATCAGGCCAGAGGTCATTTAACTCCAGGCCTGCTTGGACAAAACCATAGGCAACACAAGGGATCTTGAAAAGGTTTATATGGAAGGGATAGGTTATGAAGAGGCAAAGACAGGCTTCTAAACCTCCCAATGTTCCTAACCTCTTTCAATTAAATCTTAACAAAAACATCCGAACATTGATTCTATTAACTTGCACATCAGAGAGCAGGCAATAATCATCCACTACACTGGTTTAGTCAATTAAAAAACAATATTCAGATACACATATGAGCAGAAAACATTAAAGACTGAGAGAGCTGGGACATAAGGTACCTAACAAGGGTAAATATTATGTCATGCGTTCAGATGCCAGTCAGAAGAACATGAAATGAAATGGAAATAAACGTAGAGATGAGAAAAACATCACCAACTGCTATAGATCAGGATCCAATGAAAACTGCTTATCATGTTAAACACAATACCAATCAGGTACATTACTGCCCACAGCTTTTACATTCAGCCTGAATACATCATATTTCTCAGCCTATCATACAATCATTACACAGGGAACTTGGCTCAGGACAAAAATGCTTGCAATTCACTGATAATGCATCAACAACCATTACAATGATATCCTTCTGTGCTTTATAGCAGAAGAGACACAGAGGACAGACTGAGGAGGTAGGTGAAATTTAAATGTTACATTTAAACACAACAATGAATGCAGGGCCGAGACCCATTCTGCTTAATGCACTGTATATTTAATTTTTGTTTTATCCCCTGCAATAGAGATCTGAAGGATATGATTTGACTCCGTCGCAGTACTCCGTGATTTGAACAAATGAAAGAAAACTCAACAGGGTTCCGCCTAGTGATGTTAGATTGTTTTGAACTATGTACTGGACGAAAATTCCTTCAGACACGGCGTATAATAAAGAGGTCAATGGGAGACCTGGCCCTTTATTTCAAAACATTCTCGCCGATAAGAAAACTCGAGCATACTTCCGCGTCGATGTTCAGGATCTTTAGATCGATCCTCGGGGTCTTCAAAATGATGCTTTGCCTCTTTAAACCCTTGGTTCAGAGCTCAAGATCTTCGTTGATGTGCACTAATCCCTCTGTTCTGTACTGAAACTCCTTGCTGCTTCATTACTGCCTCTGTTGAGTTAGCTTGAGCTTTAAATGGCGCTGGCATGATTTTCGGCGTTTGAACTCTGCTCTCCATTAATGTGAGTCCTGACGGCCCCATTCCTT
Organism: Pinus albicaulis; assembly: GCA_034641835.2. Taxonomy (NCBI): domain Eukaryota; kingdom Viridiplantae; phylum Streptophyta; class Pinopsida; order Pinales; family Pinaceae; genus Pinus; species Pinus albicaulis. The sequence continues at coordinate 750,583,060 of CM076584.1, read as the reverse complement.
GACTCTCCTGATGGTACTGGCTCATTAGATTTGATCCTGACTGCGCCGCTCACCATTAAGGTAGTACATTGAATAGCGGCGGTCTCATCTCCTAGAAACTTTGCAACACAGCGAGCTTATGAAGAAAATAGTGGACGGAGCGATGAATGCAGGGTGGACGAAATGGTAGTGCGGCGGTGGTGGGGCGATGGCCTTTTACCATAATGGTAACAAAATGCAATGAAATGATGAAACCTTATGAACAATGGAGTTTGGTGATAACATGCAGCGCAGACTGTTAGATCTTGGTTTGGGAACAAAGATCAACGGTGGAGGTTGAGCAGCGTAACAATATGTGAAACGGGCAAACAATATACAAAACGCATGAAACCCGACGGGAATGATCGTACGAGGTGGGACCCAATAGGACTAATCGCAATCGGAGGATCGGAAGAGGGAGTTGCGATTGCGATGATCGGAAGGGCAGAGCGATCAATCGCATCGCAAACGTTTGCGATGGACTGATCGGGGGACACAACATAAAGCATGCGATTGCGATTAGGCGGGAGGAGCGATGACCGTCGGATCACGGGTTGAATGGACGGACGGGATTGAATCGGAAGACAGAGGGAAGGACTTGCGATCAGCGATCGGGCAGAGGATGCGATTGAGTGCTGGCCGTTAGATCCGAAGGCCAGATCAACGGCTCAGAATGAGATCGGAGGGTCGCAATCGGAGCTCGGTAAAAAAGACTTGCGATCAATCGCATCGCAATCACTTGCGATGGACCGATCGGAGGGTGTACTTAACATGTTCCGATTGCGATTGAGCGATTGGCGTTGGACCATTGATCTGCGGGAGGAATCAACGGTGGAGAACGCGATCGGAGGACTGTAATCGGGGTGGCACTGCTGAGACTTGTGATTACGATCGGACAGGAGTTTTGCGATTGAGCGCTGGCCGTCAGATCGACGGTGCACAACACATCGCGGGACTTAAAGTGTTAAAACGATCGCATCGGGACTTTTGTTGTTACAAAGGGTTTTGCCTCCCGCCGATAGTTCCGATTGAGATTAGCGCCTGGGACTTAAGCGCTTGGTCCCAGCGCCAGGGCACATGTGGGGAAGTGGTTAAGGGGCTGGCGGAAAAAGGGGCTAAGCCCTAATACATGGTCGGAAAGTGGGTTTTTTACCCCTTTTAATGGATTTTAAGGGGTTTAAAGGGAAACGATAAGGGGAAAAATGGGAAATAAAGAGTAAGGGAAGGACTTAAGGGGATTTTTGGGGGATTTGAGGGGTAAACGGGGAAATAGAAGGGGAGACAAGGGGGGATAAAAAAGGGGCTAAATGAGGGTAAAAGAAAGGGAATTCGGACAAAGGGAAAGAAGGGGAATTGATGTATGTTGCAGGGGTAAAGGAGGGAATAATAGACTGTTACACAGTAATTTGTCACCGTCCTTACCATTCCCCGTCCCGCACAATGGAGGACCCATTATGTGACCTGTGAACACTGTCATGCCTTGAAAACATCATCAATGCATCCCTCTGAGTATGAGCTTCATTTCCCCTTGAGACATCTCCTTGCAAAATCCATGAAAAACAACTCTTTTTGCATTGGTGCGGGTAGACAGTTCAGTACTCGCGCCACTCAGGGAAATCCTGTAAAGAGGTCGCGCCACTTGGCGCTCTGTCATAGAGCAGCAATCGCGCCACCCATTTTAGGGACTGTTTTTTAAATATGGATGGCGAAAGTTGAGTTCAAACAAACTCACAACCATTGCCTATCTTGAGTTGGGAGGTTTGGCTGCGGGAGTTCTATGGAAGGGAAGTAGTTTTGCCACCTTCTATAGAACCTTCCTTGTTGATAGGGCCAATCCCATAATAATAGGGATCCCAACTCCCTCCTTTCCCATCTATAAAAGCTTGCTCAGATCCATGGCAAGCTAGTCTTGAAGTGCTGAAGCTTTGCATCTCCCTATTCCCAAGCGCCTTTGTGCTGTAAAGAATCCCCTCTTTCCCTTAAGGCCCATTCAAGCGAGGAGACCATTGTTACGAGACTCTGGAGAGGTTTCCCTTTCCTTGGCGAGCTTTGCGAGACGTGGACAACCGAAGACCCGTTCGAAGGAAGCTGCGACGTCAGAACTTGGTTGTAACTTCTATTCGTTTATCACTTTAATAGATGACTATGATTATGGTTCCACTCCTTTTTCTATCATGTTAATGCGAGTAATATCTTTTCCGACCGATGTTTAGTTACGTATGCTGGTTCCTATGCATGTATCTGTTCGTTTCTTCTGTGTGCAGGTGTTCATCCACGGAGATCGTGGAAGGATTGTGATCTGCCAGGGCCGAAGGACGGGGACATCTCTTCTTCAGATCTAGCGTTGGAATCCAGGTAGGCTCTTATCCCAAGTCTTTCATTTCGTAACTAGGAGCTTGCGTCATAGCATTGTTTGTTTGTTGCTAGACCCCTGCTGGGCTAGTAGGGATCGCCTCTGTCCACAGAGGGGATTTACCTCCTCAACATAGACCCTTTTTAGCAATTTACTAGCAGAGGGGGATTTGTATTAGGCACAGCAATTGAGAGACTTCAAGGAGGATGGGATTTTAGGGGAAAGGCATTCCTTGAAGGCTCAAAACAATCTAGCCCCCAGTTGACTTGTCAAGAATTTCATAGGGGGGCTAACAGTGGCTCCACATGGGGATGGCTTCTTCTTGAAGGAGTCAAGAATTCAGAAAATGATCTCTTGGTGTAGGCCAGATGCCTGCTGCTATAAGCCATCTTTCTTCTTTCTTTAGATTAGCTGCCACAATATATTGGATACACAAATCAGCAAAAACATTTTCCCAACCAATCTACCTACCCAAACTAGAGCTCTAACAATTTTCCCTTGGGTGCATTTGAACTAGCAGACCCTTTACATTTTATTTTGCAAAACAAAAACAAACCTATTCTAATTCTACCCTTATTGCTCCATGAGGCCAGATTATACTGTTGGCCTCATACGATTCTCTACCTAAACTACTACCTGTTGGAATTAAACTGTCCAACAGGTTTCTTCACCTACATTCTAAGACAGGAAATTTAAACACAGCCAAGCCAGGATTAGACTGTCTGACTTGCTGGAGTGAAAACTTTGTAACAAACTGCAAAAAAACTGTGAAGACATGAAATCTGCAGTTTTGAAAATATCCTTCTTTCTTTCTTGTGAGTCAGGTTTAGAGCATATTTGAGTCACTTCTTTCCTTTGCTCCAGCTCTGATTTTGGGCATATTAGAGCTGGATATTCTTTCACTACTGATCCAGATTTTGAGCTTGTTAGGACCAGCTATTCTTCTTCCCTTTGGCTCGGATTTTGAGTTTATTAGAGCCAATCCTTTTGCCTCAGAGGTTCATGTTTTGAGCATGTCTGAACCTCTCTTTTCCTTCTGTTTTTTGGAACAATTTCTTCTCTTTTTTGCTGAAAATGAAAATTTGCAACGGTATATACAATGGAAATGAAACTGGAAATGGAGAATTAGCAGAAATAGTGTTTGAGCATCCTGCCATTGACAGGACCCCCAAACATCTCGGAACCATCAAATTCTTGCAAGAAAAACGCATTAGGACCCACAGTGGCTTGAATGATGAAGGGACCTTGCCACAAGCTGTCGAATTTGCCATGTTTGCCTTTATCCTCTCTTCTTGAATCCCACTTCAAGACCTTGTCCCCAACTTTGAAATTTGCTGCTTTGGTTCTTTTGTCAAACTGTCTCTTCATGTTTTCCTGCACTTTGACAGCTCTGTTATAAACCTGCTCCCTTGTTTGCTGAAGATGGATTGTTTCATTAATTCTCCTTATCATGCTGTCCTCTTCTGATTGGATTTCTTGGATAAGATTTACCACTGGTATCCCAAGGCTAGTAGGAAAAACTGCTTCTATCCCATAAACCAGCTGGAAGGGTGACATGCCAATAGATTTCTTTGTAGTGAGCCTGTCTACCCACAAGGCTTGTATCAACTTTTTATGCCATGACCTTTTTTTCTCTTCCAACAGCTTCTTAATGATTGTAACCAGGCTTTTATTTGATGATTCAGCTAGGCCATTACCCTGGGGGTAATAGGCAATTGAATGTCCAAGTGCAATTCCATACCTGTGACAGAAATCAATCATTCTTTTGGATCCGAAAGCAGCGGCATTGTCAGTGATTATTTTCTTTGGGCAGCCAAACCGGGATAAGATAAAGTCTTCTAGGAACCTAATGATGACAGAATCAGTGGCATTCCTAGTGGGTATGGCTTCAATCCACTTAGTGAAGTAATCAGTAGCAGTCAGGATCCATTTGTGTTTCCCAAAAGAAGAGGGGTGGATTTCTCCAATGAATTCTAAGCCCCATTGCATGAAGGGACCTTCTATGGTGATAGGTTACAGAGGGAGGGGAAGGAGCTTTCTTTTGCCCTCAAAAATTTGGCATTTGTGGCAGGTAAGGACCATTTTATGAACATCATTAAAGAGTGTAGGCCAATAGTACCCAGCCCTGAATATCTTATTTGCAGTGGCCTTCCAACTCAGGTGGCCTCCACACTCCCCAGCATGGAATTCTTGTTTGATTCTTTCAGCTTCAGTTTCAGGCAAACATTTCAGCAAAAGACCATTTGGATTTTTCCAATATAGACTCTCGTTCATAATGCAGTAATTTCTAGCTTTGATTTTTATGAATCTGGCCTTTGTTTTGGACCGTTCTGGAGGGGCATTGAGGTGTGTGAGCACATAAAGGATATCAGTGTACCAAGGAGAGTTTTGAAACTGCTCCTCAACAGTTGGATGGGGCAATCCTTCCTGCTCATCCAGGGCATTCATCAAGTTAATATCAAGGGCCTGTAGATTAGATTCAGCCATCAATTGGGCCAGGCCTTGACCTTTGATCAGCTTGGTGGGTTCGACTTCAATGTCATATTCTAAAATCGTAGCAATCCATTTGCCCCTTTTCCCATCTAGGTCTTGGGACAAGATATCTTTGACCACTATATTTGGCACATAGGCAATGGTGTGAGAATGCAGAATGTACACCCTAAAGTCTTTTAAGGCCTTAATCAGGGCATAGGCCTGCTTTTCCATGATGTTGTACTTTAAGGGTGCATCTCTTAAGGCTTTACTGAAGAAGGCTATAGGTTGTTCATTACCTTCTGAATTTTTCTGCAGCAAAACTGCAGCTATTGTGTGTGGGGAAGCAAATGAAAAGATCAGAAAATCTTTTGAGAAGTCGGGGCTGATAAGCACAGGGGCCTGGGTGAGTGCAAGTTTCACTGACTCAAAAGATTTCTTGGCTTTGACAGTCCACTTAATTCCAGCATCTTTCTTCAGCATTTCAGTTATTTTCCTAAGATGCTCAGCAAGGTTGGGGATAAATCTTCTAAGGAAATTGATCTTCCCAATGAAGGACTGTAGCTCCTTGATGTTTCTTGGATGTGTAATTTGAAGTATTCCCTCAACTCTCTGGGGGTCTATCCTAATCCCTTTCTCAGATATAATGTGGCCAAGAAGCTTACCTTCTTGCAGCCCGAAAACAGTCTTTTTAGGATTTAGGGACAGACCATACCTTCTACATTTTTCAAAAACTTTCCTCAGATGTTTTAAGTGTTCTTCTTCTGTTTTAGAAAAAACAGTTAAGTCATCCAAGTAGATAACTATGAAGTGTCCAATCTCATCTGAGAAAGCAATATCCATTGCTCTATGGAAGGTAGCTCCAGCATTCATCAATCCAAAAGGCATTTTCACATACATGAAGGTGCCCCATGGAGTGGTGAAAGCTGTTTTGAGTTGATCTTCTGGGAGTACCAGAACTTGGTTGTATCCTGAAAAACCATCAAGCAGGGAGATTCTTTTAGAGCCTACTACCTTCTGTAAGATATGTTCCATTCTAGGCAAGGGGTAGTTGTCTTTCAGGGAGGCTCTATTCAGGTTTCCGAAATCTATGCATAGTTTGATCTCCCCTGTCTTCTTCCTTACAGCCACTAAGTTTGACACCCAGTCAGAAAACCTCACAGGGACAATAATGCCGGCATCATACATCTTCTTAATTTCCCTTTCTACTGCAGGCAATTGTTTTGGATTAATTCTTCGAAGTTTTTGTCTGAAAGGTTTCTGATTTTCCCTCAGCGGTATCTTATGTTGTATAATGTTGGTGTCATAGGCCTTTAGGTCTTCGTAGCTCCATGCGAACACATCAATGAATTCCTTAAACAAGTCAGTGTATTTTTTCTTCATGTCTGCAGGTATAGACCTAGCCAGTTTTATCATTTTGGGTTTGTCTTTAGTGCCTATGTTACATTCTTCTACATCTGATTCTGCATGCTCTATTGTGGGCTTCTTCGCAACATCATCGAAATCGAAGAGGTCCTCTAAGGGTGCTAAGCCTCTTGGTATGTTCTTGTCTTTGGCTTGCAGCACCTCCATTTCTTCTCTATCTGCGTTCTCACGTTTTATGGTTGAATCTCCAGTTTCTTCAGAAAAAGAGTTTATTTCTATACTACAAGGTGTTTCTAGCTCATCTGGGGAATCCTCACTTGGGCAACTGTCATCAGATTTTGAGTCTGAATCAGAAAATTCAAACTCGTTTCTGCCCATCAGGAAATCCTCAATCTGTTTGTCTCCTTCAAAAACCTGCCAGTATTTTTCATTGTCTGGCACTGCAGGTCTGAATTTAGTCTGTATGATGATTTGTTGGTCGACTGGGGCCTTAGGATAAGAGCTAGCTAGGCAGGCTAGTCCATTAGCAATAGCGTTTTGACCCCTAGGAATGAACACTAACTCATACTCGACAAATGTTTGCAGCAAGTCTAAAGTGTCATTCCTGTATGCTCTTAGTCTGGGATGTTTTGCTGAATACTCACCGTTCACCTGTTTGATTACTAACTCTGAATCCCCTCTCACGGCTATCTTTCGGGCTCCTATCTTTTTCAACAGATTTAAGCCCAGGATTAGAGCCTCATATTCTGCAATGTTATTCGTGCATTTGAAGCGCAGATTGACAGCGTGGCTCTCTGTGTGGTCATTTTCGGTGTTACGCAGCCACACTCCTGCTCCAGCGCTTTGTCTAGTACAGGACCCATCAAAGTTCATTTCCCATAGGGGCTCTTTGTTTGCTTCCGCTTCACTTTCTCCCTTACAGTTGGGTTCGCCATTAGGTTGAGTTGTGAGGTCTGTGCTAGGTTGCAAATTATCTTGTTGCTTATAGAGGCCATGGATGTCAGGGAGGTGGTTGGCCGGATGCTCTTGTTCTGTTTCTGTTTCTGTTTCATTTGGAGTGAGGGGTCCACCACAGATCCTACAGGCTCCATTGCTGATTTCCTCTTCATTTTCAGTGTGCTTCCCATGGTTTTCCTGATCATATTCTTCCAGAGTGGCCATTATGTGAAGGTCCATAGGCTTGGTGTTCTCGTTGGTATGCCTATTCTGGGATTCTGGCTCCTCTAAGGATTCATCATTACAAAAGATGAAGGAGTCAAGGTCGGTATGTACAGAGTATAATGGTGAGTTTTCAGGTTTCTCGGGGCTGCTGACTAGGAATTTCATTTTGGATTCTCTATATAGTCTTCTTAATTGGCCAAATATAGGGATAGTGGCATATGTGCCGTCCATCTGCATGGTGCCTTGCAGCTTGGCTCCCCATGATCTGGATAATAACATGCCGTACTTAGGTGGCACGTCTGCCACCACTACATCCATGACCATACATTTCGCAGGAATTTGAGTTAAGCTTACACATAAGTCTTTGATGAGGCCCAGGCATTTTACTCTACTCGAGTCAAAAGAATATAAGTCTTTGTAGGGTCTGGTGATTTCTAGGCCTAACCTTTCCATCACTACCTTAAGCATCAGGTTGTGTGAGGCTCCAGAATCATGCATTGCGTTGTGGAGGATCTTGTCATGGATGTTAAGACTGACATAAAAAGGTGGAACTACCCCCTCCTGAAACTTCCCCTCGATTTTTGGACCAAACAAGAGAGCGGGCTAATCATCATTCGTTCTGGTCCAGAGTGTTTTCGGGAGCGTTCAATGCTTTGGTGGCCTTTATATACATCTGAGAGAATGACTCGGATAATAGTCTGAAGATTTTAATTTTTCTGCAATCTCCTACAAATTGAAGGGAAGTGGGGCGACTCTTTGGAGTGCTTAAGTATGTTTTATTTGACAACATTTTAGTGGCTGAATGTTGAATCAGTTTGTGTTTTCTCATTATGTACATGTGTAGAAACAGTTTTATCAGGAGCACTAACTGAGGTGCTAGTGCTACTGGTTTGTTGACCTTGTTTTTCCATTCTTTGGTTGTCCTTTTCTTTGTTACTCTTAGAACTCTTGGCTGTTGAATTGTTGTTCACATCAGTTACTTTAGAAGATTTTTCAGGCCTTTTCTTGATGATAACCTCAGGAGTTTTGGTTTTGGAAGTGTCTTGGTTCTTTTTTCTCCTGAGCTCATATTGCTCTCTGACTTGTAACATGGAATTTTGGAACCCAAGTCTGTACTCTTCAGTTTCTAATCTTTCCTCATCCCAATATGAAGATGAGGGTTGATCTTCCTCTGAGTCATAGTTCAGAATTGAGTCCTCTGTTTCAAACATGTTAATAGTATTCCCTTCAGACTCTTCTATGATTCCCTCATCCTCATCAAGAAAGTTTTGGAATGGGGGAATGACTTGCTGATCTGCCTCTTTCTGTTTGTTGGGAGTCTTGTTGTTTCTTCTAAAGTTTGATTTTGGTTCTGTTTGGAGTGACAACCATATTTTCTCGTCATTTATTATAACTTATCCACATTCTTAGACAATTTGTCAATATTTGGATCTGAAGTGGAGGCTATAGTGTCATCCTTGTATGTTACTCTCTTCTCCGCTCTCAGTTTGGCCCTTTTCTCAATCAAATTTGCCTCTATGTTTACTGCCCCTTTCTGCATATCCTCCAGGGTGGTGTACTCTTTATCTCTAAGCTCATAGGCCATGTCAGTATCAAATCCATCAGGATATTTTGCTAGGGCCATACCTTGTGGAGGTTTCATGTGTGGAGGGAGAGCATTATAAATACTGTTGAATATAGTGGTATAATCATGAACACTCTCTCCTGCGTTCCTCTTAAGGGACATGTATTCTGCTAGGAGCTGGCGAGGATTTGCTCTAGTTTCCCATTTGTTGATGAAATTCTGGTATAAAGCAGGGAGATCTTGGATGCTACCAGCAGGTAGGTTTTTAAACCACTTTTTAACCTCTCCCCCTAGGCTCTGCGCAAAAATTCTCATTTTGATTGTTTCATCATCAATTTCCATATAGTCAAAAGAGTCCTCCATTTTATCTACATGTTGTTGTGCTGTTGTAGGCTCTTTAGCAGGGAAGTGCGAGATCTTTGATTGATAATCATTTGGTAAGGGCAGTAGAGGTTGAGGTAGGACTAGAGGTGCATACCAGGCTGCCATGATGATGTTCTGGTGGGGTATAGGGTTTGCTTGAGCAGCTGGTATTTGGATGATAGGGATGTTTGGACCAACAGAAGCCTGTTGAGTAGATCTCGGGTGAGAAAGCCCCAAGTTTTGGAGAAAGTGGAGATCAGGTGGTGTGGAAGGAGGGGTTTCACTGTCCCTGGGGTCCGGCTGGTCTGAAACACTGAATGACCTAATTCCAGTGTCCCCATTTTGAAGGTCTAGATCGAAAAGGAGTCCTGTCTGATGCAAAGATCTTCTGGTGCAGAATTGGCTCTATGAATGTTGCTGGAAATGGTTGATCTCCTACTTGCAGGTGTTCTTTTAAGGATTTTCTCAGGATTATCAACTATTTCAGGTGGGTCTGGATCAGGGAAAGCTCCTGTATGAATGATTCTGTGAGCCAGAGTGTTATTTTAGCCAAGCAGCTTAACCCTACTTGTTATTTTTGCTGTGGTTAATGTTGTCTCAGGGCTGGTCTCCCAGTGGAGCCTTCATTATGTTTTGAATTTCGTCTCCCATTGGATTCTTATGTGAAACCAAGGTAATCAACAGGCCTACTGATCACCAGTGGAGTCTTTAGTTTGGGAACAATGGAGTCGCCAGGTGGAAGGTTTAGGACGTTTCTAGGGGGTACACTGTCCACCACAGTGATAAGGCAATATTCCCTTTCAGGAATATCCCACAAAACACAGCAAACTCTAACCAGAGATGGACTGGGAGGACATTTACCAGATGTGTCCCCTCCTAGAGAGGATGAGATCCGGAGGCTACCTGGCCCTTACCAGGATCTGTCTAAGAGAAAGGGGTAAAACACACCGGAGGTAAGTGGAATAGGAAGGATAAGTGTTTTACTGCCAACCTAAACAGAGGTTCTAGGTTTTCTGAGGCTTGGAGATGCAACAAGATGAAAGTACTCAGAAATTCTCCCCAGTGGAGTCGCCATTATGTTGGGGTTCCCATGTTTTGACAAGGTTGGCAATACCAAAAGATGAGACAACATAGAACCACTTTCAGACCTTAGGATCTAGCCCTCCTAGGTCTAGAGAGGGATCTCTCTATGATTATCAAAGGATATATGTCTTCGACGTTCTCAATTGTGATTTTAGGCTAGTTATAGGCTCAAGGTTGTTTGTTTGATTGTTTGAGTCTGGTTGTTGAGAGTCAGGAAGGAAGGTTTCTCCATAAGACAGGGATGGGTAAAGAAGGAAGCTAGGCAAGGATAGATAACTCAGGGAACGTCAAGGCCATTGGGCAATGGAGTCAAGAAAGGATTTACTTGTGTTCAATGTGTAAGCTTCAGTTGGGCTAGTCATCTAGAGCATTTGGATCTCAAAGACTGATTGGTGGGATGGAACATCAAGGGATGAGAATGAAGGATGGAAGGCCATCGATTCCCGTCTATAGATCGAGACGGAAAGTCATTTAACTACGGAGCACTGCTTGGACAAAGATATAGGCAACACAAGGGATACAGAAAGGTTTATATGGAAGGAATAGGTTATGAAGAGGCGAATAGACGCTAAAGGCTTTTGATTCTAACCTCTTTTCAATTAAATCTCAAAATGTACGAACATTGATTACGTGCTTGCATCGAGAGAGCGACGTAATCATCATGAGTCAATTAAAAACAATATTCAGATACACATATGAGAAGAAAACATTAAATACTGAGAGAGCTGGGACATAAGGTACCTAACAAGGGTAAATCTTATGTCATGCGTTCAGATGCCAGTCAAAAGAACATGAAATGAAATGGAAATAAACGCAGAGAGGAGAAAAACATCACCAACTGCTGTAGATCAGGATCCAATGAAGACTGCTTACCATGTTAAACACAATACCAATCAGGTACATCACTGCCCAGAGCTTTTACATTCAGCCTGAATACATCATATTTCTCAGCCTATCATACAATCATTACACAGGGAACTTGGCTCAGAACAAAAATGCTTGCAATTCACTGATAATGCATCAACAACCATTACAATGATATCCTTCTGTGCTTTATAGCAGAAGAGACACGAAGGGACAATGAGGAGAGTAATTAATATCTAAATATTACATTTAAACACAACAATGAATACGGGCTGACCATTAAAAACGATATCTTTGTATACAAAATCTTTGTCACCTTCCTTGTGAAAGAAAGATCTGCTCTGGATATGATTTGACCTTTTGGCTGTAGTACTCCAGGTGATTTGAACAAAATGAAAGAAACTGCTGAGAGGTCTGCCTCATAGATGTTAGATTGTTTTGAACTATAGCTGGGACGAAAAACTCCTTCAGGGACATGGAGCATAATAAAAATTTGTATGGGAGACAACTCCTTTGTAGGAAAAAACATTATCTTTGATAAGAAAACCTTGATATTACCTCTTATTGATGTTCGGGATCTTTAGATCGATCTCGGGGTCTTCAAAATGATGCTTTGCCTCTTTAAACTCACAGTTGAGAGCTCAGAGATCTTCGTTGATGTACACTAATCCCCTCTTTGTTGTCTTGAAACTCTTTATTCATTCTTTATTACTCTGTTGAGTTAGCTTAGAAGCTTTAAATAGCGTAGGCATGATTTTCGGCGTTTGAACTCTGCTCTCCATTAATGTGAGTCCTGACGGCCCCATTCCTTGACTCTCCTGATGGTACTGGCTCATTAGATTTGATCCTGACTGCGCCGCTCGCCATTGAGGTAGTACATTGAATAGCGGCGATCTCATCTCCTAGAAACTCTGCAACACAGCGAGCTTATGAAGAAAATAGTGGACGGAGCGATGAATGCAGGGTGGACGAAATGGTAGTGCGGCGGTGGTGGGGCGATGGCCTTTTACCATAATGGTAACAAAATGCAATGAAATGATGAAACCTTATGAACAATGGAGTTTGGTGATAACATGTAGCGCAGACTGTTAGATCTTGGTCTGGGAACAAAGATCAATGGTGGAGGTTGAGCAGCGTAACAATATGTGAAATGGGAAAAAAATATACAAAACGCATGAAACCCGACGGGAATGATCGTACGAGGTGGGACCCAATAGTACTAATCGCAATCGGAGGATCGGAAGAGGGAGTTGCGATTGCGATGATCGGAAGGGCAGAGCGATCAATCGCATCGCAAACGTTTGTGATGGACTGATCGGGGGACACAACATAAAACATGCGATTGCGATTAGGCGGGAGGAGCGATGACCGTCGGATCGCGGGTTGAATGGACGGACGGGATTGAATCAGAAGACAGAGGGAAGGACTTGCGATCAGTGATTGGGCAGAGGATGAGATTGAGTGCTGGCCGTTAGATCCGAAGGCCAGATCAACGGCTCAGAATGAGATCGGAGGGTCGCAATCGGAGCTCGGTCAAAAAGACTTGCAATCAATCGCATCGCAATCGCTTGCGATGGACCGATCGGAGGGTGTACTTAACATGTTTCGATTGCGATTGAGCGATTGGCGCTGGACCGTTGATCTGCGGGAGGAATCAACGGTGGAGAACGCGATCGGAGGACTGTAATCGGGGCGGCACTGCTGAGACTTGCGATTGCGATCGGACAGGAGTTTTGCGATTGAGCGCTGGCCGTCAGATCTTGTGACAGATCGACGGTGCACAACGCATCGCGGGACTTAAAGTGTTAAAACGATCGCATCGAGACTTTTGTTGTTACAAAGGGTTTTGCCTCCCACCGATAGTTCCGATTGCGATTAGCGCCTGGGACTTAAGCGCTTGGTCCCAGCGCCAGGGCACATGTGGGGAAGTGGTTAAGGGGCTGGCGAGAAAGGGGCTAAGCCCTAATACATGGTTGGAAAGTGGGTTTTTTACCCCTTTTAATGGATTTTAAGGGGTTTAAAGGGAAACGATAAGGGGAAAAATGGGAAATAAAGAGTAAGGGAAGGACTTAAGGGGATTTTTGGGGGATTTGAGGGGTAAACGGGGAAATAGAAGGGGAGACAAGGGGGGATAAAAAAGGGGCTAAATGAGGGTAAAAGAAAGGGAATTCGGACAAAGGGAAAGAAGGGGAATTGATGTATGTTGCAGGGGTAAAGGAGGGAATAATAGACCCTTTTTAGAAATTTACTAGTAGAGGGGGATTTGTATTAGGCACAGCAATTGAGAGACTTCAAGGAGGATGGGTTTTCAGGGGAAAGGCATTCCTTGAAGGCTCAAAACAATCTAGCCCCCAGCTGACTTGTCAAGAATTTCATAGGGGGGCTAACACAACCTTTTTCCAACAACAATTCGGGGCCTAGCCAAGGCAGCTAGAGACCATATGCAGCGAACCAATAGTCATTTCTGACTGTAAACAACATTTTTAATCCATTTAAGGAGGTTTCAGAATATTTTGAGTACTTATAGATTTCTAGAACCCATAAGAGATGTTTTCAGTGACCCTAGTGCCACGAGATGCCAACAGGTGTTGGAGGTGAAACCAGAGCAGCCGGAGGCCATTTTCAGTGAAAAAATAGTCTATCCTGACTAATTTTTGAATTATGAATCCAATTAATGGTTTTCAGAGACATTTGAGAACTTCTAGAGCTCAAGAAGCTGAAGGGAAGTTTTGGGTAGCCCTAGGCAAACCGTGGAGAAAGGCCTAGTTTGGGGATGAAATTCTTGTTTTGAGAAAATTATCAATCGATATTTGGTGTCTGATGTGTGCTGGAGATAGTAGGTTTGGTTTCAGGGATAGAAACATAATTTTGAAGGAGTTAGTGCCATGAATAAGCTTAGTGTAGCTCATTGCACCCATAGAATCAATCGAGTCTAAGGGAACCTAAAGTTGTTTGCAGAGTGATGACAACCATGACAGGTATATAGATGGTATTCTAAGCCCTTTGGATCAGTTTAGTATCCATTGGAGTTAAGTGTGGAGTTTGTAAAAGAAAATTTACCATAATCCCAAAGATCCAAGTCAAGATGACAAAAGCTCAAAGGAGATGTAGCTCACGATATTCGGGAGAACTCCTAGATTAATTTTGCTGTTATGTGTGGATATTTATTGCTGCATTATGTTGCTGTTATACATGTTAAATTTCAGCAAGAACAAATGGACTTAAGACATTTAAACAGTTAAAAATCATACACCACTTTGAAACATAAATTCTGCAAATTGTCACGTATAAGCTAGATCATTTATTTGTTTAAACTGAGTGGGAGGTTCTTGAAATACATAACAATTTATCCAACCCATTTTCAGATCAGGTTGGTATCAGAGCACTTGGTTGCTTGATTGACAGAGAAATAGCTTGCTTGTTGACTTGAAGGTTCTTTTACTGTTTAAAAAGATTGATTGTTTTATTGTCTGCAAACTAACTATTTCTTGAGTTTTCTAGAGGTGAAGGGATAGCTATTGATAGCTAAGTCCAAGAGAGGACAAGAAGGAAGAAATTATTGAAGGCATCTTCCTTACCCAAAGGACCTCAAGGCCATCCTTGAATAACATACCCTTTTGTTAGTTGTTTGTTGTTTGGTTGCTTGAATAAGAGATTGTCTCTACAACCATTTTGTTCAAAAGATTTGTCAATAGTTTTGAAAGCTTTGTGAACTTTGTTGAAGTTATTTTAGTTCATTTTCACGATGAAAACTTCTTCAAGTGAGGTTTCAAAATCCTCCTCCTTCACAAGATTCTTCGATGAAGACATGAAGCGTGACTTCTACATTTTGAAGGACATGGTGTAGATTCTGTTTGAAGATAGAAGAGAAAGCACTCAACTTCGTGATAAATTGTTTGCTATGAAGCAAGAGAAGGAATAAATTCTTCAAATATTGCATGATATGGAGATGCAGCTCCATCAAGCCCAAGAATCTTTGACCAAGAACATGCATGAAGCAGTGGTAATTCACTCTAATTTGTCTTCAGTTTCCTCTTCAGAAAGATGTGTTGGTTCTTTTGAAAAGCACACTAGAGTTATAGGGTCCAAGTTAATGTTTAAAATGGGCTATGAAGGCAAGGGTTTAGGAAATCATGCACAAGGCATGGTTGAACCTATTTTAGTTGAATAACGACCTAAGAAATTTGGTCTTGGTTATGTGCAATCTAATGGCGAAGATTCCAAAGACATGAAGGCATGTGAGGCAAATTCAAAGAGAACTTTTGTTCCAAGTTCTAATATGCAAGCATGTCAAGTTTGTTTCCAAGATGATTACCATTGCTTTAAGCCTTTGTTGCAACAAGAAGATTGCATACATGAAGCTTATGGCGAGCATGCGAGTTCAGACAGTTTTCAAGACAATAACTATGATGTTAGTTTGCAAGAGAAAGATGGAACCTCTACTAGTTCATCTCCTCAAGAAGGAAAAAGGGATGGACATGCAAAGCAACACAAGAGGTATAATTCTCCCCATAATCAATTTGATTATGTTTCTGCAAGGCATGACAATTTTTCATGCTTAAATGGAAGAAATATTTGATGTGCATATTGTGGTCGGTTTAACCATGATGTTTCGAGGTGCTAGATGAGGAAGAAGGCATACAGGAAGCAGATGAAGCAAAGGCAACTTGAAAAGAAGGTGCATAATATTTTCACACATTGCCAGAAGAGGGGACATGTTGTTTCCCAATGTTGGACTTTGCATCCAACTAGTCGTCCCAAAAACATGAGGCAAGAGGACAGAAAGACTGGCGAAGGTGGAACTAAGGATTCCAATAGTGATGTGAGAATGGAAGTTTCACATAAAGAAGAGTTGCAGCAGTGAAAGCCATCGTGGAAGTGGCTTGGTAAGAAGTGGTTGGACTTCTTAACACAGTAAGAAGTGGTGGTACATATGCAAATTTTGATTATGTATGCATGTATATATGTTGTAATCTCACGTTTTTTTGAGCCACCTTGGATCATTGATCAAGGCAGCGATGTTCAGCTAACTTCTGCAAATTTCTCACCAAAAATTTCTGAGTGAGTGCAAGGAAGACAGTTCTTGACAGGAGTACAAGCACATCCATGAAGAGAAGTGTCGACTACCTTCAAGTTGTGGTTCAAAGGCTCTAGCCATGCAAGGCAAGTGTATGGAGGTTGAAAAGAAGAGGGTGTTGTACTCTCATCTACTATACAGATCAGTATATCAGTCTTTTGGTGTCCAAAAGATTCCTAATGGGGAGGTGGGATCAAAATTGGATCATGGACCAGAATGATAGCCCAAAATTAAAATTGTTTGGAAGTCTTCCAAACTTGAGCGACCAGATAGATCTCGTCTTCTTGAATCTGGCGCCATGAACGGTTCGAAAAACCGACATCGTATGAAGAAGTTATTGCAGTTTGAAATGTCCATTAAACTGCAAAAACTGGACTTTGACCAAGTTTGACTTGGCATTTTAGGAAATTAAAAAGGAATATGCCAGGGAATATTCTTGGAATATTCCTCAAAATATTCCCTAGAATATTCCATTCGGTCCAATCAACAGTTGAAATGTGGCATGGTTTCATTGGTCTATTGATTGACTTATGAATTAATAGGCCAATAGGAGGCCGCCATGTGGCCCTGGAACGGTTCATTAAAATTGTTTTGGAGCTGGCGGGGATCGACCGCATGACCTCCTGCATAGCAATCCTGCACCTGATCGTCTACGCTACCATTTTTTTCTTAACATATTATGCAGCACGGTTTTATTTAAGTGTCATTCGTTTATGGGTTGGGGGTTTGGAGGGCCAGCCCCCCCATATGGCCACGGTGCTAAGACCGTGGGCCTAAAACTCTAACCGTCGGCATTAAATATGGAAAACCTATCACATGTCAAAACTTAAAGTAGTGGTTAGTCTGCTATAACCCACAGTTTATCCGCCCAACGGTCAACTAACCGCGAATTTTATGGGCATGTGCCCACAACTAGCACTTTATGTGCAGTTATAACTTCACGATGGCATCCTTTGGCGGTGTGCCTTTTTTCCAAGTATCCCTTGTTTATTTGGAGTTAAATTAAATTTCCCAAATTTTGGAGCTTCTGTTGAGCTCCAAGAATGTTCTTTCTTCCACCATATTCCACTCCATTTCTTTTATCCATTATTAATCCCAGGCTCAAATGATCAATGAAATTAGTTAAAATTGCTTTAAGAATGAATATCATGGCTAACTTGCTATGTTTTTATGATTGTGTCATTGTAGTACTTTTTGAACTGAAACTAGCTACAGAATGCAGACATTCTGTAGCTAGTTGCCAATTCTGCAGCCATCTTCATGTTTAAGCAGGTTCCAGATGTCCTCTCAAGGGAAGCCACACATGGTCGTATTCCACGTCATGCCCTCAGCATTTGTTTCTCTCCATGAAGATCGAACGGAATTCTGTATGTGGTTATGCACGTGAGAACTCAAGCTAGGAGATAGACTCCTAATAGGACAAGGACAGTCCAGATGTCCTTTGTCATATTACGATGCCACCTTTAGAGTTCTAGTTTGATTTTAATATGGAAAGACAGTAATCCCTGTATTATCTCAAGTTCTGTTATGTAAATTTGCTATAAATATGCTCGGGAAACCGAGAGACAAAGGTTAGATTTTGGTTAGATTTTATGGTTGACTGCTAGATCTTTGAAGTCCGAGAATACTCTGTTTTGAGGTGATTCCTCTTTAATGAAAGAAGCAGCATTTCCTTGAACGCGTTGAGTCAATTTTGAACTAGATTTCGTGCTACTCTGGTGGTAGAGGGCCCCTGCCTCCTGAGCGGCCTTGTTTATATAGTAGATAAGTGTTTTAGTCTCGCTTTTATTTCTAGTTTAAGTAGATTTCTGAAGCTTATGTTCATATTTGTTTATATTTACTATCACAGTCAAACTTACTCTAATCAACTCTTCCAAAATATCATTATGAAGAATAAGGCACAACTGTGATAGTGTAGGTTTTAGTTGCATTTACTTTCATTAGTTATCACAGTTAAAACTTACTCTAATAAACTTTTCCAAAATATCATTATGATGAATAAGGCATAACTGTGGTATTGTAGGTTTTAGTTGCTAGTTTACACCAAGTGGCATAGCCAATCTTACTCTTACAAAGCTCTTCCAAAATATCATAACAATGAGTAAGAAGTAGCTGTGGTGTCTTGGATTTCAGTTTTATTTGCTTTCAGTCTTGTGTTTATGTTCAATTGCTTTGAATGATACAGCCATACTTGTTCTCACAAACTCTTCCAAAACATCATTCATACTGAACAAGATGGATTGTAGAATTCCTTAGGTTAGTTGCATGTTAACTTAGTTATAGCACTCCGGAGGTAGAATGCATGTGGTTCAGCTCTGTCATTTCATTTTCCAGTTTGATAATGGATTTTCAGTCTAACATTGTTCACTGTACTTCAAATAGACTAGTGGCACTCTAGTTTAGTTTTAGCTCACTGTATTAGCACTCCAGTCTAGTTGTCATCCATTGCATTTTTAAGTTATATTAGTTGTTAAATTCAAATACCACGGTCTTCATTATTTACAAAACTTCTTTTGTTCCAACCTTATATTAATACACAATCATTTGGACAGGAGTTAGTATCAGTATAAGACCTAGAGTATTTTGCAACCTTTTTACCATTTCACAAACAAGCCTTTTCTCAAAAGACCATTCTAAAAAGGAAATCTATAACTTTTGGAATGAGGCCTAGTGGTGTTAAATTGAGTTGCAGAACAGAATTAGAATCTAGTTTAGAATAGAAATCTTATGGTGTTACAAATGTTCTTTTCCAAATATATTCCAATAGACCTTTAATCATGGATGAGATGTTGTAACATTGTAAGTTGATTGTTTGATTGTTTAGTTAGGAGAACTTCATTTACACTTAACTGCCCATTTCTCAAGCTCTTCCAAAACATATTTAATGAATGAATTGGACAAGTTAAGCTCATGTTGTGATTTATTTCCTTGAAGTCATTATCAAGCTTTGTATTTTGCTAGCCATAGTTTAGGCTTTGTTTTGTTTCAGTATTTGCATTTGTCATTTGTCATCCATAATTTAGGCTTCACTCTATTTTTAACCAGTAGCTTCTTTCCACCAACATTTAGTTCTTTCCCTTGTGAACATAAAACCATAAAAAACCCAAAAACATCATAAAACACTAGACACAACATAGTGAGAAACAAATACCTAGGCACATATAGTGCACCACACTTCAGTAGTTTACCAACCTTGGTTGATAATTAATGAACTCAATTTAGAAGACTAGGTTGAGAGCCTGACAACTTCTTTAGGGGACACTGGGCAAAATTTGTTTTGGCTCTCTCTGGAGATAGATTCACCCAATTTTGGAGTGCCAATAGTCAATTTTGACTATCTCCAACATTTTAGTCTTGATGGAGTAGGATGCAAAGCCATCAGAGAAATTTTGAGAATGTTTTTTCTTCAGTGAATTTCAAGGGGCCATTAGGGCCACCAGGAGGCAGCAATAGTTTGAGCCCTAGCCAGGGGAGCTAGAGGTCTTTTTCAACAATCCAATAGTCAATTTTGGATATTTCAGATGTTTTGAATCTAATGAGATGGTTTGAAGAGCCTTTAGAGTAATTTTGAAAACCTAGAAGCTTTAGTAAAGTTCCAGGGGCCATCAATGCCAGCTTTTTCCAACAACAGTTCGGGGCCTAGCCAGGGCAGCTAGAGACCATATGCAGCAAACCAATAGTCATTTCTGACTGTAAATAGAATTCTGAATCCATTGAAGGAGGGTTTAGAATATTTTTATGGATTCTAGAGGTCATGAACCCATCAAAGAAGTTTTCAGTGACCCTAGTGCCAGGGGGTGCCAACAGGTGTTGGAGTCGAAACCGGAGCAACCGGAGGCCATTTTCAGTGAAAAATAGTCTATCCTGACTAATTTTGGCATTATGAATCCAATGAATGGGTTTTTAGATCCATTTGAGAACTTCTAGAGCTATAGAAGCTGAAGGGAAGTTTTGGGCAGCCCTGGGCAAACCGTGGAGGAAGGCCTAGTTTGGGGATGTAGTGCTCGTTTTGAGAAAATTATCAGTTGATGTTTGGTGTCTGATGTATGTTGGAGATATTAGGTATGGTTTCAAGGAAAAAAAATAATTATGAAGGAGTTAGTGCCATGAAGAAGCTCGGTGTAGCTCTGTGCACCGAGAGAAGGAATTAAGTCTAAGGGAGCCTAAAGTTGTTTGCAGAGTGATGAAAACCATGACAGGGATATAGATGGTATTCTAAGCCCTTTGGATCAGTTTTGTATCCATTTGAGTTAAGTGTGGAACTTGTAAAAGAAACTCTACCATAATCCCAAAGAGCCAAGTCAAGATGACAAAAGCTCAAAGGAGACGTAGCCCACGATATTCGAGCGAACTCCTAGATTAATTTTGTTATTATGTGTGGATATTTATTGCTGCATTATGTTGATTTTATACATGTTAAATTTCAGCAATAACAAATGGACTTAAGACACTTAAACAGTTGAAAATCATACACCACTTTCAAGCATAAATTCCACAAATTTTCAAGTATAAGCTAGATCATTTATTTGTTTAAACTGAGTGAGAGGTTCTTGAAATACATAACAAGTTATCCAACCCATTTTTATATCATTCATAGCCTCAACCCTCTCCAGTTCAATATTGATACCACTCTTTGTTATGATGTGCCCTGACAAAATTCCTTTGGACACACCAAAGATGCTCTTCTTTGGATTCAAATAAATCTCGTACTTTTAACATTGCTCGAATATCTGCTTTAGATGACGTATATGATCTAGCATTTTCTTTGAAAATACAGTGACATCATCCAATTAGACAACAACACTCTGGCCTATAAGGCCATGAAAGTCGATGTACATCGCTCTTTGAAAGATTGTGCCAGCATTGGTTAGCCCAAATGACATTCTTTTGAACGCAAATGTTCCCCATATAGTCTGGAATGTAGTTTCCAATCTATTAGAATCTACTACTAGCACTTGATTATACCCTGAAAATCCATCTAGTAGCGATAATATTTTAGACCCAAATACTATCTAGAGTATTTTCTCCATGGATGGCACTGGATAGTTGTCTTTATCAAAATATCGGTTAAGATTTTGGAAGTCAATACATAGGTGTATTTCACTAGACTCATTTATTACTGGGACCAATTTGGAAACCCACGCTGAATGTCTAACCCTAAATATGATCCGAGCATCCAAAAACTTTCGTGCTTCCTTATGAATAAGTGGATCTAGTGTCAGATGAACTTTTCGTAGCTTCTACTCGAACGGTTTCACTCCTCCTTTTATAGGAATCACGTTTTGGATGATGTGAGTTTCATAGGTCTTTAAATCGTCTTAGGTACATGGGAACACATCCTAATACTTCTTGAATAAAAAAATAAATTATTTTCCCTCTTGCGAGGAACAATAAGTACCGAGATTTACATACTTCAGATCTTGTGGGGTCCCCAAATTGACTTGTTTGGATTTCAACTTTGAACTTTGAGTCTTTGTGTTTATTGGCCCTATAAACTGGTTCTACAAGTCATATAATTTCTCCAAGGAAACCTTTCCCTTTCGAATAATGTTTCCTTTTGGTGCTTGACGTGCTTCTTGCAAATCCTTCTCGTGCTCATACTCCTTTATGGCAGTTTCTTTAAATACATCAACATTCTCCATAAAGTGTAGTATCTGTTAGTCGTCATTTAAATGTGTAAGAAATTGACATTATCAGGTAAAGATAGTTTATACAAATTTCAATAGAAAAAAAAAACATTTTTCAATGGTAACATCCTAGCAACATCATTTTCTAATGTATTTGTTGTTGTGTTCCTAACTCTTGGAACATAAAAAATATTGAAAGATTTAAAATTATTAATCAAACGCCATATCTCATGTTGGTAGTTTTTGAGATGAATTGAAACACAGTGTATAGTATCTAGTACTTGATAAGTGACTACCTCTAAGTCACCAATTACCTTCAGAAACTATACCTTTACGTATATAACTTTATTCAATCCAAGTATGAGTGCTTCATATTCTACATTGTTATTAGTGCACTTGAACTCCATACGGCATGAGAGTACATGTTTATTTTTTTGTGGGTCTGTAAGGACACAACCGAAGCCGGATATTTTTTTACAAGCTACCAATATATTTCTTGTACAATCATTACTATTATTATCGGTAATACTATGTGCATGTATATTACATAAATCATTTGCACTAGTTGGATAGAAAGGAAGGAGATCCAGTTCTGTATTCGATGGAACAGGTGATGGTTGTGCAAGATAGCACCCAGTTTCTGTTTCCAAGAAGAAATTACCAAAAATTAGATCGACAAAAGTGACCGGCTCATTTTTCCCTTCAAGGGATGTAACCATATATTTCATGTAAGGTTTTTTTCCCACTTGGATCTAATTTCTATTTCCCTCGTACGTAAGCCACAAATGTGACCAGTCGTTTGCAAAATACCCTTGTAATTTTATCGACCAATCTCTACTAAGGTGTAAACAATATGCTTTTGGTATGTCCACAATTATGATATTTATATATTGGTGAACTTGATCATCTTTGGATAACCTGATAAGCACATTTCTAAGTTCACCAATAGCCTCGACTAAATATTTTTCCAGTTGAATAATTTACGCCTCCATTTTTTCCCATTTGGAATTTATTTTCTTTGCAACACGTATTGGTATTACATTTACGAATGCACTAGAATTCACTAAAAAATTGTGAACATTATAATTGAAAATTTCGAAAGTCAATAGAAATGGAGGGAAAAGAGTATTGGCTTATAAAGTTGTAGTGTTAACGGAGGACTCCAGGGGACCAGAAGACTTACCAGATACCTTCTAGGAAGAAGAAGAATTACCTTCAGATGAGAGTTGATCAAGGGGTTGGAAAAATAGTTCTCGCTAGCCTGCTATTATTTTTAGGTTGAAGACTTAAATATTTTCACATGCTCTATTCATATCCTCGAATATGTTGTAGTTGAGAACCACAAACATTGCTAAAGTGTCTGGAGGATTGATTGTGTTTAGCACTTCCGGAGTGATGGTCTTACTTTTGTTGTTTGCGGAAGTACTCTTTGTTGTGGTAGCAGCTCCAGACTTGTTTGGAGCTTGGATGATCTATATTTATGCAGGAACACAATAGAATACACATATAACCATAAATAAAAATATTCAATCGAAACAACATTTCATTTCATTAATATCAAATAGTTGAAATATTTTTACAGACAAAATGGAAATAAACTAGTTAGGGCGCTGGTAGCTTATCTCTGAGAAGAGATGTGGAAGCTGCAGGCCTCTAAATTGTGTTACAATGAGGCTCGAGGGCATATTTATCATTGAGAAACAATGGAAAACCTTAAACATCCAAAAACCTAACCCTAGGAGATGAAGCACCAAAACTATGGGCCCCGTTTAGGTAAATTGCTACATTAATCTTCCCGGGGACATAACTTTGGCATACGATCTTCGTTTGACGCGAAATACCTCATTAGAAAGATCTATCCAAGGACTAAAACTTTTAATGTGATAAACATTAAATTAAATCTCATTTTTCTCCCATTTGTTTCCCAAAAAAATTGTTTAGGACCTCAAAACGGCTCTGGAAGTTCAAGACCTGAAAAACTGCTAAAAATAGTAAACTATGCTACAATTAAGGAAACTGAAAAATTGAAAGAAGAAATAGTGGGGCCACAAGTGGAGTAGGTGGGTGGACATCAATATCCACCTGGATCATCCCTCCCCCCTTAGAAATTAATGGTACCCATTGCGCTGAGTTCCTCCATGAGATGAGGAAACTTATGCTGAAGGTAGTCCCTGGTGAACCATTTGCCTTGGTGCAGGAGTTGGCCAGTTTTGACAACCCGATACAGTTGGATATTCTACTGGAAAGTGATCTTGATTTTCATGCCCATGATACGATCCATGGTGGCTTGTTCCATGCAGTCTGGGATTAACTATGTTGGTGTACATTGTTCTCCAATGTCAGAGGTGTCCAGTAGAGGTGGGAAGTAGGGGAGAAGGAAGTCCACATTGAACATCGGGTGCAAGCCAAGGAATGGTGGAAAACTGAGCTTGAAGGCATTGGACCCTACATTCTTGGTGATGGTGTACAGCCCATATTGGAGTGGGAAAATCTTGCGGTGTGGTCCAGTGAAGCGCTCCTTCTGCAAATGTATCTGCGCTTTGTCGCCCAACTGGAAGGTGTTGATGCTGAATAGCTTCAGAGATATCAGAGTATTCATGAAACTATATATTTTACACTCTACACAACCTTATTACTGCAGTGGGTTTGAACGGGGATCCCACGAAAAGTATGACCAATCATTGGCCATTGCAGATCGCATAATTTACAGTTGAGCTTTAACATTGAAACTTTAATCCATGCGAATTGTGAAACTGTGTTGAGCTAACACGTGTCCTCCTCCTTTTCGCATCGCAAATAAAATAGGTTACTTTGCGAAGACTTAACAGTTATTCCCTAAGTCTTCCGAAGCGAAATCGCTTTCCCCGCATTGTGATATCCACCGTTGGATTACTCTCAGATCCAACGATCCCCGTTGTCTCTCCACTCCTCACTTCGCATCGCTTGTAAAAAAACTTAACTTGAAAATTTTAAAGGTTAAAATCATTTCACTGCGATGTGCAATGGTTTCTAATTTGCGAAGAGATCTCTCCTTTGATCGTGTTCAGATTTGTGGCCCTCGTCACGTCTGCAATCCAATTATCCTTCCACTGTCTAACTTAATGTGACTTAATTGATTTTAGAAAAATAATTTAATAGAGAGACTGATCGATCCAAAACACTTGAAAATTATTAAATAAGGAATTTACAGAGACAAAACCTTGATCGGTTGGTTATTACAATTTTTTATGCTCTCTCTGCCCTTGCCTCTTGCACACCTATTTCACATTGTCTCACTTTTTCCTACACACTCTTCTCTCTCACACCTATCTCACACATTTATATAAATATCTGAAGCGGTGCTTCTCGCTTAAAATAGATTTATGTTGAACCACTCCAACAACAAAAAATATATCCTATTTCTAATATCATATCCTACTTGGCTTAATCTCCTCGTAGGGAGAAACCAATTTATATTTGTATTCCTAATTAATTTAATAAACTAAAAACAAACTAACTTCTCTCATTTAAAACTAAATAAAATATTAATGGCCAATGTTTATCCACCTTATGGTTAGCCACAACATGTGAACATCCAATCACATTGTTGTCTAAGTCTAGATGCTCTTGCATCAGACCCCCGAGGAAGAAAAGATTGATCCATCAATGCTTCAGGATCTATACTAAAATTTTGTAACTCTGTTGTTGTCATCCAACTGGCATCTTCCACAAGTTGTCCTTTCCACTTGACTATATACTGATAGTAAGTTTTTCCTCTAGTTTTCTTTGCTTCTCTTTTCTCCAAAATGGCCTCCATTTCTTTCTTTTCTGTCTTTGGCATCTGTTCCTTCCAATTCAAAGTCTGGTCTTCCTCTTTGGTAGGCTCTTCTGGTATCTCTTCCTCTGTTCCTTTGTATAGGTACAAGTCTGCAACATTAAAAATAGGTGATATTCCAATTCCTTTTGAAAATTCAATCTCATATGCATTTGAAGAAAATTTCTTCAAAATTATACATGGTCATATCTTTTTCATCTTTAATTTATTGTAAGTCCTAATAGGAAACCTTTTTTGTCTTAGCTACACCATAACTAGGTCACCTAATTGGAATTATTTTTGTTTCCTCTTCATAATAACTCTCTGTTTGTATTTTCCACTGCTTTCCTTTAATATATTTTTGACATATTCCTATAGTTTCTGCATTTGTTCTGCAAACTCTTCAGCCTTTGCACTCCTTGTTTCTTGTTTTCCTAATTTTCTGAGCTCTTATACACCTCTTGGATTCATTCCAAAAATAATAGGGAATGGACTCATCCCAGTACTTTGATTGGGAGTATCATTATAAGCAAACTCAACCTGAGCAAGTTCTAAATCCCACTACTTAGGATTTTTATACACTAAGTTCCTCAATATATTTCCCAAGATTCTATTCACTACCTCGGTTTGTCCATTCATTTGAGGGTGATAAGCTGAAATGAAACTAAGGTTGGTACCTAGTTTCTTCCATAGAGTTCTCTAGAAATGACCAACAAACTTGGTATCCCTATCAGACACAATACTCACAGGGAATCCATGTAATCTTACAACTTCTGAAAAGAACAGATTAGCAATATGTGTTGCATCACTATTTTTCTTGCATGCAATGAAATGAGCCAATTTAGAAAACCTATCTACTACAACATAAATGGAGTCACTTCCTCTTTGATTTTTTGGCAAACCCAAAAAAAAATCCATACTAACTGCATTCTATGGTCGGTTTGGTATTGGCAATGGCTGATACAATCCTAGATTCTGACTTCTCCCCTTAGCATGCTGACAAATCCTGCATTTCTCAACAAATCTCTTAACATTAGTTTGCATCTTTTACCAGTAGTAAAAATAATTTACCTAAGAAAAAGTCTTGTCTTGTCCAAAGTGTCTAGATAAGTATCCACTGTGTTTCTCCTTAATTATGTTTTCCCTCATAGAACATTTGGGAATGCATATTTTATTATTTTTTAATAGAAACCCTCCTTGAATAAGATAATCCAACCACTGGCTTCTATTATGAATTGCTGGGTTTTCCACAGCTACATAAATTTCCTTAAATTATGTATCTTCTTTATACATGTCAACTATTTCTTCAAATCCTTTAACACCAACTTGTAATTATTGCATGATTAAATTCACTCAGCTTAAAGCATCAACAACTTTGTTCAACTTACCGCTTGTATGCTTAATCACAAAAGTAAAACTCTGTAAAAATTCTACCCATTTGGCATGTTTCTGGTTCAATTTTAGTTGGTTTCTTATAAACTGTAATGCATGGTTATCAGAATATAATACAAACTCTTTTGGTAGTAGATAATGTCTCCATTTTATCAAGGCTTGCACAACGGCATAAAACTCTTTGTCATAAGATGAGTATTTCTTCTTAGCTTCATTCAGTTTCTCATTGAAGTATGCTATTGGTCTCTGTTCTTGACTTAAAACTGCTCCAATTGTAACTCCACTAGCATCAGTTTCAACTCGGAAAACTTTTTCAAAATATGGCAAAGCTAAAACTAGTTTTTCTGTAATTTTCTTCTTTAGCAACTTAAAGTTTCAATTTGCTGCTTTTGTCCACTTGAATGGCCAATTAGTTTTCTTGATTGTTTCAATAATGGGTGCACAAATCTGACTAAATCTTCTGATAAATTTTCTATAGAAACTTGCAAGATCATGAAAGCTCCTTACATCAAATATGTTTCTTGGAGTTGGCCAATTCAAAATTGCTTGGACTTTTTCCAGATCCATTTTCAAGCCTTCTTTAGAAACTACAAATCCCAAATAGACTAGTTATTCCTTCATAAAACTGCATTTCTTCAAATTTATTAGCAACTTCTCTTTCTGCAAAGTTTTTAGAACCAAATTAAGGTGATCCAAATTCTCTTCTTTAATTCCACTAAAAATTAGAATATCATCGAGATAAACAATTACAAACTTGCCTGCATATTCATTCAAGACTTCATTGATTAATCTCATGAATGTGTTGGGTGCATTAGTGAGCCCAAAAGGCATCACTAACCATTCATACAAACCACTGTTTGTTTTAAAAGCAGTCTTCCACTCATCCCTTTCTCTAATCCTTATCTGATGATAACCACTTTTTAAATCTATCTTAGTAAAATATTTTAATCCACTGAAGCAGTCCATTAAATCATCCATTTGTGGTAAAGGAAAATGATACCTGATGATGATTTTATTTGTGGCTCTAGAATATGTGCACATGTGACATTCACCTCCTTTATTTGGACTAAGTATTGTTGGTGCAGCACATGGACTAAGGCTCTCTCTTATCAATCCCTTATCCATCAACTCTTGCACTTGTCTTCCAACTTCTGCATTTTCTTGAGGAGTTAATATGTATGTTGCTTTATTCGGAAAACTTTCTCTAGGTATTAGATCAATGTGATGAATAATACTCCTGATTGGTGGTAATGCATTCGGAAACTCATCCACAATTATATCAGCGAAATCATTCAACATATTTCAGATTTCTTCAGATAACTCTTCTAAATTTTTGGAAGTTATAACTACCTTGGGTCTTCCTATAACAGCAAAATGCATCTCCTCATCCTTCTCGATTTCTTGCAGCAGTTCTTTCCCACTTATCAGCATAACATTGTTTCCAGGTATTTCTTTGTCAGCTGCATCCTTCAATGGTAGCAGTGTGTGTTTGTTTCCATCCTTCTCCAGAGTATAAGTGCTTCTTCTGCCATCATGTATGGCTTTCTGATCAAACTGCCAAGGTCTTCCCAGCAATATGTGACATACATCCATTGGCATTACATCACATAATATAACATCCTTGTAAGTACAAATCTGGATCTCTACCTTACATTGTTCTGTCACAATAATCTGATGTCCTTTTTGTAGCCATGATACTTTATAAGGATTAGGGTGTATCGTTTTTACCAATCCCAACTTTTCCACCATCTCTGTAGAAACAAGTTTATCAGTGCTTCCACTATCAATTACCACTTTGCAACATTTACCTTTGGACTTTCATATATTCTTGAATAGATTCTTCCTCTGAGCTGGTTCTCCTGCTTCTTTTTCAGCTTTAAGCAATACCCTTTTCAATAACAAGGATTATCTTGCTTCGGGTGGTTCCTCTTTACCTGCAATCTGAGGAATTTCTTCCTTTGTTTCAGCAACATTTACATTTCTCTGAGTTGTTGACTTATTATGAGGACAGTCCCATGACCCATGTCCCCACTCACCACATGTAAAACACTAAATATATCTTCCTCGGCCTCTACCTCTGGGTACAAACCTTCCTCAACCAGAGTCTCATATTTGTGGTGATCTACTACTCGGTCCTCTTGTTTCATTCTCAGAATTTTGAAATCTAGGTTTGAATGTTCCTCTTCCTCTTGCTGAACTCTTTCCTCGATTGCTCTGATTTTTATTTCTTTGTATCTTCTCTTCTACTTTTAAGGTTGCCTAATAAGCATCTTCAATTGTCTTCAGATTTAATAGACTAATCTCATCCTGGATATCATACCTCAAGCCATTTATATACCTGGTTACCTTCTCAACATCATCCTCAACATGTCTAGCTCTAATATTTAGTTTATAAAATTTCTCTGTATATTCTTTCACTATCATTCCTTTTTGTTTCAAATTCTGTAATTGCTTAAAAATGTTTAATTAATATTCCTTGGGCAGGAACTTACTTTTTAATTTTCTTACCATTTTGTCCCATCACTTGATTTTGGACTTTCATTTTCTCTGTCTCGATACTTGTAATTCCTCCCACCAGATAGTTGCATGACCCTTTAGTCTGTTAGTTGCAAACTTCACTTTCCTTTTGTCTTCAACCTCTTCACTGATCCAGTCCATTAGCTCTTCCATATTGATATTTCCCTCATATAAAGGTACATCCACCTTTAGTCTTCCAGCTGCCTTAATAAACATTTTTAGCATTTTAGCTATGTCATCTTCTACTTCTTCTTCTTCCTCAGAATTTTTCTCTGCTGCGTTGACATCTCCTTCTTTAGGTGCTCTCCTCTGAGAAAATTCTACTGTCTCAATTCTTGTACGAAGATGTCGAATCTCATTCAAAAGAATTTCATTAGCCTCTGGTCTTCCACTACCTATACCAGCTCCTCTCCTAGGTGGCATCTTTGTTCCAATTTCCAAGAACAGACTCAAGTCTACTCAGATACCAAATGATGCAGACTAGCTACAGAAATATCAGAGTATTCGTGGAACTATAGAGTTTACACTCTACACAACCTTATTACCGTAGCGGGTTTCAACAGGGATCCCATGACAATTCTAACCAATCACCGGCGATCGCAGATCGCACAATTTACAGTTTAGCTTTAACGCTTATACTTTAATCCATGCAAATTGCAAAACTAACTGAATTGACCTGTGTCCTCCTCATTTTCGCATCACAAATAAAATAGGTTACTTTGAAAATACTTAATACTTATTCCCTAAGTCTTCTGAAGCACGAAATAGCTTTACCTGCACTGTGATCTCCACTATTGGATTACTCTCAGATCTGACGATCCCCATTGTCTCTCCACTCCTCACTTCGCATCTCTTGTAAAACAACTTAACTTGCAAATTTTAAAGGTTAACCTCATTTCTCTGCAATGTGTCATGGTTTCTAATTTGCAATGAGATCTCTCTCGTTTATTGGGTTCATATCTGTGGCCCTTGTCGCGTCTGCAATCTGATTATTCTTTTGTTGTCTAACTTAATGCAATTTAACAGAGTTTAGAGAAATAATTTAAGAGAGAGCCTGATTGACCAAAAACACATAAAAATTATTAAATAAGGAATTTACAGAGCCAAGCCCTTGATTAGCTGGTTATTAAAATTGTTTATGCTCTCTTTTTTGTTGCCTCTCGCACACCTATTTCACATTGTCTCACTTTTTCCTACACACTCTTCTCTCTCACACCTAACTCACACATTTATATAAATATATGAAGCAGTCCTTCTCGCTTAAAATATATTTCTGTTGAACCACTCCAACAAATAAATTATATCCTATTTCTAAGCTCATATCCTACTTGGCTTAATATCCTCGCAGAGAGGAACCAATTTCTATTTGTATTCCTAACTAATTTAATAAAATCAAAACAAACTAACTTATCTCATTTAAAACTAAATAAAATATTAATGGGCAATGTTTATCCACCTCATGGTTAGCCACAACATGTGAACATCCAATCACATTGGTGGCTAAGTCTGGATGCTCCTGCATCAGTTGTGTGGCACCCGATCTTGATCATGTCATTGCTTGTACTAATCATTGGCTTTGTCCAATATGTCATGAACCTTTTGGTGGATGTGCTAAATGTGCTCAATGAAGTTTTTCACCTTGTCAGCTTCAGACTGGACATGATTTTAATTGGCCTAAGTAGCCGCAAATGGCATGGCTATGTCAATGGGACATAGTGGCTAGAATCCTAAGCTCGCTTGATAGGGGTTATGGCCAGTTGAGTTATGGAGAGTTCGATTATAACTATGTTGTACCTAGGGAAGGCTCTAATCCCATGTTTGGGGATGCTTTGAATTCTACATGCACAGAGTGTGTATGATCATCATGTTGACAACCTTTGCCTGGCCATCAGTTTTGGGATGGAAATTTGTGGACTTGGTGAGCTTGGTGTCCAGTATTGACCAAAGGCT
Organism: Pinus albicaulis; assembly: GCA_034641835.2. Classification (NCBI taxonomy): domain Eukaryota; kingdom Viridiplantae; phylum Streptophyta; class Pinopsida; order Pinales; family Pinaceae; genus Pinus; species Pinus albicaulis. The sequence continues at coordinate 750,551,461 of CM076584.1, read as the reverse complement.
AGACCAAAATGTGTTGAGGAACCTGTTATCTCAATCTAAGATGATAGATTGTGGGATCCAAAAGTGCACCCACACTCGTTCAAATAAGAGTTTAACAGTGGATTTTGCTTTGATATTCTTCTTGCATGCCACCATAATGACCATCTTTGAGAATCTGTCGATGACCATGAAAACACAGTCTTTGCCATGCCTAGTAGAAGGAAGCCCCAACATGTAATCCATTGAGATGGATTCCCAAGGTCGACTCGGGGTAGGTAGCAGAGTATAGAGGCCTTGCTTCTTGATGGTCGGTTTGGAAATAGTGCAAGCAATGCATGATCTGGTGTACTTCCCGAAAACCTATCAAAGGTTCAGCCAATAGAAATACTTTTGCAGTACTTCCACTATTTTCTTGACCCCAAAATTCCCAGCGACCCGACTGTAGTGCACCTCCCAAATCATCTTGGAATTCTCACTTGAAGGAACAGAAAGGTTTCTTAGGTGACATAGCAGTTCATCCTGGAGGTGAAATTTTGGAATTTGCGTACCCTCCAAGAGTGTCGTGTATGTGTGGTCGAATTCTGGATCTCTCTTGTAGAGAAGCGTCCAATCAGAAGTCTCGTGCCCTCAAGAGTTGAGAACAATGGTTAGCGCCATGATCGGTGGTCGGCTGAGATAGTCTGCAACATTACTGGTGCTTTCCTTCTGTACTTGATGTCAAATGAAACTGTTGCAAATATGTGGACCACTTCTGACGGCGATTATTTTGCAACTTCCCTTGCGTCTGTATGAACTGCAAGGGTTGGTGGTCTATGTGGATGACCGCTTCCTTCCCCAAAATGTAATTCTTCCATTGTCGACAAGCATGCACAATGGAATAAATTTCTTTGTCATAAGTGGGATACTTGCGTATTGTGTTAGACAGTCTCACTATGATATGCCATTGGGTGCCCCTTTTGAGTAATAACTACCCCAATAGCATAGTCAGAGGCATTTGTCTCAATCTCAAATGGTTGTTGCAAGTCTAGTAATGTGAGCACTAGGGCAGAGCAGAGACGATGTTTCAATTCTACGAACGCCTTATGTTGAGATTCTGACCAAAATAAAAAAAAATTTCTCCTCCCTTGGTGACTTGACTCAAGGGCTAAGTGATACAAGAGAATCCCAACATGAACCTGCAGTAGAAATTAGCAAGACCCAGAAAGTTTTGAAGCCTTGTTAGAGTGGTTGGGGCTAGCCAATACTGAATGACTTGGATCTTGGTTGGATCCACATGCACCCCCCGCTCATCAATAATTTATCCCATATACTGAACCTCAGTCATGCCAAAAGTGCACTTCTCCAAATTGGCACATAACTTGTGTTGTCACATAGTTTGGAGGACCTGTCGGATGTGGTGGAGGTGATCTTCCCAAGTCTGGCTAAAGATCAAGATGTCGTCTGAGTACACTACTATAATGAGTTGGTGAATGGCCGCAATATGTCATCCATCAGCCTCATGAAGGTTGCGGGAGCACTCATTAACCCAAAAGTCATGACCAGTCATTCGCAAGGCCCTCCTTGGCTTTGAAGGCAGTCTTCCACACATCGGAGGGTTTGATTGGAACCTGGTGATACCCGAACTTCAAGTCAATCTTTCTGAAATATTTTTCCCCTTTGAGTTGGCCTAGAAGGTCATCAATCTATGGGATAGGGTACCTATTCCAGACAGTGATCTTGTCTAGTGTCTGATATTCAATATAGAGTCTCCAAGTCCCATCCTTCTTCTGCACCAACACGATCGAGCTCCCACAAGGCGATGAACTCGGCTGGATGTGACCTTTCTGCAGCAGCTCTTGAATCTGCCTCTTCATTTCATTGTTCTCTAGAATAGAGCACCGTTAGATCGGTCCATTGGGTAGTGATGCACCTAGGGATCGATGGGGTGCTTGACCTAACAGTGTAGAGGCACCCTAGTAGGTGAGGTGAATATGTCCCTGTACTCCTCCACGACCTTGTTCATTTTTTGTTGTCATCCAAAGGAGCCATGTCTGAAGTTCGTGGCCACAGTATTCTTCTTTCCATGAGGGTTGATCATCAAGAAAACAAATTTCCCAGTTTTTGAAATGAGCTTACCACATTGTTTTGTAGTAACCAAATAGTTAGCGGCAGGTGGTGGTACCTCTGCTATCATGTGCAACTTATTTCCCAAAGTAACAATAATAGTGCGAGGTCAAGACTCATACACAGCATGTCACTTCCACAAGTATGGTTGGCCTAATAATACATCACAAACATAAAAAGGAACAATGTCACTTAATACCTCATCCGTGAAGGGCTTGATGTTGTATGGAAGGCGCTACTTCTGGCTGACATGGAGATCTCGTCCTTGGTGAAGCCACACGATGGTGTACAGTTGTGGGTGTGCTGTGGTCGGCAAGCCCAACCGCTTCACGACCTCTACTGATATGAACTTATTTTTTCTCCCATTGTCGACAATGAACTATAGCGGGGAACACTTTACCCACATCTAGGAGTGGAAGAGATGATCCTCCTCCTCTGGATCTTCCGGATCCTCCTTCTGGATCTTCATGGTGGAAACGATAGCGTTGGGCTCTGCATCGATAATTTGCTTACCTTTTTCATTCCCCTTGTCGGATTATGATTCATATTTGGAGCATGCATCTGATTCAGAAGCCTTCATCTCGGCCACTAATGACTTCTTGGCCAGACACTCACTTGTGTGGTGAGTGGAGCTCTTATGGAACTCACACCACTTCCTCGTGTCCTTCTTCGGCTTCGTGTTGTTGTTCTTTTCTTACGGCTTTGGCAGGTTGTCTTGAGCCTCCATGCCTTGGATTTTTCCTTTGTTCTGTGGTTTGGGGGCACCTTTCCCTTGCTTTTGATTCGCATATCCAAAGTCTCGCTTCTTCTATTTGATTTTCTGCTCAATCTTAGCAGCATACCGGTATGCCATACCAAGAGAGGAGATTTCGAGGAACTCCATTTCCTCCTGAATGTATCTGTGCAGAAAAATATGGTACTTTAGCACCAAATGTTTCTCCAAATATTTGATACCCAACTTTGTGCGCAGGGTATGGAACAAATTCACCAGCTCATGCACATCTTGATCCCTTTGTTGCCATAGCATAGTCCATTGTATGTACCTGTCCTCATAGCTCCCCATAGGATAATATTATTCCTTGATGGTGTATCGGAAATAATTCCAAGTGGGTATCGCCGATAATAGAGAGGTTTATTCCTCGTCCTTTTTCTCACATTAGGTTTCCCACTTGTCCTTGACATGGGGGATGGCATTTAGGAGTGAAAAACTAATCTTCTCCCGGTCAAAAAATTCATGAACCAATAAATACCCTTCTAATAAATTCAACCATCTATCTACAGTGTCTGCATCTATTTGGCCCTCAAATATGGGCATTTCAAAGTTTATGTGTACCTTAAAATGAGTGGCACCTCCATACTGACTGTTGGATGTAGATGTGTCATCAGTGGGCTGTCGTTGAAGGATCTAGGGAAAGGTATCCATCATCGTGTTCCTTTGTTACTCAAGGGTCTCCTCGAGCAATATTTTATAGGATCTCCTTCTCCCTCATCTTTCTTTTCTTCCCCCATGGGCGACCATCAGGGTTTGAGAGGCTGATCTTGTAAAGGTTCAACCAGATCGAGCGTAACTCCTTATACCCCAACTTCATTAGGGACATGCAAAGAAGGATCGAGAGAGAGAAGACAACTCTAATACCATTGATCCAGATTTATGCAGGAATGAAAAATAATACACATATAACCATAAATAAAAATATGCAGCGCAAACAACACTTTGTTTCATTAATATCAAATACCTTAAATATGTTTACAGACAGAATGGAAATAAAATAGCTAGGGCACTGGTGTCTTATATATGAGAAGAGATGTGGTGGCTAAAGGCCTCTTAACTTTGTTAAAATGAGGCTTGAGGGCCTATTTATTATTTATAAACAATGGAAAACCCTAAACATCCAAAAACCTAACCCTTGGAGATGAAGCGCAAAAACTATGGGCCCTGTTTGGGTAAATTGGTACATCAACCTTCCCGAGGACAGAACTTTGGCATACAATCTTCGTTTGATGTGCACAATACCTTGTTAGAAATATATATCCAAGGAATAAAACTTTTGATGTGAGCAACATCAAAGGAAATTCCATGTTTCTCCTGGTTTTTCCAAAAAAAACGTCGTTTAGGGCCTTAAAATGGCTCTGAAAGTTCAGGACCCGAAAAAATAGTAAAAATAGTAAACTGTGCTACAATTAAGGAAACTGAAATATTGAAAGAATCAATGGTGGGGCCCCAAGTGGAATAGGCGGGTGGCCACCAATATCCACTTGGATCATTGGCTAACAGGTGGAGTAATTTTTCTTAACAAATTTTCTTTCAACATTTTCCTCATCAGCTCTTGTTTAGGAATAGGCCCTTTCTTCTCTATTTATATTGACTATTTTTCTTCTGATTGAGGGCCTCATTCGGTGGTGTTTCTTCGTTTTTTTCTTTCTAGCATTGAACACACAACCAAAGGTATTGAATGTGTGTTTGACACTCGCAATGTCTTCAACCGCCTCAGATTCTTCCTTTTCTTTTGTTTGTTCAGTCTACTCATATGAAAGTATTGATTCAATGATATACGCAGCCAGAGAATTAATGTTGTGATTCTATTTTGGGCACGCCTTTTTTGAATGATATTCTTGATGAAAAGAACAATATTTATACATTTTCATACTTTCAACATTCAACACGACTTTTGAGCTTTGTGCAGACTTGGATGGTTGACTATTGTTGTTATTGTTTTTACTAAACTTCCTCAAGAAGTTAAATTTTTGGGGCTTTTTGTTGAATGTGTTATCGCTTGTCCTTTTTTTTCAGTTTTTCCAATTCATTGGATAGATTCTTGATAGTGTGGGTCAATCTTTCTATATCAATAGCATATTTTTCCTTTTCCTTGCTCGAAGAGGCCTGAGACATTTTTTGTCTTCTTGGATTCTTTGGATGATTCGTCGTCAATGATGGCTCTGATTGCATGTAATTCCTTCTCAACATAAATGGCTTCTTAGAATTCTGAACCAAATTTTCCTTCGTCGTCTTCTTTACAAATTGTAATATGCTTACTGGAAAGGCAAAATTATAGTAGTCAATTGTGATGGAGGCCTGAGGTTTCATATCTGGAGGAAATTGGTTCAAGATCTGATTAAACTTATGATTAAATTCCTTCACCTTTTCTTTTTCCCCCATCTTCAGATTCCCTATGTCTTTTAATAACATGGTTGGTGTTTTTTCATCCGCAAAATTTTCAAGAATAACTTCTTGAACCCCCTCGAATTATGAATTGAATTCGCAGGAAGACTATGATACCAAGCAGTCACTCAGCCATCTAAGGTACAAGGAAAGAGTATACATGCAACATCATCACAGCGTACCTCAAGTGTCTGCAGGCATATATAGAAATTATCCAAATGGTCTTCCTCTTTGAGCTCCTCATTAGGGTCATATTTTCTGAATAACTTTTCAGGTGTCTTGGAATCTTATGTAAAATACCTGGAAGGGATAGTGGACCCTGAGTCATCCAATCCATAATTTGGTTGCCATGTTCTCGTATGTATCCTCCTCTTCTTCAGAATCTAAGGGATATTCTTCCTCTTATTCTTGTTTGCCTAACCCATGGAAAGTGTCATATGAAAGCAAAAAATTATCCCTGTCATCCTTGTTAGAATATGGAGGATGCTCCATTTTTTTTGTATTTTCTACAGATTCTTCCAACTCTTAGAGGGTAGCAGAGACCAAATATTTAATTGTAGAAACCATGACCCTAGTAGGAGTTTATTCTTTCCTTTTAAGAAAATATGGAATATTATGTGCTCCAGGAATCAATCTGATAACCTTTGTTAACTTACGTGTTATGGGTCAAATTTCCCAGATGTGCTTGTAAGAAATATCGCAACTTTGTTAAGGTTGTGGCTGAGAAGATCCACATGCTTCAGGAACATGAGTTAGATAAGTGTTGGGGATGTTGATGCCTTGTCCAGAGGAAGTATGATGTGGTTGGGTAGAGTTATCAACCATAAAAAATTGGTTGTCCTCCTTCTAGTGCCAAGAATTTTGACAGTGTTGGAATTTCCAACATTCAAGGGGGTCTCCCTGATATGCGGTCCCAAACCTCACACCATTTTGGATAGGAGCCCCATTTAGAATACGGCCTAGTTGTCATTTACTTAAAGATCTACCTTGGATTTAGCTGTCAGTAAGAGAGATAATCACATATGTTCCTTCGAAAAGAAAGCTAGTGTGCCTCGTGAATGTTTAGTTGCAAGTGCATCAAGGTTCTTCTACCGAAAGGGGGAAAGAAAGTGAGCCTTTAGAAGATAGGTAATATTACCACCCTAGTAAAGACACACAAACAAGAATGTTTCATCTAACATCCAACAGAATAGTCCACACGAATGTGATGAACGGTATAACCATTACAACACATTCTCAATAAGATAAGCACTAAAATAACCGAAATAATTCAATTATATTAGTACTGGTGAAAGAAAACATGAACCATAAATATTCACATAATATCATTGTAAACATTCATAATCCACGTATTAAAAGTGATGGCCATCATGCTTCAATTATTAAGTAAAAGTACCAAGATGCATGAATACAATGAACATCACTTGCTCCAATAGTGGAGTGTTGGAGCCACTACTTTCTCCCCAAATGTACTAACTTATATTTCTTATGCCTTATGGGAGAAGTCAAGGCTAAAATTCCTTTAAATGATAAATGAGGATCCATTTATAACTTGAGGAGTGACCTTTCATATCCTCATGACTCTTGACTTTCTAACTTCTAGTGACCTTTGGACTTTTACAAACTTTGAAGTTCCAAATGACTTTGGAATTACATGTGACTTTTGGTATTACATTTCCTTTGGACTTATGTGACTCTTGAGTTCACACATGTCTCTTGGAATTCTACTTGTTTGTCTTATACAATGATTACAATGATACATTTGGTCTTCCACATCATCATATGATGAAACTTGACACGTCACTATCTTGGATGACTGGGACTAACAGTGACTAATGACATGGACTTGCTTTAGTAGTGACCTGGATGCCACTGGGTCTATTCTTTAACATCATCTGCTCAAGGTTCTCCCACCCTCTGAAGGGTCTCCAAACTTTGGATTCTTCACAGTGCTTTGATCATCAAGCTTCAAGTGTGTTCTTGGTTCTTCTTGCACTTCCTTCATTTATCCTCTTTTCCTGATCTTCTTTATGTGTGATTTCCACGAGATTCTTGTAATACCTATTTCTGCAATCACTCATGACAAACAACAACCAGTCTAAAAATCTCCTACTCTACCATGTTTGATGCATATTTTCTTGTTCACGCCCTTTCGGTGCGCTTAAAATGGTCAACAAAGCTTCAGGGTGAAAGGGTGCACTCTGAAAGGCTAAAGGATGGCGGGTGAGGAGCTTCAAGGTTTTGGGATGTACTCATGTGCCCTAAATAAGAAGGAATTCAGGAAGGGCGCAGAGTGTATTATTGAAGGTTGAAGGCTAAGGCTTCATGCGTTCAAGGTGCGACAATGCGCTCAAGTCAGTTTTTGAGGGTACAGGGCACATAAGGTAAGGCTAAAGGGTTGAGCTTTGGGTCTTCAGGATCCACCAGTGAATTTAAGGAGGGCGCACTTCTTCGAGTCGAAGGAGTGCTCTCTAGGAAGACTTATTCACTTTTTCATGTCGCATTTTAGAATAAAGAAGGGGCTACATGCTTTTGGAGTGCGCCCAACTATATGGGAGGGTGCATGTCACACTTATGAACAACGAAGGGTCACCCATCAAGGCTTCAAAGTTTGCTCATGCGCTTTTGGCTCTAATGGGGTCATTTTTCAACTGAAAATTGTCTAAGTGCAGATGATTGGTCAGGGAATGGACAAGATGAGTTTTGTACATAGAACCAAGTGCGACACATACTAACTCATCAAGATAGCTTAAAAAAATTTAACTAACAATTAATATACATCAAAACACCACTTTATGCACATTCCCTAAGTGGAAACAGTGAATTGTGTGCGATTGTGACCCAAAAGTGTTGTTTTACAACAAGAAAGGTGTTGTGACCATAAAATGCATATAGGATATTCAAATCAATGTGATTACACTTAAGCACACTCAATAGCACTTGAAACATATGAATCAACACAAAATTACACTTGATGACCAAGGATACACTCAATACGACAATGAGGTAGGCTCCAAAATTCAAATGTAATGAAATTTTGGAGGGTGTTGTCGCAATGAACCCAACTTACAACATTCAAATCAGATGTTGCTTTCATCAATGCCAAAGATGAGACTCGAATGATAGGGTTTCAAGGTGGATGGTAGTTATGATGTGGTGTTCAAACTATATTGGAAAGGAATTGGGTGTAGCAACACCACAAATAGTGAACATAGAATCGATTTAATTTATTAATTTAATCAAAATTTGATTTTTTTAATAATTAAGAATAATAATTTTATATTTTTAATCAATTAAAATGGTACATAATTAAATAAATATTGATAGGTTTCAAGGGTTGTAATTTATTTTGGATACCATATATAATATCTTGAACTTAAATCGTAATTAAATACAAATTTATTTATGAAAAACTTAACGTTGTTAGTCATCAACATAAGGAATTTTTTTATTAATTAGGAAAAGAATGATGAATGGTAAGAATATACTTGTAGAATGAAGAACAAGCCTACTTGTAATTTCATAATTGTTGTGCTACTCTAATTCAGCTAACTACAACCGATGTGTTAGGGAAAACTCTCCACTTTACCATAGGTTCAGATACATTGTCTTTCTACATTTGGTCATCCATGAGCCTTCAATTAACTACATCTATCAGTGAATCCCTCCTATCTCAAAATTATCCCTGAGAAAGAATGCCTCGCATTTTATTTTGCATCCATTAAATAAAACAAATTCTTCAAAAAATCAGAGCAAAAGCATCATGCAAGTAATTTATGTGTCATTGAACAATTTTTGTTATTGGATTTTTTTATCTTCATTTTTTCCTTGCTCTTTTTCATATATTTACTCTTACTTATTTTAATATTTTTTAACTCAGTTTTTTCCATAGATTTCCTCTTACTTATTTAACTCTTTTACTTTCTTTTTTAATTAATTAGTTCCTTTTATTTTATTTTTTATGATCTTCACTTTATTATTATCATTATTATTTTTATAACATGGAGCATTATAATTTCCACCATCTTGCAACCCAATTCCTTCGTTTCTTTGCTTAGGTTAGTTCTATCAACAATAGAAATAGATAGAGATCATCATGCCATTTGTCTCTAAAATCCTGAGCCTATTTTTGCTACTCTTTTCATGCTCATTAAACCTATGAAAATGCCAAGTTTTCCATCATTTACTACTCATTATTCAAGATGAAATTCAACGAGTGTTATATCATATTTTGCATCACTTATCATCAGAAGCATTTATTGTCCATGCTAGCATCTCTTTCCCCTATGCATATCTAACTTTATCTTAAAAAATTGTTTCCTAAATTTTTTGTGTGCATTGCCCACACGAAAGTTGCATATATATGTAGGTACTCCTAAAGAAACCCACATCTAGCTTAAAATATATTGAAAATATATATAAAATATGATTTTCCAGGTAGGGTTTAGGGGTACACCAGAAAATCACCTACAGAATCCCATGGCACAACCACCCAAACAAATTTATGGTCGTATAAATACACACCTTGGGGAGCCCTCATATACATCATTAGCCTTCATATCGTTACTTTGGTAAAATTTCCCCAGATTAGGTATGTTTTTCACATGCTTTTAAGCATTCACATGTCTTCAGGAAACCTTTGTTTTCACATTGTGATGTTGAGTCATTCCTATCTTGCATATATCTAGATTCTATTGGAGGAGGAGACCTTCAATGCCCCAAGAAGGGAGGATCTAGAAGAAGTTCCACTCGATGCCAACAGTAAAGATCGGGTGATCATGTAACTACCTATCTATTATTGTTATCAATAAAATAAACTCATATTTTGTCCCAATTTTATTGTTTATGTTTCTTGTTATGAATATGTAATGGGATAGTTTATGGACTAACTTATCATATATATTTCTATATGTTGAAGTTTGTTGTTCTATTTTGTGTTTCTTTGTTGGTGTAGTAGGCTTGCACCTATGGAGTGAGAACAAAGGTTTGGATATTGGGGATCAACATCAAATGTAGGACCCACATGTGAGTCTGCATTCCTTCTTTTGTGAATTTTATGCAAGTTATATGATATTATAAGTGTTATTTGTTGATTTTCTATTCTGCTCCGTTGGAGCTATAAACCCTAGCCTCAAGGGTTTCACCCCACAACAACAAGCAACCTCCTTTCCTTTTTCATGATCATTAAACCATAAGAAGGACACAAGCACACTTTTACCTCTTTTTTTGGGCTCATTAAAATCCTTAGGAAAAAGAAAAATATCCAAATATACTTTTATCTCTCTCTTAGACTTGTTAAAATTGAATGAAAAAGAAATTATTAGCTCACTTGTTTTATCTTTCATGCTCATAAAAATATGAAGTAAATCAATCATACAAAAATGAGGGAAAGGAGGAGTATTATCTACATTTATTGTAAAAAGGTAGTGGTTAGTCTCCCTTGAACATGGAACTTGTTTGATTCCTTCTCTTACAGTTGGTCCTAGCCAAACATCTAATCCAAACCATTAGCATGAGTCGAGTACCTCCTTTCTTAGAGTCAATATTTCACCTAATTGGCTACCTTTCCAATCACATGGGTTTTGGTGATACCTCTTCTGTCATCACTTTATCTAAATGGTGTTCTTTAGTCTAAGTTTCCAAGTTCAAATTTTTGTCATGTTATTATATCTTCATGGGAAGTCTCAACCAAATTCAACCCTCTGTAGTCTCATTTTACCTCTTGTGTAAGTCATCCCCATATCAGTGGTTCATTAGAATTCATTAGCTATTTTCACCACCCTCATCTGGGTGTCAGATTCATGTTGAATGATGGGGGATACACCAATGCCCTCCTTCAATGAATCTCTTCTTGTTGGCGCCAACTCATTATCTTAGGACACATATCTAGAAACAAACTAGTACCTTGGAGGTTGCAGTGCTTAGTGGTAGGATTGCTCATGATTGGTAGTAGTTTTACCTCATTGGATAATGTTGATTGATTGGATAGTTTTGCAGGTATCAACAAATTTTATAACCCTTGGCTCCCTCCATCTACTGCACTCACTATATAGATGTAATGTGTTTTGGATATTAGTCTCTCATGACTTTATACACTAGATGGAATTTTTTATAGCTCAAAATGACCGCCCCCTGAGTACATTAAAGAAAAAACATAGAAATAAATTGAAAATGCAACATTATCTTCATGGAAACCCTAAATAATATCAAATTTTCATCCTTTATTGCTCCCAATACACTGAAAAGGGGAATTGCAATGCTCCAAGTGGCCTAATAGAAGGTGTTGAAAGCTTAGAAAAATAACATTGAAGCGGATAGGATAAAAGAGGAGAGGATAAGTGAATAGAAATGACATGTTTTCAGACTAATAAGAGCTCAACCTTGAGATAAATAAGTACCAAAAATCAGCCTAATTATGAGTGTTGAATAGAGGAAGAGCCTTGGGTTAAGGATCTTGGAGGTGTTGCAAGGTTTATAAACCTCTATTTAATGAAAAATACTATGCTTCCCCAACGACCCCCTCCATGTTATTACATTCTTATCTCTCTATGATTGCATGTTTGTGGTGATACTATGCTACTAACACTAATGTTGTACTAGATTAGATAGTTGGATATTGTGATCTTTGTTTTCAAGTACAAGTTGTTGGAATCATGATTTCCATTACACCTCCCGCAAGTGTTAGTAAATGGAAATGTCACTATGGTTAAAAAATCCATGAGATGCGGTTAAGCACATGTCACGAAGAAAAAGGGGAGCATTGGTTTATCCAATGTCAAACATGTTGAGAATTTGGTAGGGCATAGATTAATTCAATTCTCTACTTGATAATTCCTTGTGAACTTATTTCTCTTAATAAGATCTTGTTAGGTCCCTATATTACTAGTGTATTCCCTTATTGTTGTTAGTGTAGCCCCCTTATTGTTATGTTTTACCCCTGTAGTCCCCATATTGTCATTATTGTGCCCCATAAAAGCCCACTATTGTTAATGTTTTGACCTTACATTATTATTGTTAGGTTGGATAGGATTATATTGTGACCCCATGGACTCCTATATATAGAAATGAAGTTTTTTCATTTTTATCATCCAAGAATTGTTCACTTATGTAATGTAAAGGAGGTTTCCCCCTCGAAGTGGTTGATTTATAAGGCGTTGATCTCTCTTTTCTTCTATTTTTGGAGCTAGTTTCATAACATTTGGAATTAGAGCTTTGGATTCTAGGGTTTCGCTGCTTTAAATAGGATATTGTGTAATTTTATCTATAATTGTTTTTCTACAAAGGTTCAGATGCTAAAAAACAAATTCATTTGCAAAGAAATCCTGAGGAACTTCATGTAAAAATTTCAGATCTTATTTCGCAATATTTTCAGATATATTATCTGTGGAAGTTAGGGTTTTTGTAGGCTCCCGAATTTCATCTCAAAGAGGTTACCTTGGGAAAATCAGCATAACTCTTTCTCTGAGCATCGTATTGGAATTATGTAAAAATTCGTTGAAATTAAACGGACTGTAGTTTCTTGTGTATCAATTTCAGAGCCAAAGGAGGAAACAATGACACGTGGCACAATGTACAAGTTCTCTCTATTGAACTAGTCCATAATTAGGCCATTGCGGGAGATTTTGCATAACTTTTCCTTGAAAAACCCAATTCAGGTCAAAATTGTGGCATTGGAAAGAAGATTTAGAGGGCTACTAAACGACTAAAGATAAAATATCGAGGATCCAAAATTAAAGAGATACATCAGTTTCAATATCAAGGTCCTCAAAAGAAAGAAAAATGTGTGTATTGTTTTTTTTCAAATTGCATGTGTCTCATTTGGAAAATCAGTTTAAAGTGATTCCAAGGGCATATTGAAGCATAGATAGCAATATTGGGTTCTAAAATGGCCCCTAAAAATAATTCAACACCCATTAAGCCCTCAGAATTCTCTACTATGACTCATGAAGAGGAATAAGTGCAACATGATATATCAAAATTACAAGACCAAGTGCACCAAATTTCGCTCTCGCAAAGAGTAACGAAAAATGAAATGGATTTTTTGAAGAAAGATGTGGAAGCTAAGATGGATGGTTTGAAGAAAGGCGTGGAAGCTAATATGGGTGGTTTGAATAATGGCATGGAAGATAAGATGGATTACATGGAAGCTAAGATCGATGAAAAAATGAAAGACAACATGGAAGACATGAAGAATGATCTAAAAGAAGACATGGAAGGTTTGAAGGAAGGTTTGAAAAGTTGATACAAGAAATGATTCCTAATGGCAAAAAGGTAGTAGAAGAAACTCATGATGAGAACAAAATGAATGTGAATATTTATTTCATAAACTCTAATCTTGGACTGAAGACCCACCATATTCCAAAGATCGATATGAGGAAGTTTGATGGCAAGGATCCCGTAACATGGATACTATAGATGGAGCAATATTTTGATCTCCATAATGTGAAAAACACACAAAAGTTACACATTGCAACTTTATATTTAGAAAAAAAATAGATTTTTATGGTATCGATGGCTTTTCTCTCATAAATAAATTGTCACTTGGTCAATTTTTACAGAGGAAATGATAGCACATTATGAGGATACACAAAGTAACACCTTCTTTAGCCAATTGAAAAATCTCAAACAAAAGGGTTAAATGGTGGAGCACATTGAGGAATTCCAAAAATTAAATATAAGGGTAACTGATATTCCAAAGGAACACATGATTGATGTCTTCAAAGGGACTTTAAAGGATAACATCCAACATGATGTTCACCTTTGGGAACCTGATTCATTAAAGAAGGCATTCAGGTTGGCAAGAAAAATTGAAAGTAAAATTATGGCGACAAGGAAGCCTACCACTCACCTCTATAAATATGGAAGTGTTTCTACTACCATAATTCCACAACCTACAAGGTTGACACCACAACAATTGGAAGAAAAAAGGGAAAAATGGCTTTGCTATAGTTGTGATAGCAAATACACTAAAGGTCATAAGTGTGCTGAGAAGAAATTATTTTACATAGATTGTGAAGAGGAGGAATAAAATGAACAAGAAACTTCAAAAGAAGAGGATATACACCAGGAACCAGCCCTAGAGAAAGAAGAAATGAGTCATACCATATCCTGTAATGCATTGGCAGGAATTACCACTCCTCAAACTCTCAAGATAGAAGGACATATCAAGAAGAAAAATGTAATAGTGTTGATTGATTCGGGTAGTACCCATAATTTTATTCATTGTAAGGTAGCCAAGGAGTTTAATTGCTTCCTATACCCAACACCAAAGTGTCAAGTGATGGTTGCAAATGGAGGAACTATAAATTTCTCTGGAAAATGCCATAATATCAAGATAACCATGGTAGAATATGTATTGAATATTCCAATGCTTTCCATTCCAATGGGAGGTGTTGATGTTGTACTAGGAGTACAATTGTTACAATATTTGGGGACAGTAGCTTTTAATTTTCAAAAAAATTTCTTGAATTTTTTTTCAGAAGGAAAGGAAGTTGCATTACGGGGTATCGCAAGGAAGCTGGGAAAAATAATAAGCTCTAATACCATGATAAATATTTTGAAGAAATAACAATGAGGCGTAATTGCATAATTATTCTCACTAGAAGTTCCAACATCAAAATCATCTATTTCTCTAGATCTCCAAAAATTCTTGGACAATCATTCCAAGGTGTTTGAAACTCCCAAATGAATCCCACCTATTCATGATCATGATTATGTTATTCAATTGATTATAGGAAGTTTTCCTCCAAAAATCAGGCCTTACAGCTATCCTTATGTCTAAAAGAGCGAAATTAAATGTATGATTGCAGAAATGTTAGAGGCTGGTATAATTCAACCTAGTCAAAGTTCTTTCTCTGATCTAGTAGTATTGGTGCACAAGAAGGATGGATCATGGTGCATGTGTCTGAATTATAGGGATCTCAATAAGCTCACTATTAAAGAGAAATTTCCCATTCCTGTGATTGATGAAGTATTGGATGAATTACATGGAGCAATTTATTTTACCAAGTTGGATCTTCGTTCAGGATCATAAAATTAGAATGAAGACTAAAGATATTATGAAAACAACATTTCGAACTCATGAGGTTCATTATGAATTTTTGGTCATACCTTTTGGCCTTACCAATGCACCTTCTACATTTCAAGGGTTGATGAATTCCATTTTCAAACCCTTCCTTAGAAAATTTGTGTTAGTATTTTTTGATGATATACTAATATACAACGAGTCTTGGAGGATCATGTGTTGGAAATATGATGCGAGTGTTGTCCTAGATGGCAACCCACTGAATGAAGATGAAGACATGTGTTGTCCTTGATGGCAATCCACCTGATGAAGTTATTCTTGACTTGATGGACTTGGTAAATGATGTAAATCTGATGTGATATGATGTTTGTTGACAATATTATGCTAAGTGTTGTCCTTGAAAGGCAACCCTCTTAATGAAGATGATGACAACTTACTTGGTGAAGTTGTGCTTGCTAGAATATGTTCTTGATAAGCTAAATATGATGTATCTATAGTGTGTACAGAAGGCAGTGAAGAAAAGAAGTCAGCATGTGCTCAATCTTGATGAAAAAGTATGTCTCTATGAATACGCGGATATGTCTAGGGGAAGTCGCGTATGCACGCGGGAAAGAACGTGATAAGTCGCGTATGTGAAAAAGCGCTCAAAAAGTGCAAAAACAGGGGCCCGTGGTATTGAAGACTCATGGTATTGATTTGGCTCATGGTATTGAAGGCTCATGGTATTACTTTGGCCTGTGGTATTGAAGGCTCATGGTATTGCTTTGACCCGTGGTATTGAAAAAGGATAAACCTATATAAGGAGAAGAAATTCATTGTGCAAATGATGAGTGTGGGTGCAAGATGTCTGAGCTTGAATGAATACTTCTCTCTGAAGTATATCTGAATGGAAAGGGTTACACTTGAATGATAAATCTGAATGTATGATGCACCAATGATGAAGAAGAGGATCTAGATCTGAATTTCTCTTGTATTTGCTAGATCTGATTATGGAAGGCTTAGATCTGTGATGAGGCGAGCATCTAGGCGAACATCTGTCTGAAGAAAAAGGGTAGATCTTAACTGAATATCTGATCTGATGAAGTATGCTACTCTGTAATGATTGAAGATCTATACGCTACTTCGCCGCGGAGGAAGCGCGTATATACGCGGCTTCAGCGAAGAGAAAGCGCGTATGCGCAATAAAATATACATTGAGGTATACGCTGGTTTGTGTGGACGGAAGCGCGTATATACGCGACATCAGTGAAGTAAAAGCGCGTATGCAAACTAGGGTTTGCTGAAGCAAAGGGTATGAAATATCTGATCTGTTCTGCTGTGTTTCTGCTATCTGATCTGTGTTGATAAGTATCTGTTGGTGATGTATGTTTGTGCTTAAAAGAATGGAAAGGGTCTAGTTTGGAAATATGATGAAATGTGGCCTGCAAGTGTTGTTCTATTGAAGTTGTTGGATCCAGTGTGAAAATTGATGAAACGTGGTCCAAGGTGGTGCTGAGGGTTGTAGCCTTCAGTCAGGGGGTTGTAGCTCCCTTCCAGGTGAGGCTGGTAAACGAGATCGGGGGGTCGTAGCTCCCTTCCGGGAGAGGCTGGTAAACGAGTCAGGGGGTCGTAGCTCCCTTCCAGGAGAGGCTGGTAAACGAGCGCAGGTGGGTGCCTGCGTGCTGGTCAAGTCTGCGCCAGCACATATGTTGTAAGATGTTTTCTCTATAATAAAATATTGAAGGCTGAGCAACTGCAGCGGTGGTTTTCTCCCGATCTGAGTTTCCACCTAAAAATCCTGGTGTTCATGTGTGATCCTTTGTGTGATGGTTTATTCTGTTCTTACTGCACATGTTTACTGTTTATTGAACATCTGATGAATGAATGATGGAATAATATAAGTGAAGATTTAATGACAGATCTAGATCTCTGTGTATACGCTAGTTTCATAAAGGGGATCCGCGTATATACGCTAGTTTACTGAAGGAAAGTAGCGTATGGGTTTTTAAGGAATGAAAAAGTAAAAAGAGTTGATTATGCAGTAAATACTGATTCACCCCCCCCTCCCAGTATTTTTCCCAACACCATGGGCTAACCGCTGTTGATGGGGTGCTCGAACTATTGGAGGAGAAACAATTATATGCAAAAACCTCCAAATGTTTCTTTGGAGTACGAGAGGTGGAATATCTGGGTCATATTGTATCTCACGAGGGTGTTAAGGTAGACCCTAAAAAAAAAAATCCATTAAGGAATGGAAAGTCCTCACAACCATAAAGTAGTTGTGAGGATTTCTTGGGTTAACAAGGTATTATCACAAGTTTGTTAAGATTTATGGGAGAATATTAGTACCTCTAACAACATTATTGAAGAAAGATGCATTTTCATTGACTCTTAAAGCAACCAAGGCCTTTGAACATCTTAAAGAAGGTAATTCACCTAATAACAGTCTTGGCTATTTCGGAATGTCTGGCTTTGTTGTGGAATGTGATGCCTCAAGAAATGGAATTGGTGTTGTTTTAATGCAAGAAGGAAGACCCGTTGCTTTTGAAAGTCATCCAATCAAAAGAAAGTATTTACAGAAAGCTATTTATGAGAAGGAAATTTTGGCAATACTAGATGCACTAAAGAAATGGTGACCTTACCTAAGGGGAATACACTTCAAGGTAAAAATTGATCATGATAGCCTTAAATAATTTTTGGAACAAAGAATATCTTTAGAAGAGCAACAAAAATGGGTCACAAAGATGTTGGGTTATGACTTTGAAATCATCTACAAAAAAGGGAAGCTAAATTTTGTTGTAGATGCACTCTCAAGAAAGGATGAGGTGGAAGAATTTATTTGTTCCATTTCTATTATACAACCAGATTGGATAACCGAACCAAGGGGAGATGGAAGAATGACAAAGAAGTGTGGACACTCATTCAAAAGTTGCAGCAAGATCTCAGTACATCTGATACATTTAGTTGGAAAAATGATTCCTTATGGTACAAGTATTGCTTATATATTTGTAATAATTCCCAACTAAAACAAAATATTCTTTTGGAATCGCACACCTCTCCCTTAGGAGGACACTTAGGATTTTTAAAATTTACCACAAGGTGAAGAAAGAATTTTCTGGGATGGCCTTAAATCTGATATTCAAAAGTTTGTGGCGGAATGTTTGGTTTGCCAACAAAATGAATTTGAGACAATTAAGACCTCGGGTCTGCTACAACCTTTATCCATTCCAAGTCAATATTGGGAGGAGGTTTCAATGGATTTCATCACAGGTTTACCTAATTCCAAAGGAAAGAGTGTCATCATGGTGGTAGTTAATAGACTTACCAAGTATACACACTTTTGTGCATTATCTCATCCATTTAAAGCAAGTACAATTGCTATTGAATTTATGGAAACAATTATAATTCTAGATGGCAACCCAAAGATTATTATAAGTGACAATCCCATTTTCACTGGAAATTTTTGGACGGAATTATTTTCTTGTTTAGGTACTCAACTAGCTCATAGCTCATCTTATCATCCTCAATCCGATGCGCAAACTGAAATAATGAACAAATGTTTGGAAGGATATCTTCAATGTTTTTTATATGATAAACAAACACAATGGGTCAAATGGTTACCTCTAGTTGAATGGTGGTATAACACTTCCTTCCATACTGCAGCAAAAATGACCCAATTTATGGCACTTTATGGATATCATCCACCATCCATCACATCATCTTTAAGAGAAAATTATAAGGTTTAAGTAGTAGAAGATCACATTGAGCATCAACAATAAGTTCTCCAACTCTTAAAGGATAACCTAAATTTGGCACAAAATCGAATGAAACAACAAGCAAATCAACATTGTAGCGAGAGAAGTTTTGATGTAGGAGACTGGGTATTTTTACGGCTACCATACAAACAGATGTCCCTCAAGCAACCTAAGAAGGATAATAAATTATCGCCAAAGTATTATGGTTCTTACAAGGTGTTGCAAAATATTGGTATTATGGCATACAAGTTGGAGCTTCATGCTTCTTCTCGAGTGCACCCATTTTTCCATGTTTCATGCTTAAAGAAGGTTATAGGTGACAAAATTCGAGTTCAAACAATATTGCCATAACTTAATGAGGAAGTAAAAATCATATTGGAACCTGAAGCAGTCACGAAAACAAGAACTTGACAGCTACAAAATCGATCAATTTCAAAGTATTTCATCAAGTGGAAGAACTTACCCACTGAAGATTCCACATGGGAGGACGAAATTCTATACAGAAACATCCATAGCTACTCAAGCGTTGAGGACAACACTTTTGTGAAGGAGAGGGGCATGTTAGGTCCCTATATTACTAGCGTAGTCCCTTATTGTTGTTAGTTTACCCCCCTTATTGTTATCGTTGTACCCCTGTAGTCCCCATATTGTTATTATTGTGCCACATAAAAGCGCACTATTGTTAAATTTGTTCCCTTACATTATTATTGTTAGGTTGGCTAGGATTATATTGTGGCCCCATGGACTCATATATATAGAAAGGAGGTTTTTTCATTTGTATCGTCCAAGAATTGTTCATTTATGTAATGTAAAGGAGGTTTCCCCCTCGAAGTGGTTGATTTATAAGGTGTTGATCTCTCTTTTATTATATTTTGGGAGTTGGTTTCATAACAAATCTTCTCTTAATTAGCTTATTAAGTCTTTCATCAAGTCAATTATCAACATACAAAAGACATAAGATTTAGGCTCTTCAATCCAGGGCCAAAACATCTCCCTCTTGGAGAGGAAAACCCACAAATAATTCTTCTTCTCAACTTTCAGATGTCATGTACCATGACCATGACACAAACACTTGACTTATGTATGCCTCTAAGACCTTGTCATTGCTCCCTTATAGATTCTTTCTCTTATGCATTGTTTTGCATTGTTCTGCACCAACCTTAGAAGGCTCGATCCTCAGCCCTTAAATGATGTAATTTCTTTCGTTCTTCTCAGCTCCTTGAGTCCTTTTCTCACTTATCCTTTTGACCCTTAATGAGTCACTTTATGTGCAAGACTGAATTATCTTTGATGTTACAACATAACCTAGAATAGACCTTGTCTTCTTTCATATTTGCATGAGATGTATAGTGTGGCTTACACCAAACCAAGGTATACTTAACTTGTCTCTTCTTTGCTTGTACTCTTCAATCCTTTCTTCGCATATATATTGCAGATTTTTCCAAGATGGATACTCCTTTCTCTTTACTGTATATACTAATTTCTTTCGCACTGTAATTCAGATCTTTACCGAGATTAATGGCCCTAAAACAAAGAGCCCTTTCCTTCGCTAAAAATGCTTCCTTCTTTTTCTTCAATTGTAAACCTTTTACTTGCACTTCAATAGTAGAATTATCCAAAAACTTGATGGTGTAATGAGGTCACGGTCCTCTTATTAATATAGGTTGTATCTCCAGCTTTAGGCTGACATGTCTTCTATTAGGAGATCCGACTTGAACAACTGATTGAGGACTGACTTGTCAAGGAGTGTTTCCAACATATTTTGTGTTCACTTCGTGGAGAAATATGACAAGGTATTGGAGCATATAATTTTTCCTTTACAGAAGTGTAACATGACTTCTCATACATGACTCTATTTTATACATTTATGACAAGATGAAAAATCCCTAAAAGACATCAAGAAGAAATCTTTGACCTATAATAAAAACTACTTTCTTATGAAACCCATGAGTCAAGCTTTACAAAATATATTGTATTATCTATGTCTTATTAATTACATAAATTCATAATTACATCGTCATTATGAAGACCGATCCTAGTTAAAAATTTAAACACTCCCTCTTAACTAGGTATGTATTCATAATGGTCACTCTCAATTTGAAGAATCTCATAAGAAGAAACTGATTGGTAGTCTATCTGTTATAGCATCATATTATCTAGAATTATTCCATAGAAAGGCCTTTACTAATAGCTTCATTTCTCCACGAGATCTCGAGCCACAATGCTGGTGAGACCAATGGCTATAGACACCAACGTCATTGTCTCTGAGGTACATACTCCACCCAAGTGTTCAACGAGTATGACCTCATAGGACTATTCATATCTCAAAGAATATTTGTCCTCGACTACTCTTTATCATATTTCCATTACCACATTCAAAGAGTTTCAGATGCCAGATAATTACCAAATCCAAAAATACACTATTATTTCTTCCAATTGAAGAAAATAATGTGTGTCTATCTCTCCCTCTTAACTAGGGAGGATCCATTTAACATGTTTCCACATTATTCTTCATGGCCTTCACTAAGACTTATGTTTGTTAGTCCCAGTCTAGTGCATGACCCATGAGATAGAAAAACACAATTGTTACTCCCTCTTAACCAAGGACCTACAACAACAATGATGAAAACTTCCAGTACTTATGAAGTACTCCTTCCAATGATGTTATGAATTGAGGAGCCTTAAATTTTCTTCTTAGTGTATAGATCATCCATCACTTTCATCCAAGTTCCATGTATTTTATCAGAAAGTGACCCATAAATCTTTCATAGCTTCATGTTATGTTGCTTTCTTTTGAACCATGTATCTTCCAAGGATATTTCATCCTGTCATATGGTTATCAACTTGTGGAAGTCATCTACTTCCATTTGGCAGCCTTGCATAAGCTCATCATATGTTATTCAATTATAATTATGAATACTTAAATCAAAAGTTACCTCAGTGATGATCTTTCACCATGACACCCTTCTTGTAGGCATGGTCATCCTTTGTATATGTTTACACATCTCCAAAATATATGTATTTCCAAGGGTCTTCATATTTTCCAAACTTCTTATCATAGTCTACATATCTTCCTAGAAAATTTTCTAGTCAAGCCTTCTTGGCTTTTTAGGATCTTGACTACCTCTTTTCATGATTGCACGTTTTCGCGATCTCTTAATTTTTCTCTTTTTCTCCACACAGTTTTATTTCATTCCCAGGAACTTCCATTGTTCAGTTCCTTGTATAATCACCTCATATCTCATATGAGGACATATTATGTTGATTTCATCTAGTATAGATTATGCCTTTTGGAAACCTGTGCATTGGAAGAGAAATTGCTTTCTATTTTGATCATACTTCCAAAGATATAAGTGTACTACCTGCAACCACATGACATGACTTCATAACATCCAGTGTCAGCATATATATACATGTACCTCATTCTTTTCTTTTTGAGTCATCCTGCAGAAGGTTTCTTTAGAATGAAAGAGTTTCATTCTCTTGCCTTGCTTTATCAATATGTCATCATATTCTAATCCTAGAATTTTGCAAGCAACTTAGAATTCTCGAAGAACATTTTTGCTTTCTTTCTAATCAGTGAATCCAAAGAGGATTCCATTAGAAAATTTCAGCACTTGTTTCCTTATTGATTATCTTTTATCTTGATGATTGCCTTCTATATATGTTGTTTCAGTGAGATTTGCAGGAGCTACTTATAGTATAGATGTCACATATGTGTTACATACATTCTCCTACAATGAGTCCTCCTCCTTCAATGCTTCCATCATGATGCCTATCCTAACAAGATGTATCTACATAAAATACAATGCTTTCTATCATACTATTTTACAACCGACTGAAACTTCCTAGAATGAATATGATCTCATTCGTGGAAGAGGTCTTATACTTCTTATTTCTTATATTTCTTTGTATCAGGTTCTTCCTTTTCTCTGGAAACATAGGCTTCTTCCCTCTTTATTTTTTTTTTGATATATGAGGGAAAATTCCTTTTATACTGCCCAATTTCATTACATTCATAGCATATCGTATTTTTGTTCTTTCTTTTTATTTTCTGAGGACCAAATTTTCCAATCCAAATCTTTCTCTTCTAGATTCACTGGCTTGATTTGATTTAGTTTCTTCTGTCTTACTTAAAGACCATATATCCTGAAATGTTATTGCTTCTTTCTTCACATAGGTGCTTGAATTGAAGCTTCCCCATTCCTTAGGTAGAGCATTTAATACCATAGTGATTATTTCTCCATCAGGCACTAGTTCTCCTAATTTCTGCAGTTGTTCTCGTATTGTGTAAATATTCATAAAATATGAGGTTATCCCTTCCTCTCTTGAAAATTTCAATTTTAGCAATTATTGTCCTAAAGTCAATATTTCTCCTGCAGGACTTACTGAGAATATCTCTACTAATTTATCATATATCTCTTTTGATGATTCTAGATTTGACACATAGGGAATGATAGAGTACTTTATGGATTCTATAAGGATTCTTCGGGCTCTTATTCCTCCCTTTGTGTATTTGGTATAGGCTTGAATATTTTCTTTTGATGGTTCAACATGAGAGCCTTTGACATAGTCCATTACCTCACTTTCAATTAAGTTTAGATCTGTCCTTATCTTCCATGCACGAAAGTTTTCAGTTCCAGACATTTTTTTACTTTCCTTGTAAGAAATCATTTGTTTTTGACTTTGATGTTTTCTAGAGAAATTGATTATTGCTCCTTGATTTTTTAGTGTCTTCTTATTAAGTATCCCTTTGTCTTCAACACCTTAGCTCTGATACCATGTTGATAATTTGGTAGGGTGTAGATTAATTCATATCTATACTTGATAATTGCTTGTGAACTTATTTTTGTTACTTAGATATTCTATTCATTAGCTTATTAAGTCTTTCATCAAGTTAATTATCAACATACAAAAGACATGGGATTTAGGCTCTTCTAGCCAGGGCCAAAACCTCTCCCTCTTGGAAAGGGAAACCCTCAAGCAATTATTCTTATCAACTTTCAGATGGCATGTACCATGACCATGACACAAACCCTTGACTTATGTATGTCTCCAAAACCTTGTCACTGCTCCCTTGTATCTTCTTTTTGTCCTGCACTGTTTTGCACCAGCCTTAGAAGGCTCGGTCCTTAGCCCTTAAATGATGTGATTTATTTCATTCTTCTCAGCTCCTTGATTCATTTACTCGCTTATCCTTTTGACCCTTAATGAGTCACTTTATGTCCAAGATTGAAGTCTATTTGATGTTGCCAAACAAAACCTAGAAAAAACCTCAACTTCTTTCATATTTGCCTGAGATGTATAGCGTGGCTTACATCGAACCAAGGTAGACTTAACTTGCCTCTTCTTTGCTTGTCCTCTTTGCTCCTTTCTTCGCATATAGATTGTAGACTTGTCCAAGATGGATACTCCTTTCTCTTCACTGTATATACTACTTTCTTTCGCATTGTAATTCAAACCTTGACCGAGCTTAATGGACCTTAAAAAGAGAGCCCTTTCCTTCGCTGAAAATGATTCCTTATTTCGCTTCAATTGTAAACATTTAACCCACACTTCAATAGCAGACTTATCCAAAAACTTGATGGTGTAATGAGGTCATAGTACTCTTATTAATAGAGGTTGTATTTCTTGCTTTAGGGCAACATGTCTTCCAATAGGAGAGATGACTTGAACAGTTGATTGAGGGTTGACTTGTCAAGGAGTGTCTCCAACATACTTTGAGCTGACTTCATCGAGAAAGATGACAATATCTTGGACCATATAATATGTTCTTTACACAAGTGTAACATGACTTCTCATACATGAATCTATTTTATACATTTATGACAATATGAAAAATCCCTAAAATACATCAAGAAGAAGTATTCGACCTATAATAAAAACTACTTTCTCATGAAACCCATGAGTCAAGCTTTACAAAAGACATTTTATTATATTTGTCTTCTTCATTAAATAAATTCATAATTACATCCTCATTATGAATACCGATCCCAGCTACAATTTTCGACACATTGAATCTCCCCCCTGGCGCAAGTCGAGTGTGATTCGAACTTGAGAGCTTTGGCTTTGATACCACTTGTTGGAATCATGATTTCCATTTCACCAAAACCCGCAGGTGTTAGTAAACGAACGCATCTTCAGAGTTAACAGATCCACGAGAGGTGGGTAAGAAAATATCACGAAACACACGGGGAACATTGGTTTATCCAATGTCCAACACACTGTATGGGATATTAAGACAATATCTAAGGGTACTAGATCAACCAAGGATCAAGATAAAATAAATACCCAGGGAAGAGTGAGTCTATTGTCCTTTTTTGTCAATTTGTGTATGTTTGCATACATAAGTCATCAGGGATAGAAGTTAGTCACTTGAATATGTCTCTCATACATCTTGGGAAATCTTGTGGGTTAGAATATTTGGAAATAGAAGTGAAATCTACATAAACAATGATGACATCATGCCCTGTCTTCATGACATCCCCTTCGTGACACTTGGATTGATGACATGGGCAAGGTTATGCATGGTTTTTTCATGAGGAAGCCTTCCTTGATGATTGAACAACATTTGATGAGAGATGTGACCTTTGGGATGAGATGCACCCCTTTGATCCATCCATTTCATTTTTTTATGAGAGACACGTTGTTTGGAGGATGACTTTACATGTGTGGTCAATTGAGGCTTATCTTTATGTTTTACATGCATTTTTCAACCATAAATTAGGGTTGACGTCTAGAGTTTCTATTGTCGTTATATATATTTTCATCCATTGAAAATTATTTTCATTTATTCTCTTGTTTACTCATTGATCAACCCTGATTTTACACTTGTTTATCATAGATTTTGGGGTTATTTTCTTCTTGTTATAAAGTATTTGCATGTTGTAAATTGTTAATTAAAATCCTAATCTATAGCAACAAAGTATAATTTCTTGATTGCATGTGCTTGAGAATATATTTGAGCATATTTAGGTTATATTAAATCCTCTAAATTTAGCCATAAGATCCTTTGAACTCACTCTCGTTAAGTCATACCTTAATTCACCCAAATGTTAGTCATTGCATACATGTTGTAGGGTGAATCTTGTATTAGAACCCTTAAAGATATTTATCATATGACCATTTGGGTTACTTAATCCCTAAGATATATTGGAGAAGCCTCCCTTGTGGGGATTGTATCCAATCATAGAAAGCGGGGGAGTAGTTGTTGAGGCAACATTGGTAACTCTCCCATTGTTGCACTCAATCTATATTTCTTAGTGAGGCTTCACACTAAGGTGCTAGATTTGGAGTGACATGTCTCATCCTCTTCGATTGATTCCAATTCATTCAACATAATTATCAACGCCTGCACCTCATGTTGAAAATGGCACCAAGAAAGATCCTAATTTAATTTTCCCTTGAATTAAATTAGAATAAAATTGTAATTCCACATCACAAAACAACTTCTACGAGTTAACTAAGTTAGTTTGACTTAGTTAGTTCAGTTAATTCAAGTTGAGGGACTAACTTAATTCATGTAGAGTGGTTCCTACTTTTTAGGAGCCTAGGTTGAGTTTATTTTGAGTTGCAATTAATTTAGTAAAACTGAGTTAAAGTCAGTTAAACTAGTTCCCATTGTTGGAGGAACTAGTGTGAGGTCTAGTAGTGGGGTGTGTATTCAGTGATCAACGAGTTAATTGATAAATCAACCATAAATAACTCATACATGCATGAAATATGAGTTACCCAATTGAGATTGGAGTTCAAGGGCAGTGTATTATCAGTGGTATAATCATCCAAATTGTATAGGTGGTGCATGCAGTCAGAGGAAGGCCTATGAAGGATTGTGCAGTTATGGATGAGGAATTTCCCTAATTAATAGGAGCTAATTCCCAAGGAAACGGCGCAAGGAAATAGGGACTTGGGTAGGCTTGTATTTGGTTAAGTATTGACGAGGACTAGCTTGTGAAGCAATGAGATAGATTGTGATAATACAGAGGTTGCTCGGGCTTGAGCAAAGCATTGTAATCTTCTCGTATTTTTCTTAATAATGCAATATACATATAGGAGAGGTTTATAGCTGTGGATTTCCCCTAGAAATCATTGTGTAATGTGTTGATTGAATTCTTTCACTTGTATGCTTCGTGATTTTGCAATCGTTTAATTAGTTCTGCAATTGGTAGAGTAGATTCAAGTCTTTTGATTAGATAAATCTCATTAGCAGTTTGAACCTACAAGGAATTTCTACAACTAAACCCTTTGATCATAGGAGATAAGCCTCCTTAGTAGCCTCCTCTCAACTCAAACCCATAACTTCTATGGTATACCCAACTCAAGACCATCACCAAACACTAAATCTACACCTTTGTACCCTCAAGCACCTCCAATAGATAGCGAAAACCCCATTGTATGTGGCCTCCATTTTTTGAAACAAAGAAAAAACCCTACCCCTTATTCCCCTTTCCTTATCTCACACCACCTCCCTCCTCACTTCATTTGTCCAAGGAAAAAGGGCTCAAAGACTTGCAAACTCAAGAAAAGAAAATGGAAACTTAGATGTTAATGTTGGAATTATAATTGTTCCTATATTTTCATTGATTTTATTTTGAGCCTAACTTATATTGGGTTTCCAAAATGAGCAAACCTAAAATCTTTATGGTTTTCCCGTCCTCTAAAAATGAGTGGAGTTTCACTCAAAACATCACAATTAAAAACACCTACTCGAATCATGTTTGTCATAAGCTTTGATTCTATTGTAATAGTCTTTCATTGACATTTACCTTTTGATAATTAATATATAAGGGCATTATATTTTTTCACTTAATTTCATATTGAAAAATAAATTTTGCAATTAATCTAAAGTTGGATGTAAAAACATGAAGTGATTTTATGAAAACAACATAGATCTGCAAAATACAATGCAAGCATACACAAATTATATTAATTTTATTAAATTAATAAAAAAATTGGTTCATCATGTTGGTCCTTTAGATTTTAGGGTTCCTCCCCTATTTAATATTTATCTCTTGGCTTGATTGGACTTTCATCATCCATCTATCCCGGAGATAAACCAGACTTGCTATTTCGAAACATCGGCACAAAAATTATCAATGTAATGGATCCGAAAAAAGGAAATCAATACAATTCAAATCACAGAAGCCTCAATTCTAAAATACACAAATTTCTTAAGCACGGGGAACTCTGATAATGAATATTATATTATTAGATCTATAATAACATGTTATCCCCTGGGACAATGTTTCATCCCCATACCCAAAATGAGTGGAGTTTCACTCAAAACATCACAATTGAAAACATCTACTCGAATCATGTTTGTTGTAAGCTTTGATTCTATTGTAATAGACTTTCATTGACATGTTACCTTTTGATAAGTAATATATAAGGGCATTATATTTTTTCACTTATGATGCAAGGATTCTGGGTTAAATCAGATCCCCGCATATAAACCAATAAATCCTTCTTCCATTTCATAAACACTCAAACAGTCACATAAGAATGCAATTAACTTCAACGTCAAATATACAAATCAAAAGAGAGCTTATTCAAACAAAATGCAGATATTAATAACGTAAAAGAAATCTTCGGCCACATATTACAATGGAGAGCTTCTCTCGGCTCTTGGCCCTTTACAACAGCTCTCAAATCAATTCACACTCTCTCTTAATTCCTCACTTCTCACCTCTCTTCCCTTGTTTTCTTCTTTACACAACTCTCCTATTTATACACAAATATGGATTTACTCCATTCCAAAAATCTCTCCACACAAATCTCAACTAAATCTAATTTAGGTTCATTCTAGGTGTGGACTCAACAAAGTCCCGTACATAGAATTCCTACTCCCTAAATTTGCTACCTAATTCTATTTCACTCATATCCTTTTAATTATTAAAATAATATATACAATAATCCTCACCTTTACATTTTTCTCTCTTAAATTATTAAAATGAATAAAATAATTAAAATGTCTCAACCCCCTTATTACATAATTAAATAATGAAAATTGGGCTTGATGCTCCTACATCAACTTAATTGCATACTGAAAAATAAATTTTGAAATTAATCTAAAGTTGGATGTAAAAACACGAAGTGATTTTATGAAAACAACATAGATCTCCAAAATACAATGCAAGCATACACAAATTTTATTAATTTTATTAAATTAATAATAAAAAAAACAGTCCATCATGTTGGTCCTTTATATTTTAGGGTTCCTTCCCTATTTAATATTTATCTCTTGGCTTGATTGGACTTTCATCATTCATCTATCCCGAAGATAAATCACACTTGCTATTTCAAAACATCGCCACAAAAATTATCAATGTGATGGATCTGGAAGAAAGAAATCAATACAATTCAAATCACAGTAGCCTTCTTATGCACTTGACCTGTTAGACGAGCTAGAACACAAGAAATATGAAACAAAATAGCCGAGACATAGAGATATCACCAGAAAATAGACAAACGATAGAGATATTTCATTATGCGGAAACAAGATACAATGTTCACTTGCCTCTTCGAGGGGGCAACCTCCAACAAAACAGAGCTCAATTACAATACCACACAACGTTTTGTCCTTCTATCTAATGTTATTTATAGCCTAATGACATCCAAAACCCTAAATTCTCGTGGTCCCTGACATAATCATGGGTTAACCACCTTATTTATTAACTAAGGCCTGTTTATAACTAATTGTGGTCCATTTTCTAGAATGTGGGTTAACCACTTACAATTATTATTAATGTGGATCACTGCTTACGGGCTTTATTGACTCAACCAACTAACTATGACTCGGACTAGGCCCTTATGGGCTTATTACATAAATAAAGGGGTTAGTGTTGGACCCTAACATGCCCTCCCTCAAGGCTGAAGTTGTTGAAATTGTTGAAGAATCGTGATTGATTCCCATGTGGCATATTCTAGAGAGGTGTCTTTCCACTTGATCAGTACTTCCTTGATTGTGCAGCCACGAAGATGATGTTCGCGAGTATCGAGGACCTGTTCTGGTTGGAGCCAAAGTGAGCCTTCCTCATTTAATTATGGCAGACTTCTTTGAACCTTGCAATTGTTCCCCACCACTTTCTTGAGGCACGAGACATGAAATACTGGGTGGATTCGTGAAGTGGTTGGTAAAGCCAATTTGTAGGCAAGAGCTCTTATACGTTGAAGTACCTGATAAGGCCCATAGAATTTCGATGTGAGTTTCTGGCATCCTTTTTCTTTGAGAGAGATTTTCTTATATGGTTGGAGTCGTAGGAATACATGGTCACCTACTTGAAATGATCGTTCAGATCGATGTTGATCAGCGTGTTGCTTCATTTTATTCTGAGCCTGATGTAGATTATCTTTGGGATGAACGATCATAGCGGCACGGTTCTGTAAGAATTGATCAAATGCCTACACTTTGGAACAACCGGGGAGGTAAGACACTGGTGATGGTAGAAGTTGTCCATATACAACCTCATAAGGTGTCATCTTGGTGGCTTCATGATGGTTAGTGTTGTACCACCATTCAACTAGAGGTAGCCATTGGACCCAGTCATGTTTCTTGTCAGAAGTGAAACAACGTAGATAGGTTTCCAAGCATTTGTTGACGGCCTCTATCTGACCATCGGTTTGAGGATGATAAGTTGTACTGAGTTGGAGTTGCATGCCCTAGAGCTTGAAAATTTCCTGCCAAAATTTGTTGGTGAAGGTGGGCTCACAGTCAGAGACAATAGAAGTCGGCATGCCATGTAGTTTGAATATTTGGTCCATGAAGAAGTGCACCACCAATGTTGGGGTAAAAGGGTTGGGTAGAGCACAAAAATGGGCATATTTGGAAAGCCTATCAACAACCACCATGATAACAGATTTGTTTTCGGACATTGGGAGGCCAGTAATGAAATCCATGGAGATGTCTGTCCATACTCAGGCAGGAAGGGGTAAAGGTTGTAAGGTTCCTGGTTGCTTGATTGTTTCCCCTTTATTACGCTGGCATACATCACATTCAGAGACAAAAGTAAGAATGTCAGTTTTCATGCCAGTCCAAAAGGAGCGGCGGGCACGCACATAAGTCTTCTGAAATACTGAATGTCCGGCCGTTGGAGCAAAGTGCAATTCGGTCAAGATGCAGGGTTTGAGATCTAAGGTTGGGGAGAGTATTATTTGACCCTTGTAACGAAGAACCTCATCCTGCCAAGAGTAGTTAGTGGAGGCATTGGGATCGTCTCTCAAGGTATTAATGAGTTGGGACAGGGTGGGGTGGTCAAACCATTCCCAATGAGCATCTTCAATCCAATCTGATCGTGGTAGAGAGAGAGATAAAAGGGTCCCTTCATCCTCAAATTGTCGTGATAAGGCATCAGCTACGACATTGTCACGTCCCTTTTGGTAGATGATTTCATAATCATATCCCAACATTTTTTCCAACCATTTATTTTTTTATGGTGATGATAGACGTTGCTCTAGAAAATATTTTAAACTATGATAGTCAGTATGGATTTGGAATCGTCTCCCCAATAAGTATGGGGGCCAAGTGTCGACTACATGTAATATGGCCATCATTTCTTTCTCATATGTGGATTGTCCCACATGTGTGCCACTGAGTTGTTGACTAGTGAAGGCCAATGGTCTACCTTCCTGCATTAATACTGCACCAATGCCCCGTACCGGAAGCATCACATTCAATCACAAAAGATTTGGTGAAATCAGGGAGAGCCAAAACTGGAGTGGAGCTCATGGCTTGTTTGAGAGCCATGAAATCCTGTTGCGCGGTGTCCGTCCATAAGAATGAATTTTTCTTCAGAAGATTAGTTAGGGGACATGCAATACATCCATAGTTGTTGACGAATTTGCGATAATAACCTGTGAGACCCAAGAATCCCCTCAAATTCTTCAAGGTTTCGAGTTGGGGCCAATCTTGCATTGCCTGAATCTTCTTCAGATCAACCCTTACACCATCGCGTCTAACAATGTGTCCCAAATACTCAACTTCTTCCATTCCAAAGGAGCACTTAGAGAGCTTGACAAACAATTTATGGTATTGGAGCAATTGTAGTATGTGGTCAACATGCTGAAGGTGCTTATCCCAAGTGAGACTGTAGATGAGAATATCATCGAAAAATACCAGGACAATTTTTCTAAGATAAGGTTTCATAAGATGGTTCATGAGG
Source organism: Pinus albicaulis (assembly GCA_034641835.2). Classification (NCBI taxonomy): domain Eukaryota; kingdom Viridiplantae; phylum Streptophyta; class Pinopsida; order Pinales; family Pinaceae; genus Pinus; species Pinus albicaulis. Next base: position 750,519,304 of record CM076584.1, on the reverse strand, counting down.
CTCTGAAAAGTGGAGGGAGCATTACATAGACCAAATGGCATGACCATGAATTCATAGTGGCCTTCATGAGTTCGGAAAGTTGTTTTGGGGATGTCAACTTCCTTCATGCTTATTTGATGATAGCCAGAGCGAAGGTCAAGCTTGGTAAAGAATTTAGCACCATGGAGTTCATCAAGCAAATCAACCACCACGGGAATAGAGAATTTGTCCTTGATAGTGAGCTTGTCAAGGGCCCTAAAGTCAGGGTACATGTGTCAGTCTCCATCCTTCTTTAAAACCATGACTATAGGAGATTAATAAGGACTTGTGTTGGGACGAATAACCCCTGCTTCTAGAAGCTCCTTGATGATTTTTTCAATTTCATTCTTTTGGGCAAAAGGATAGCGATATGGATGAACATTTGGTGGTTGAGCTCCTGGGATCAAAGGGTTTCGATGATCATGCTCGCCCCGAGGAGGAAGTTCATGTGGTTTGTCAAAAACCCGCTAATGGCGATCTAAGACCTGTTGCATATCTGGATGAATTTGGGGATGGGTGGAGTCAATTTCTTGGATGGCATTAAATTGGGCGACAACCCCATGATTACCCTTTTTTAAAAGCTTCTCCACTCTATGCTAGCTGATGATAGTAGGAGCACCTGCCTAGAGTCCCCTCAGTGTATGAGTGTGGTCTTCCTTCTTAAAGCTCATATATAACTCTTGGAAATCCATTGTGATAGGGCCGAGTGTGCGAAGCCATTCTGCACCTAGGACAATTTCGCAACCACCCATTTCATTGGCAAACATATGAGCTTAAAGATGATAATCGCCCATTTGAAGCTTAATGTTTTCACAGTGGCCCTCATATTTCATGGTCCCCCCATCAGCGATTAGTACCTGGAAATTAGAGATGGCCCTTATAAAACAATGGGATGCTTCCGCTATCTGCTTATGGACAAGGTTATGAGTACTTCCGCTATCAATCAACACCACTACTGGCCGATGTTTAATGAAGCCATGGATTTTAAGAGTTTGGGGTGAAGAAATTCCAGCCAAGGCATGTAGTGATATAACTGGCTCATCTAGCGAAGCTGCAAGATCCTGGTCTAGTTATATTTGTGTGTCACCCGCTTGTTCCTCATCCGTGTCAGAGTTGGGGGCTTCCTCTGGTGTACTATTGTCAGTGGCATCAATTTGGAAGAATTTTGGTTCCTTGCATTTATGCCCTGGGGTGTACTTATCATCACAGTAGTAGTAGAGTCCTTGTTTCCTTCATTTGGCCATTTATGCCGGAGACACCGGCTGAACCTTGAGTGTTTGGGTGGGGCCCATGGCCTCGGTAGGACATGGCTTTGCGACAAAAGTTGGGCGATTAGACTGAGCGTGTAAGGAAACTTCCACCTCTAAGGCTTTTTGACATGTGTCCAACCAAGTAGTGGGGCGATGCATCCAAACATGGGCTTGGATTGCTTCCTTCGGGCCACTAACAAAACACTCCAAATAAAAGGCATCTGAGTAGCCTTTAGTTCTGATGGCCAAGCTTTCAAATGTAGCAATGTAGTCCTTGATGGTACCCATTTGCCAGAGCTTAGTGAGTCGTCCCAGGAAATGAGAATCCCCATCAAAACACTCACAAAGGGCTTTTGAAAAGATGTTCCAAGTGAGTGGATTTGGGTAACATTTCTGATGCCATTGCCACCATTAACATCTTTCTTGGTCCAAGTAAATTGTTCCCACTTTTATTTGTGTCGTCATCATGGATATTATTAAGGAGGAAGTATTGGGCCATTTGAGTCAACCATATGGCCAAGTTTGAGCCATAAAATTTGTACATGTCTAGTTTGGGCACTTGTTGACCCGAAAAAGTGGGACCCTCCATGGAAGTGAAGGTGATGGTTGGATTCACCTTCTTCATATGCTTCGTCGTGTGTCTCTTCCTTGCTACGTGATTTCCATAGAGACAAAACGTCCTTGATGTTGCCAGAAAGCGCAGAAATTTGGTTCTCGAGGGTCTCTAGTCTGTCGTTCACCTTCTCTACAGCCATGACTTGCAAGTGTGTTCCGTACATACACTAGTCTAGATTTGGGATCGCCTGAAAAATGTGGGCTAGTAAGTGAATGGTACCACTGCGATCAGCTTGTCGTCCTGAGTCTTATGGTATAGGTCTCCAGAAAGCGTCCCAAAATAGCTCCAAAATAGAATGGAGTTTTACTCCCCGCTGATCAATATTGCAATGGCCAAATACCCAAAAGCTTGATACTGCCAAATGTCCTACGAAAATCAGGCTTGGACTAGACTACCTAGGCCTAGATTTCTAGTTACCGTCAACTATGCCGCAAGAATCAGATCTGGTCACTGGCAGCAAAAACCTGAAATCTCTGCTGCGAATACCCCGAAAGCTAGATGGATGGCAATGGCGGATCAAAACTAGTAGATCTGAGCAGGACAGAAAATAGGAGCGAGCTTCAGATATATGGGGAAACTATGGTCACAAGGAGTGTCTGGTGCTACGGATCACAATATACGCAAGGGTCCAACAATAGTACTCGGCCCAATCTTTCACGGCACCAACTAAGGAGAATTGACCATACCATTAGCCGTACTACCCAACTACCTCGTTGTACATGCGAGTAATCTCCCCGAGTGTTGCTCTCAATGTACTGTAGCAGCAAGATGGCCGATGGTCGAACTATGGTTAGGTTTGAGGATTTTCTGGGGGGCTTCCTATATACCAGAGGGTACGTGGAAGTGCAGTCTGTTCACGGTTTTGTCTAATGGGCTACTACTCGAAGGGATAGCCACAAGGGTTACAAGGAAGTCCAACAAACGTGACCACCTCTTGTAGTTCCTACGTGCATGCTTTCCCAAATCCGTCAACAACACATCTCGTGGTTTAAAGACGTCGGAACACATCTCTAGCCTAAAAAATATTTCTACGAAAACTAGAGGTCCCACTAGCCCTGGAAAGAGCTCTAATACCACTTGTTATGCACTTGACCTGTTAGACAAGCCAGAACACAAGAAATATGAAACAAAATAGTCGAGACATAGAGATATCACCAGAAAATAGACAAGCGACAGAGATATTTCATTATGCAAAAACAAGATACAATGTTCACTTGCCTCTTCGAGGGGGCAACCTCCAACAGAGAAGAGCTCAATTACAATACCACACAATGCTTTGCCCTTCTATTTAATGCTATTTATAGCATAATGACATCCAAAACCCTAACTACTCGTGGTCCCTGACATAATCATGGGTTAACCACCTTATTTATTAACTAACGCCCATTTATAACTAATTGTGGTCCCTTTTCTAGAATGTGGGTTAACCACTTACAATTATTATTAATGCAAATAACCGCTTACGGGCTTTATTGACTCAACCAACTAACTATGACTCGACTAGGCTCTTATGGGCTTATTACATAAATAAAAGGGTTAGGGTTGGACCCTAACAAGCCTCAATTCTGAAATACACAAACTTCTTAAGCATAGGGAACTTTGATAATGAGTATCATATTATTAGATCTATAATAACATATTATCACCTGGGACAATGTTTCATCGCCATAACCATGGTGCTTGTTGCCAATTAAAACATACAAAAGTAATTTACATGCTATCAACACCACGACCAGTAAGTCCTACAACCTGCATCCTTTTTTATTACGTCACCAGGGACTCAAATGTGACTCTCTTCTTGTTAGGCACCCACGTTCTGTGGTTTGGAAGGTACACACCATCCACTTATGAAATTTCAACCAATGTGGTGTATCCATTTAAAATTCTGTTCATAGCAGTGCTAAGGACTCAGGGTATTGTCCAATTCAATCTCCTACCTTCAAAGGGATCCAACTATTGCTCTCAAAGCTGACAATTGCGAGCACTGACTAATATCACCAATAATCCCCACATGAACATATTCCATTCTTGAAATGATGGAAACGATTTGCATCCCTTACAATGATTTCTCGTCCAACAATTTTAGAAATGAACTTTGTGGCAGTATGGCAGTCACCACAAACACGAAGGTTCTTTATGATCCTGATAGGTGTCTGTGGGCAAGTGTTGATAATACCAAAAGCAATGGCCAACTTCTCACTATGGACAGACAAAATGTTTTCTTTCTCTTCCTCTTCTACATCACGCAATGCAAAGTTTGTGTTGGGGGTATACCCCTCCAACTTCATCTGCCTTGACAAATTCTCTAATGTTTCATAGATCTTTTGTGTTTGAGGATGTGACCTGTCTCCTACATGAAAAACATGCACTCTGTTCATAACCTCAATCCAGCTCCATCCTGGATTCTTTTTTAATCCCTTGTCTTTCATCATTTTTCTCACTTTTGCTACCTCATCCCATTTGCCTGCTGCAGCATAGATATTTGATAATAGCACAAAAGTTCCTACATTGTGAGGTTCTAACTCCAATAGCTGTTCTGCCACAAATCCTGCTAGCTCTATATTGCAATGGATTCTACAAGCTCCAAGCAATGCCCCCCACACAGAAGCATTGGGTGCTGAGGGCATATTGCTGATGAATTTTTGTGCCTCATCGAAGAGCCCAGCACGGCCAAAAAGGTCGGTCATGCAGGCATAATGCTCCAATCTGGGTATGATGCCAAAACGTTGACTCATGCTATAAAAGTATTTCTGACCTTCATCCACAAGACCTGCATGGCTGCAGGCAGATAAAACACCAGTGAAGGTGATATGGTCTGGTTTTCTGCCTGTAGCTTGCATCTTGGAAAAGAGATAAAGAGCATCTGCACCATGTCCATGCATGGCATAGCCCACAATAATTGCATTCCATGAAACAACATTTCGTCCAGGAATTCTGTCAAAAACATGGCGTGCATCTTCTATGCTTCCACACTTGGCGTACATATCTATAAGGGCAGTCCCTGCAAAAACATCCAATTCAAATCTACTTCTGATCATCCTGTCATGGATCTCCTTGCCCTGTTTTAAAGCTGCTAAATGGGCAAATGCTGGGAGTACACTTGCAAGGGTGACCGAGTCTGGTTTCAGACCTGTTGCTTGCATTTGAGAGAAGAGTTTCAAAGACTCATTACAATTCCCGTTCTGAGCATACCCTGCAATCATTGATGTCCATGAGATCACACTCGGCTTAATACCTGCCAATTGCATTTGACAAAAGAGATTCCACGACTCTTCGCTAAGCCCCTTTTGGGCGTACCCAGCAATAATTGCATTCCATGACACTTCATCCTTACCAGACAATTTGTTAAATACCAAGCATGCATCCTCTATGTTCCCACATTTGGCATACATGTCTATTAATGCATTTCCTGCATTAACATCTAACTCAAATCCATTCCTAATCATGTATCCATGAATCTCCTTGCCCTGCTGCAGAGCTGCTACGTAGCTACATGCTGGAAGAACGCTTGCAATAGTGACTGAGTTAGGCTTTGTCGCTACCAATTGCATCTCACGAAACAGTTTCAAGGCCTCATCACTCAGCCCATTCTGCGCATGTGTGGATATCATTGCAGTCCATGAGAAGACATTTGGATCTACACCTGTTACTTGCATTTCATGAAAGAGATTCAAGGCCTCACCACCCTTCCCATTCTGGGCATAACCAACGATCATTGTGTTCCAAGAGACTACATCTTTTTGAGGCATTTTGTCAAACACTCGTCGGGCATCCTCTAAATATCCACACTTTGCATACATGTCTATAAGAGCATTCTCCACCAAAACATCTGCTTGAAATCCCCTTCTTATAATGTAATCATGGATCATCTTGCCCTGCTCCAAAACTGCTAAATGACTGCATACAGACAGAATACTGGCAATGGTGACAGAACTAGGTTTCACATCTGTTAAACGCATTTCACGAAAAAGTTTCAAAGCTTCATCACTGTGCCCATTCTGGGTAGAAAATGAAATAATTCCATTCCATGTGACGACATTCGGTTTTATACCTGCAACTTGCATATGACGAAAGAATTTTGTGGCTTCTTCATTGTCCCCATTTTGTGCATAACCCACAATCATTGTAGTCCATGAGACAACGTCTCTGTTAGACATTTTGTTGAACACCGAATGCGCATACACCATAAGGCCACATTTTGCATACATGTCCATAAGGGTGTTTCCTACATAAAGATCCAATTGGAATCCCCGTCTAATTATGTAGCCATGGATTTCCCTTCCTTCCTGAAGAGCAGCCAAATGGGCACACGCGGGAAGAACACTAGCAATGGTGACAGAGTTAGGCTCTATACCAGCCAGATGCATTTGATGAAATAGTTTCAGTGCCTCCTCATCCTCTCCTCTCTGGGTAGTGCCTGCAATCATTGTATTCCAAGTGACTACGTTCGTCTTTACGCCCGACATATGCATTTTACGAACAAGTTCCGAAAACCCATTACCCATCCCATCATGAGCACGCGCTGAAATTATTGTGTTCAATGATCCAGCATTTGGCTTTGGATATGCCACTTGCATTCGATTTAACAGTTTTTGAGTTTCATCGCCATTTCCTAACTGGGCATAGCCTGCAAGAAGGACATTCCATGACACCACATCTCTTTGAGGCATTTTGTCAAACACTTTGATTGCATCCTCTAGATGCAGGCTCTTTGAATACATATCGATAAGAGCATTACCAACATAAATATCTGAGTCGAATTCATTTGCAACGATGTAACAATGTATCTCCTTTCCCCACCCCATTGCCGATAAACCAGCGCAAGCTTTAAGAACACACGGAAAAGTAAAATTATCAGGCTGGATACCTGCCATTCGCATTTGATGCAAGAGTACAAGAGATTCCTCCAATTCGCCACGTTTCACGTACCCACTGATCATTGTAGTCCAAATTAGAACAGTTGGTTTTTCTATTTTGTCAAATACATGCCGTGCATCCTCCAGTCTTCCGCACTTCACATATTCACCCACAAGCTTAAAACCCAAATTTTCGTCTTGCTTGATAGCTTTTATTTTAGCACAGGCTTGAAAAACATTGCCTCCGTTGCTGCGCTGAACACTGGCTATTGCGACTTTACTAGAAGCCAAACCACTATAATGTATAACTCTGAAAAAAATGCGCATCATTGAATCATACTCAACGAAAAAAATAATCACTACTCCACTTTGTTATGACATGATGTTTCAATATATATTGGAAGCTGGGAATGATAGTCTTTCATCCCTTAGCATATGTCATTCAAGTTTTATAGGTTATAAGACTTGAATGAACAGCAGTTTGGCTTCGATTGATTCCCCGAAATTCAAGTAGTTTTACAGTGACAAATCCAGGAGGCAACATTGTCCAGGAATCGGGTAGAAAATAGAGTGAATCCAAGTACACGTATAGAAACTGAGCAGCTCTATCCCCAATCGATGGAGGAGTTGGTCATTCTAGCAGGGTATACAGAGCCTAAAGTTGTTAAATCAAACAGTTGACAAGGAAAACCTGGGAGCCAAACAGTCCCTGTCGTTGGTTTCACGTGCCTGGTGATCTCATTTGAACCCATTTTGTTTTTGAAAATGAATTTTCAATGAATACGTGTTCAGGATTTATTTATTTATTTTATCTTATTTTTATATTATGATGTTGAAAATGTTTTCCTAAAAAAACCTTTCGATTTAAAATGTAGATACTTTGATTTTAGAAAATATTTTAAAATCCTTACTCGAGTTTTTTTCCTCATTAAAAATCCAGAGTTTTCAAATCCAATGGATATTCTTTTTCTTAAATTCATAGTCTTATAAGTTGTATCTTATTCCAAATCCATCAACTCTTCGCTCTCTTGTCTCATTGGTCAACTCTCTCTCCTTTACATAAAAGAATCACAAATATCATTACCAATAAAGGAATCACAAATATCATTACCAAGATTCTATCCAAATAGAACATGAGTCTCATAAAACCTCATACAATTATTTTAGTCGGCCAAGATAACTTTGACTCTATGCAAAGATCGGGTGTGTACCAAATTCCTTGTTCATGCAAAAAATCTTACATTAGCCAAACAAGTCGGACGGTGTTACCCACCACTTTGTGGTGATATCCTTAGGAGAAATTTTTCTCCATGATGGACCTTAGCCGGTAGCCAACAACTCCTTGTAGCCTTCTTCTAGCTCGTTGTGTCATTTATCCGCCACTTGAGCCAGTGATATGGTCTCTCTCCCATTTATATTGATCGTGTGTTTGAAGGTGGGCCTCCTGAATCTAGAGGTATGTCTTGTCATTTGATAATTGAGTATTGGGTTTACTTATCATGGATACTTCTAGGCATGGATTGATGGGAAGATTTGGCGAAAAGAATGGGCTTACTTTTTGCTCATGTCCCCTTGATCTCTTTTGGGTGTTACTCTTGCATCTTAGTCCTCCGGGATCTCCTTTATTGACAATTTGGTTCTAGGGTGGTACAACTTGGGAAACCTCGACTTTGGGTGTGTGGTCCTGCTCCTTTATCCACATATATTACTCCCCTTCCACTCATCATACCCCCATTCACTGTTTCTCCCACCTGGATCACAGAGCCCCCATGGGTCCACATAGGGTCAGCCTCCCTATCCCCTTGCCCCCACCTTGGGTCAGGCCTGGAATGATGCCCCAGAGGTTGAAGCAACTAAAAGAAAAAGAAAAAACATAACTAGCCACACTTAACAGGAAATTGCACCACAAAATGCAAAAGATGGTTGGGACAAAAAATAATTAGCACGTGGGAAAATGCCAATGCGTGAGCTTTGCCCCTTGCCCATGGCCATCACCCTGGTTCCATAGGCCCTAGAGGAGCCTCCTTTTTCATACAAGAACCCATGATTGTCTCTACCCCTAGAGGGCAATGAACTGCTCCACCTTAAAGGGGTAATCAATGTTATATCTGACACATCATGCTCTTATCCTTGAGCCCTGAGCAGTTAATTAAAGAAAATTCATAAAAGGAAAAAGGCATATAAAGAAGGGTGGAAAAATCAAGGTCGGGACACCTCATGTACCACCCCTCCTACACATTATATAGCCTAGTGTGGGCTTCCCCTTATCTCGCTACCCCTATGCCTCGATATGTGTCCCAAGATTGCCACTCTCATTCCCTATTATGTTTCACTTATTTACCACTTACCACCCCCATCCAAATGATATACCTTGGACCTACTATCTTATTTAAGGGCTGAAACCACTTAATAATTTGTGTGGCTAACCCCCTTTGAAGTATGGAGACACTAGCACATGCCAAAGCCCACTACGGAAGGGCATGCCATTGTGAAGTGCCCACTTTGTTATCCATGACTTCTAAGCTCTTTTACACGATTACTCTAATGACTGGTTGTACTGGAAGCCTAGGGGATGCATTGGATCTTATACAGGATTGAAAGTGGTTTCCATTTGGGTTTGGTCTCCTTATACAGGGTCCCAACCCCCAGAGGGCTACATTGGCACATATAGGGTGTGCGTAGAGAGCCATGGGCCTCCAAAACAGCAGACAACACTCCACGGATCCCCATCAATGTTCAGAGACTACTAGCGATCCACTTTTGGGATGATGATGATGTGCTTGGTACATTATACCCAACAGGCTCCACAAGAGCCCCACACTCTTGGCAGGTGTCCCAGGACTTGTACGATGTCATGGCAGCATTCATGCCATCACTTGAGCCCTTGCAGAGGTTCTACAAGCATCTTCGATTCATATGGAGACCCATGGGGTCATTTGTGTGCCCCCGCACCCACTAGAAGCACCACGGGTCTACTACTTGGAGAACACGGGGCCACCCCCTTGTCCATCATATTTTGAGGAGTTTATTCTTCATTGTGGCACTTCAAGATATTATTAGGCCTTTGGAGGGCCCCACGACATGTACATATTATTATTTGGCCCCTTGAGAGGCTTATTTTTCCATTTATGAGCTACTTAGGTGGCCTTGTCACCAATAGGGGTTTTATTTGCATATTATTTTATCATTAGGGGTCAATGTAGGCTCATAGGCTAATTTGAACTCCTAAGAGCTATATTCTTTTGTATGCCATCACTTCACTCAAGATCTCTCTATCTTTAGAAAACTTCACATTTCTTCTTAGATAATTATTTTGGATAAATGGATGAATTTTGATGTATGGATATGGGTCATTTTTATCGTGGAGCTTCGTTTTTTTCAAATGTGATGTTGGTTGGATATACTCTCTAATATTGTAAGTGAATTTTAATGATATATTCTTGTTATTGCATATTGTTGAACTTCGCTATAAATAGGGCTAGTTGTTGCATGATTGGAATGTGGAATTGAGTGTATATTTAGCTTGTTTAATGTATGGGTCATTGTTAGATGAATGAAATGTCCTAGAGATTGTTTTATCTCGATAAACTTGCACTATTTGTATGAAGTATAAATGCTTGAAGGTCACTTTTCTTCTTTTTCCCTTAACATTGAACGAAGTTGATTTTCCTAGCCTCCTTGATCAAGAAACTGAATTCTCAATCATTATCATCCTTGACTCCATATCCCCAAGGGAAATAGGCATTGGTCCCTCAAAAGGGTGGTCATTTTCCCCTTCTTTCTTACCTTTTTTCCATTTTCCCGAAGTTTATCCCTAATAGGTCACCTAGAGCATCAATTTTCCGGGAATTCACCCACAGGAAAACTTCGATCTCTTAGAGGCTACTGCCCTGATGAGTCCCCTCCTTCTCTTTCGAATTTGAGGCCATTCCAACAGTGAAATCTCTGAGAATCCCAAGCCCTAGCTCTAGGACTAAGTTTTTCCTAGGCATCCCCAAGGCTAGAACCTAGTAGTATCAATTTGACCTTTTGAAGAAAAACTTATTGTTTGGTCCTTTCCCCTCACCTTGTCCAGGATAGGAGCATCATTGGTTGCTATATTCCATCCTCAAACCTGGGCTGGGTCCACTTGGTCCCGTGTGGTCTCGTTTCATATTAAAGACTAATCATTGGGGGCTATTTGAGAAACCAAGTTCATATAAGATTTTAGGGATCGGGAAGTACCTCTTCAAGTTGTATCCTTTTACCTTATCCTCGCTCTTTCTCCCTTGGAAGGCAAGTCCCTTGCTTAAAGAGTAAGCAAGCACCATTTCTTCACCTCCTCCTTGGGAAAGGGTTACTGGTATCACTTCATACCTATTCATTGACATATCATTTATAAGTGGCTTCCCAAAAATAGTGGGACTCCTCCCATCGGTGAAAGTTCGTAAAGAGCAGGGAGTCTTAGCCATAGTGACAGTGGGCTAAGCCTCCACCATTGCCCTTAGTCTAGTAGTTGCCCACTTAGAAACCCCTCTTAGGTCCCCTACTGGTTTGAGTGGTAACAAGGAGCACATCACAGATAACAACCATCACCGAGTAACTAAGTTTGCCATTGTTGAGAACTCCAACACCAAGCACCTTATTTGTTTTGACAAGGCTAGAATCCTAGCTTATATCTGATTTCATAATACTTGAACCATCAGGAAAGTTTTGGAAATAAAAAAACACCTCAATAATTTCAACACAGAATATGATTATAAACTTAGCCACTCCTAGAAACCAATAACTCATCAAATTTATAATATTGTTATTCTATTACCCATTTTTTACTTCAAATCTTTGTGTTCTTCCTCCCTCCAAATTTCCAATCTCATATAAAATATATTACAAAATTCATTTAATATATTATAATGTCATCAGAAAATTATAATATATATTATAAATTATATAATAATTCATATTATATATATAACCCTTCTTTTTATTATTTTTCTCAGTTTTTTTAAACTTTATTAAGTTTCGCATTTTTTCTTACTTTTGATTGTTGATTTATTTATATTTAACCATATTAATTTATTTAATAATTTCCTCCTTCTTTTTATGACTTATTAATTCTTCAGATTATTTAATGATCATTTGATTGCTTATTTTAATAATTTATTATATGTTTCTTTCTAGTCCTTGATGATGGGTGGAGTGTCCATCGAAACGTAGGCTTATCATATGTTGCTTTCTAGTCCCTGATAATGGGTGGAGTGTCTATCAGGCTCTCATTATTTAAGCTTTGATCAGTGTTCACTCTTATCATATGTTTCTTTCTAGTCCCTGATAATGGGTGGAGTGTCCATCCAAAAGTAGGCTTATCATATGTTGCTTTCTAGTCCCTGATTGGGTGGAGTGTCCATCAAAACATAAGACAAGGAGAATTTTGAAAAATTTAAGACATATAATTGTATATTTAAAAAAAATTAAGATTATTTTTACATTGTGGGAAAATCTGTCGTAAATCAATTTGCACAATCATTATTGGATGCTATGTAGGTTTACTCATCATTGTTATTCAAGACCATAGGGGGCAAGCTTTCACCCTTACAAGACGCCTCTAATTCTTGAGCTATTAACATATTTCCTTAAGTCTGAGGAAGACAAACTCTTAGCCAAACATAAGAGTTTAGGGCATACTCCAAACCCTTAAAATGTTAAGATTATATTAACATAGGATAAACATGTAATACTAAGTATTTTAATTTTTTTTTAATTAAAAAAATAAAAATTATATTTCATAAAAAATAATTAAAATAATATCTTATAAATCACAATATTTTATTAATTAATATAAAACAAAGAAACTAGAATAAAGTTAATTAAATAAATAATGTGATAGTATTTATTTATTTTTAAATTGTTGGGTTGAGAGGCTCTCTCTGGCCCAATATGGGAGAGATGTTGTAATGTCTTCTCTACCCTATTAAACATTTTGACTGGATCAAATTAAATAAAAATTAAAAACTCTTCAACCTAATATGGAAGAAATGTTTTAATTTTTAACATTTTAATTCAGTTAAATTACATAAAAACAAAATTAAATTAACTAGAAATTGCACCACATGTTGCAAAAGAAACGCATTAAGGCAATAGAATAGGAAAGAGTAGCCTAAAAGAAATAAGATGTTGTAGATAAGGAGCCATCCTGAAGGAATGAAGGGCAAATTTTTCTTCCATGGAAGCATGTCGTGGAAGTTTCAAAGATATTGATGATAAGAGTTATTAACTAAAATATATAGTTCATATAGCAAACTTAATTTTTAACTTTTGAAGACTACTTCATTGAAAATTAGAAGCATCTTCATGCATAAAACTGAAATGATAAGCATATATCATTGCAAACATGGTTACAGTTTTTCGTGGATTAGGTAGTATGTATCAGCAAGAAAAGATATTAAATTCCGTTATAAGTAATGCAACTCTCATAGTCCTTAATGATATACTCAAATTTCTTTCACAATACTAATCAAGTGTCTAAAGAAGCCATCATCACTTCCAAAATCACATATTTAAACAGACAAGTTGTAAAAAATGGTTTGTTTCTATAAAACATACAAGTTGTAAAAATTGAATTTGTTTCATATATTTAATACAATCATGTACTCAAATCTAAGATATAGTTCTTAAACTCTGAAGCCTCTTCTTCATTGAAAACATACTAAACACATAAGATATAGCTGAAGAGAATATATATATATATATATATATATATATATATATATATATATATATATATATATATATATATATATAATTTAATTTAAAAATAAAAAATTAATTTATTTGATTACGTAAATAAATAATTATTAATTTAACAAATAATTATATCAAGAAAAGGCAAAAACCATGTCCATGTTATAGTGAAATAAGAATAATAGTTATAAACATTTAAAAATTATTTTATTAAATAATTAGTTTAGATCTATATTATTTATGAGAGGGATCAATTCTCTTTTCACTATCCCTCGTGGCTATTGATAGATCCAGAGTTAAGATTTATTTAGGCCATCTTAATTTCCCCTTTTAAATAAACTACATTCCACATGAATACCATGGGTTAATACCGTGAGTTTTTTTTTTTTTTAAGTTTATTATTTTTATTTTACACGGGAACATTTGATTTTATAGTGTGATCTCCCCAACATGGGTGGAGGTTTCAAAAATTAGAGAGTATATTGAAAATAATTTTGTTAATTCTTTTCACTCTAAAAGAACTTTGCATATCAAAACATTTGATCTCTCTTGGCTCTTGAGATTGATCTAGGCCATCTTAATTTCCCCCTTTAAATAAACTACATTCCCCATGAATGCCACTTCATTCCCAATGAATACCATGGTCATTGACCCATGGGTTGTTTTTTTTTTTTTTTTTACAAGAACGGGTATGAGTTTCTATTAAAGGGTGGCGAAAGCCTTCATCGGTTACAAATTGTCGGGACTAGCCCTTAGTCTTTCAGCTATGGTCTGATCGTAGACCCCAAAATTTGGAAATCCACAGATTTTACATTGGGCTAGAAAGTCTATCTTTGTTATTTTTCCTAACTTATAAAGACACACAAACTGTTGTAAGATGATGCGGAAAAACATTTCAGCGTTATGGGATAGAGTCCCACTCCTCCTTTTCGTCTACCAGGAGGGAACCTTCTGAGAGGGACACCGCCCTGTTGGCTTCCAAATCTGCTTCTTTATTATTTGCTCTCAGTACATGGAGGAAACTTGCTATTCTGAAAGATTTCGAAATGTTTCTTATTCTTAAGATTACTCTAGCCAATCTAAGCTCTGCTGGATTGGTATCCTCCACTAAAACTTTAATGATGGACTGAGAATCACCTATTACACTTATATCTGAGATACCTGTTGTCTTTGCTTGCTTAAGACCCTGCAGGAGTGCCAAGGCTTCTGCTTGGATGCTGGTGGAGTGCCCAAGACCCCAGGCATATTTTCTCACTGTTATGCCCTCCTTATTTTTAATGATTCCTCCTGCCCCAGCCCAACCGGGATTGCCTTTTGCAGCCCCATCAAAGAATAAACATGATCTGTCTTGTCTGAGTAGCAAGTCTGACAGCTCTTTCTCATTTCCTCTGAATTGCCACTCTTTCATGCTCTTGGTCTGCCTTAATTCGCCAGTGAACTGAAGGCCCAACGAGTCTCCCCAACCTAAATCATTTGGATTTAAGTTGACTTCCGATAGCTGTTCACCCAAAGTTTCTTTCCAGAGGCTTTTGATTTTGCTGATGATGAGCTGAGGATTCAGTTTTTCTTCCCTAAAAATTCTTCTGTTCCGCTCAAGCCAGATTTGCCAGCATATGAATTTTGGTAAGGAGAACCAAGCTGCTTTAAATCTTTCATTTTTTGGAAGGGTTCCTGTATAGCAAGTGTGCCACTTGGAAAATAAGTCAGTAATGTTCACAGGGAGAGTGAACTCGGTCTTCCAGTAATTCATAAGAGTCTGCCAGATTCTTCTTGAAAATTTACAATCTAACATAATGTGCTGGGCACTCTCTTCGTTTTCGCAACAGAGGTGGCATCTTGATGGACCTTGGAAACCTTTTTTTTTCAACTTGTCATCTGTTAGTATTCCTCTGTGGCAAAGCAGCCAACAGAATATGTCAACCTTTGGCAATGATTTATATTTCCACAGAGTTTTCCAAATAGCAGGGTCTGGGGCAACATAAGGACGTTCTTGGAGGCGGATGTACCCCTGCGCAACTGTATATTCTCCTGTGGTTGGCCCCCAACCCCTGACATCTCTCTTACCTGTGCGTAATGGCGCCTTACCATTTAAGAGCTCGAGCAGCAGTTGTTTGGCATGCGCAAGTTCTGGTGGCGTTGGAGGCAGGCACCATTGCTGCCAAACACCATCGGACCACTGTGAAATATCCCACAGCGTGGTGAACCCTGCGCTGTCCAGCCAATTTCTCAAGGGAAGCAGAGTTCTGTTCAACGCTAGAGGGGGCTGCTGCATTATACTGTCGTCCCAAATCTGAATGCATTTCCCATTGCCCGGAATCCAGAACGCCCCGTCGTTAATGAGGTTGATTGCTTTATGACTGCGTTTGACCCAATGTGATCCTGTCGTGGGATGAAAGCTGTCCAACGCTCTTTTTCTGCTCCCTGTGAGGTATTTCCTCCAAATTGCGCATTGAGCCCAGCCAGGATGAGGTGCTATGACGCGCCAGAGTAGCTTGGCCCCCATTGCGATGTTTTGAAAGCCAAAGTCTTTGAAATTAAGACCTCCTTCCAGCAGAGGCTTACACAGTTTCTCCCAACTGACCAGAGGAATTTTTCTGTTGTTGAGTTTGCCTCCTGTCCAAAAAAAATTTCTGATGAAGCCTTCCAATTTTTTAATGATGCCTACAGGTGCTAGAAGCACAGAAAATTGGAATATGGGAAGGCTGTTGAGGACTGAATTGATTAGTATGAGTTTGCCTGCTAGGTTCAACCAAGAAAAGCCCCAGGCCTGGAATTTTGCTTTGAATTTTTCCAAAAGGGGAGCCCAATCTCTACTATAAGCCAGCTTGCGAAAGATGGGCAGTCCAAGGTAAATGAAGGAGGACCGGTTTGTGGTAGCAGTGAACCCCAGAATTCTGGAGATGGCAGACAGAGTGAGAGCAGAAGTATTCCAGCAGAATGCTTTACATTTCCCTTTATTTAAACTGCTTCCTGATGCTTCACTGAAATCATCTAAGACCTCTTTAAACCTTGAGGCTGATCTAGCTGAGGCAGCTCCCAACAGAAGAGTGTCGTCTGCAAAAAGAGTGTGATTTACATTTTTCACCCCTCTGGCTATATTAAGCCCCATAATCTCCTGTTCTACCAGTTTCTGATCAAGGAAGAAACTTAGGGCGGAGACTTGAAGAACGAATAGCAGCGGAGAGAGGGGGCAGCCTTGCCTGAGCCCTCTTGAGGCTTTGAAAAATCCAGCTGCTCTTCCATTTACCAAGGGGGCTATCCATGGGTCAGCAATGCTTGCTCAAATCCAATTCACAAACCCCAACCCAAAGCCAAACTTTTTCAGAACTTCCCAAAGGAAACTTTGCCTGACACGATCGAAGGCATTTGCCAGGTCTAGTTTAATCACCATACCCTTCTCTTTGCGAAGTTGACTTGAATGGATCGCCTCTTGTACCAGGATGTAATTGTCAATAATCTGTCTCCCCTGAACAAATCCACCTTGATTCTCAGGTATGATTGCTGGAAGGATGCCTTTTAGCCTATTTGCAATTATCTTTGTGATTAATTTGTATCCAATGTTGCAAAGAGAGATTGGGCGGAACCGGTTGAAATCCTTTGCCCCCTTTTCCTTGGGGATAAGAGCGAGAAAGGCAGAATTGGTGCTGCCCCCTATTTTTTGACAATTTTGTGATTTCTGAATCATCTTGCAGAGATCTTTCTCCACGATCTGCCAGCATGTTTGAATGAATCTGGCTGTGAAGCCATCCGGGCCTGGGGCTTTGTCGGGCTCCATACTGTCGAGAGCATCTTTTATTTCTTGGATGGAAATCTTCTCTTCGAGCTGCTTGTTAATAAGAGGGGAGATCCTTGTAGGTATCACCTCCAGGAATTTGGAATTTGGATCAGTCTCACCCTCTTCTTTATACAAGTTTTCAAAGTGATTGTAGGCTGATTTCTTTATACTCTCAAAGTCTTTGTGGATCACGTTGCCCTCTTTGATTTCTGCTATGGAGTTAAAGCTTTTTCTTGCTTGGGCTTGTTTATGAAAAAAGGCAGAATTTCTATCTCCCGCTTTAAGCCATAGGCTCCTAGATTTTTGTCTCCAATGCTCTTCCTCTGCAAGGCAGGCTTTGTGGAAGGTTTGTTGAAGCTCCACTTCCTTGTTTATAACCTCAGTAGTGATTTCTAAATCTTCACAATGGGCTTGATGCTGTGTAAGGTTATCTTGGGCCTGCTTTCTTTCTTTTGCAGGAGTGGGTAGGCCTTTGGCCCATGATTTGAGGGCAGCTTTCAATCTTCTTAGTTTTTCCTCCCATATGAAGAAGGGAGAACCCTTCACTGACATTTTCCAGCTGTCCTGGACCACATTCAAGAACTCAGGCTCCTTAACCCAAAGAGCATTGAACCTGAATGGGATGGGACCGAGATCCTTGTGGCCTGACATCTCTAGCAAAATGGGCTTATGATCTGAAACACTGCATGGAAGGATGTGCATTCTGGAATCTATACCTAGCAAAAGAAAGGAACTCTGTACTAAACATCTGTCTAGTCTAGCAGCAATATGACTAGGACCTATTCTCTTATTGGTCCAGGTGTACTTACCGTTTTCTGGCGGGGTATCAAGCAGATCCCAGTCCTGCATGAGATCTTCCACCCACTCCCTTGCTGGGTCCCTTACGATTGTGCCTCCTCGCTTTTCATCAGAGCGTAGAGTGAGATTTAGGTCCCCTGCAATAATAATGTTTTCTAGATTCTCGGTCTCTGCCAGCTGTCTTATGGAGTCCCAGCACTCCTTTTTCTCCCCTATGTTATTAGGAGCATAAACATTGAACAGACAGATAGTCTCCCTTGTTTCTGCTGAGTGTAATTTCAGGAATAGCCAATGGCTATTATGTGCCTCCAGGACCAGGCTGAACTTGAGGGGGTTCCAGAGAGAGCCCAGTCCCCCAGAGGCTCCCCTTGAAGATACTGCTAGTCCACTACTTCCTTTCCAGATCTTTTTGCTGATTTGGAGAAATTCAGTTTCCTCCATTTTGGTCTCCTGGATCAGAAGAATGTCCGGGGTTTCCCTTCTAATCAGGCTTCTTACTGCTTCTTCTTTTACTGTACTCCCCAGTCCTCTGCAATTCCAGGAGATGGTCTTCATCATTTGATTCTTTGATGTGGGGCTCCCCTGGAGCCATGAGCTTGATTTTTAGCTGCCCTCGGATTCTTGCTAAGGAGTTTTTCTAGCGTAGGCTGACTACCTTGAAGCTTGTCTTTGTAGGTTTCCTGATCTCTCTTTTCTCTTGCAGATTTTCGGCCCCTTGCAGATCTTCTAACCGACGTCTGCGTATCTCCGATTTCTCCATCTTCCTCGGACTCCTCTGAGTCCTGTTCCTCCTCGGAGGCTTCTGTTTGCTTTTCCTTGTCCCTTGCCATGTTACTCTCTTCAGGACTTATTCCTGCTGAGTTCGATTTCTCTGCTGGCTTGACAGTCATTTCCTCTTCCCTGGGAGTTTCTTCCGCTGAGCTTAGGATCTCGAACCTATTTTCTTGACTTCTTGACGAGGATACATTTTGAGCAGCGGCAGTAAGAGCTCCTTGTGCCCCGGATTTATTATGATTTATCTTTGATCTCTTAACTTGGTTCCATCCTTCGTCCTTCCCTTTTTCTGTTTCGCTTTTGTTCGGGCATCCTCTGGCGAAGTGGCCGTAGATGTGGCATTTACGGCATTTGAAAGGAAGCTGCTCGTAATCCAGCACTTGAACATGCGTCCAGCTGCCGACCTTTAATTTGATGGCCTCGGGAAGACCTACCTCTAAATCTACTTCGACACAGATCCGGGCGCAGTCATATTGGTCATTGTTGTTGGCTCTGTCGATGAACTTACCCAATGTGTTGCCAATATGTTTAAGGGAGTCCCAGTTCCAACAGTGAACCGGAAGGTTGGGGAGCCGAACCCAAACAGGGACAGCCGATGGCACATCCACAGCGGGATCAAAATCTGGGGTCCATTTATTGAGATAGAGACCTTGTGGTCCCATGAAATAGGGCCCATTCCTGAAGATCAGGTCTTTATCCTCCTTGGTGTTGAATTCGAACAGGAAGTAGCCTCTTCCAAGAAAGTACGAGGTAACTTTATTCTTGATCAGCGGAATCCAATTCTTAACCACCCAGTTTTCCGTTGATTTAGGTGAGGGCCAGAGGCCCGTGAATTGACCCACCAGGGCGCGATTTGAAAGAGACAAGGCGACCTGGATCGGTCCCTCAGGAGGTAGGGTTACCTCCGGGACATCTTCGATCTTCTTCACGAACTTGGAGGCATCTGATTTCTTCTTCTTGGGTAGCGAGGCGATCAGGCTTGAAAAGGCAGCGGAGGCATCCGGAGGCGGAGACTGAGAGGGACCTAGAGGCGATCCTTGAGTCTCCATGGTCAGCAGAAGGATTCAATGGCACACCCGACCTGCTCCAGACATCGCCAAAATCGATCAGGAGTGGATCTGAGATGCAGCTCAAGGTCTGGGCAGCAGAAGGACGCAGATCTGTATTGTCATCCAAATCTGAGAGGGGATCCAATCAGATCCGTTCAAGATCGGGGTCCCCAAAGGCCGAGAGGGCCAAGACAGCAGTAAGGGGGGCTGTGGGCAGCGCCCAAGCAAGGCCTGCGCAGGCCTGCTCCACGATCTCACGCACAGAGCATCGGGCTCTCCAGCAGCGCGCTCTTAGCTTTTCTAAAAAACCCATGGGTTGTTTTTATAGTTTATTATTATGTTATTTTATTATTTTTATTTTTTATTGTATTTTGACCTAGTTAAAGTCTTCATTACATTATGTCAATTTTTTATATTTAATTTACTTTTATTTTTATTTTTATGTAAGTTGACATAGTCAAAATGTTAAACATGGCATAACAACATTTCTATCATACTTTGTTGGAGAGCATTGTGACACAAAACTGTAATATTTAAATACATAAATAGTTATTTTTCTTTTTTTATAGTGTTTTTTATCCATGCAATTTAAATTAATTGGTTTGTGTGGAGTTTAATTTTCTGATATAAATTTTATTTAAATCGAACAAATTTTTAATAACATCCTTTTAACTTAAAAGTTACCAAAATATAAATACTTATCTTAATTCCCCCCTTTAAATAAACTACATTCCACATGAATACCATGGGTCAATACCATGCGTTGTTTTTATAGTTTATTATTATTTTATTTTATTATTTTTATTTTTTTTATTGTATTTTGACTTAGTTAAAGTGTTCATTACATTATGTTAATCTTTTTATTTAATTTACTTTTATTTTTATTTTTGTGTAATTTGACATAGTCAAAATGTTAAACATGACATAACAACATTTCTATAATACTTTGTTGGAGAACATCGTGACACAAAAATGTAATATTTAAATACATAAATAGTTATTTTCTTTTTTTATAGTGTTTTTTATCCATTTAATTTAAATGAATTGGTTTGTGTGGAGTTTAATTTTATGTTATAAATTTTACTTAAATCTAACAAATTTTTAATAACATCATTTAAACTTAAAAGTCACTAAAACATAAATACTTATAAAAAATAAAAATATTAACATTATAAAAAACATATATAAAACCATTTACTTGTGAATATAATGGCCTAAAACATTTCAATTGTCTAACATTTAATTCAATGGCTCAAACATGGACACGTTCGCAGTTAGGGAGTTGTTTTCAAATAAGATCGCCTTAAGGCGTAAAAATTAATAAACAAAACAAAATTAAATTAAATTAAAAAACTAAGGATTATAGTTATTAATAAAACTACATAAAATTAAAATAATAAAACAAAAAATAATAATATAAAAATAAAACAATCATTTTACGCTTATGAAACATTTTGACTAGTGGTTTTCACAAATTATGTTTTTTTCCTATGGTGTTTTTATCTAATCTAGCTTATAAAACAAAAAATAAAATTATTTAATTAAAATAAAATAGTCAATTTACTGTTATGTAAATATTTTGACTAGCAATTTTCAAAACCCATGGTTTTTTCCCATGATATTTTCTATAATGCAATCTATTTAAAGACATAAAATTCTAATGAATTTTTCACACATAAAAATAACTAATTGTCAATTTGTTGTGCGAAATTTGAATCTTTTGTGTGAGAGATATATATACACACAAAAAATTCACATATTGATTCAATGATTAGGAACTTGAGTTGTCAATCTCACATGTGCCTATTATTGGTAAAGGAAAGTCTTCCCATAACACCATACATAAGTTTAAAAAGATAAATTTTGTTAAAAAAAAAAATCATTATAATTTCTTAATTTTAAAAAATCAAATAGAAAATAAGAGTTATTTTCTCTCTGTTTTTTTTTTTTTTTAAATTATATTTTAAATCTTTTGTGAATGGTTTGTGTAAATAATACAAACCAAAAATATCTATATTTTTGTATAAGAGTGTTTTATAGGAAAAGTTAAAAAAAAAAAATTGTTTATGTATCTATAGTTTTTATGTCTGAAAATTTAGGTTTTAATTTTGTATAATCATTGTTGTCCTCGAGCATGAAAATGTTTTATAAGCAAAGTTTTTTTTCAAAAGGGAAAAATTTTGATAAAACGTTTTTCATTGTAATTTATTAATTTAAAAATAAAAAGAAGAGTTATTTTTTCTTTATTTTGTTTCAATGATTTTGATTCATTTATCTATATCTTTATTTCTGAAAAATTAGGTTAGGCTTTATTTTTGTATCAGAGAGTATTATAGGCTAAGTTTAAAAAAAAAATGGGAATCTCATTTCAATGATTTTGATTATGTATTTATAGGCCTTATGTAAAATTAGGCTTTACTTTTGTATAATTATTGTTTTCCTTTAGCATGAGAGTGTTTTATAGGCAACTAAGAGTCAAATTGTTGTGCCAAGTTTGAGGTTTGAATCCTTTTGTGCGAGAGCTATATGTAGACATAAAAGTTTCACTAAATGATTCAGGGATTAAGACCTTGAGTTGTCAATCTCACAAGTGGCTATTATTGGTAGAGGTAAGTCTTCCCTTGTAGAACACCAAATTAGGCTTTATTTTTGTATTAGAGTGTCTTATAGACAATGTTTCTAAAAAAAATAGGGAAAGTTTTGATAAATTTGTACGTTTCTTAATTTAAAAATAAAATAAAAACAAGAGTTATTTTCTCTTTATTTATATTTTTCTTTTTTAAATTATATTTTAAATATTTCGGTAATCATTTTTTTTTGTAAATAAACCAAAGTCTTAGAGGCAAAGTTTTAAAAAAAAATTATGGAATCTCATTTTAATTATTTTGATTCATATATTTATAATCCTTATGTCTAAAAATTTATGCTTTATTTTTGTATAATTATATCTTATGTAAACAAGTGTAAATCCATCTTAAGTCTAGAACTATCAAGAGAAGAGAGGGATCAAATCTCTCGAGGTACCAACATTTCCTCAAATTCAATATTTAAACCTTTTTTTTTAGTGCAAAATTTGAGGAGATTTTTTCACCCCAGAAAATTTGATTCCTCTAGATACTTGATAAATCCGGAATTAAAATAGATTTACATTATTATTATCTAATTTTAAAAATCAACTTTCATCAATATTAAATTTTAAAACATACCCATACGATAGGTAATAATGATTTCCACTCATTGGCAAGGGAGGTGATATGACATGTTAGAGGTCGTTTCCACATGGCATGTAATGGTTATTAGATCACAACGAGGCTTCACAACTTAAGGTGTTGAGTTTAATAGAGGGTGATGGAACTACAATATTGTTCAGGGAAGGCAACAAAGAGATTGTGTTTCCCTCACGGCTCTCAGTACGAACGGTACGAGAAAATGATCCACCCAAAGGTTGGAGTCATATTAAAATTCCACTCAGATTTGTCGATGTTGGTTTTGTGAGAGATTTTTATGACACCTTGCTTAATTTTAAATTCTATTTTCTTTGCCTTTTGGTTCCATTTTTTCAACTCTCTTGTTATAGTTAAGTTCTACTAGGAATGAATCACCAATCATCAGTGTGTGCGCGCCTTTCTAGCAATTGGTTGAGTCTATCAATGCTTCACTAGAGAACTTTGTTTGGAAGATTGTCAAGTTGGAAATTTTTAGGGAGGCTCGGTCTCAACGCAGAGGTGAACAGTTTCACTCTCCATTTTTTTCCTCCATCTTTTAAGTATCATCTCTTTATCTTTGTTCTTTGTTTCAAAGGTTTTAATTTCTTTTCTAGGTTATCAACTCCTTTCTATTTCTTTTGGCTTTGTTACCTCTGGCTTTTTTGCCCCCAACCTTATCTGTTTTGAGTTCTATTTAGCTCTTCGATTTCTTGGATTCGATTGGGTTTTCTCTTTTTTTTTATATTTGGCTCCTAATTGGTTTGAGAAAGGATTCTCTTGGATTCGATTGGGCTCTCTCCTTCTTCATCTTTTTTATATTTGGCTCTCAATTGGTTTGAGAAAGGGTTTTCTTGGATTCGATTGGGCTCTCTTCTTCTTCCTTTTTTCTTATATTTGACTCTCAATTGGTTTGAGAAAATATTTTCCTATAAAGGGCATGATTTTTCCCTTGCTCCCGACCCTCCTGGGTTTCTCTCTCCTGATTTTCCTCTCTTTGGGTTTGGATGTGCTATCTTTTCCCTTTTAAAAGATATCCATTTCATCTTTAAAGCTCTAAGCTTTCCTAGCCTTTTGTTCATTGTGGCCTTCAATATGACTAGACCCAAGTACCTCACTACTCCTCAAGGAGGGAGACACATCTCTAGAGCTTCTAGCTAACAATATTAGCAAACATTAGAGAGGTCAATTGTAGT
The DNA here is from genome assembly GCA_034641835.2 of Pinus albicaulis. Classification (NCBI taxonomy): domain Eukaryota; kingdom Viridiplantae; phylum Streptophyta; class Pinopsida; order Pinales; family Pinaceae; genus Pinus; species Pinus albicaulis. The sequence continues at coordinate 750,495,049 of CM076584.1, read as the reverse complement.
ATATATGCACTCAGTTACTCCTGCCATACAGGAAAAAATTCAAGAGGCCAAACGTGGGGGTGGGTGAATACATGATTTTTTATGTCAAGTCCCACTAGCACAACTAGTTGAGCATGGGCCTCGTTAGCAAGGTGACCTAGGGTCAAACCTCATGGGGGTGGTTGTTTCTAGTCCTCTCAAGTTTTGTCTATCTGAGTTCCTCAATTTTTTCGCTTTCTCCTCTGGATTTAAACTCCATTTTTCCTCTTTCGATGGCAGAATGTTAGTTCTCCAAATACATGACCAATGTTCATGTTCCATTGTGGTTGGTTCCTCAACTATTGGTTCTTCAACACTCTCAGTTCATGTGGATAGTGTCACTAAGTGTGTGGCTTTCTCTTTCGCCCCTCTCTGGAGTGGTTCCATTTTGACCACTATTGCAATACGTAATGGATCGTGTGTCGCCCTTCCCTCATTTCTGGCAGGCTTTAGGAAGTCAAAACCCTCAAACCTTTCGCAATGCTATGAAATATTCTCCTATTGGTAGCTCCTTTCCTCCAGGAATGTCTATTGTTGAATACCCCTTCATTGAGGTTCCTTTGGGAATTGATGCTCTTAGTGAAGAATTTTTTTTCTTAGAGGTTGGTATGATCTGTAGATTCATTGGCTCGTGTCCAGGTCTTATTGACCTTCACACCTAGATCTCTAATCATTGGAAGACGATAATCTTAGATTATTTGAACATATACCCTCTAGAAATATGTTTTTTTTATTGTGGTATTTGACAAAGTTGATGATCGTAAGTGGATTTTTTATTTTGACTCGTGGATTTGGGGCAGTGCAAGGCTCTCTTTCCAATCTTGATCCCCTTCTTTCGATCCTATGTAATCTTCAATAATGATAGCTCCTATATGTGTAAGACTCCCCAATTTACCTTTGCAAATGTGGAATTTAGCTACTTTGTCTACAATAGGAAATGCTCTTGGAAGATTCTATTGTAGAAGTGAAGACACACAATTTTATTTGAAGCCCACTTATGCTCGCATCTGTGTGGAAATGGACTTTAATAAGGGAATTATTGTGGAGATCAAGCTAACCAGACCTGGATATTCATGGATGTAAAAACTAGACTATGAAAACATCTCTTTTCGATGTAGAGCATGTTATGAGATTGGGCACTCCTTAAAAAATTGTCCCAATCCTGGCAAGTTCAAATCCAGGAACTCTAGTCACAAACCATGATCGTGGGAAGGAACTAACCAAGATCATTACACTATCTAAAAAATGGACCCTCTAGCTCTCGCCAATGAGGTTCTTTCACAAAAGGATACAAACCCCCTTGAGTCCATGAGCGATCCCGTGAAAGATATTGGATCAGTGAAACAAGAAAAGATATGTAGCGATGGGGAAGTTGTCTCTTCCACAATGAACATAAATTCTTTATAATATTTATCTCCTGGAAAAAATAGAAATGGGGAGGATACAAAAAACTTAGAGAATGAAAATCCTATAACTGCAAGATTTCAATCAACCAGAAGCACCTCTTCTAAAGTCAGTATCGATAAGGTCCCCTCCTGGGCTGAACAGACGGATATGGAATCTCCCTCACTAGGTCATAAGAAAGAAACAAACATTAGAATTTTAAAGAAGGATGAGAGAGTAGACTCCACTAAAGATTTGGGATGGACCCAAGTGGGAAAAAAAAATAAAGTGATTTACCAAGGGTAGCAAGAAGCCACACAAAGAAAAAAAGTTAATATGAAATGGGCTACAAATATATCTAGATTTTAGGGGTCTTTTGGAAAGTTTATAGGCAGAATAAAATTTGGTTTTTTAGCTACAAATATTTCTTTAGAAAGGTTATGGGTGGATCTTGAGTGTTCCAACCCAAACCTTCAAGGAATTTTGGCATTTCATGTTCTTAGAAGAATTGTATCGGCTTTGGGCCTCCCTTTTTATTAATATAAAACTCTCTATCCATTTCTTTAAAAAAAATACATGAATGTTTATGAAAATTAAAGAATGGGGAATTGAAAAGCATAACATTGAGAAAAGGGGACCAAATTAACCAAATACATTAATAAATAATAAAAAATTAATAATTAATGATATTAATTTTAAATTAAAATTAAAATTACGAAGAACGTGTATAAATAAAAATATTAATAAATATATAAAAATATAAATTGTGTATGTATACATATATATTTATTAAAACTGATAAAAATGAGAATAAGAACAAAAATAACGAAATATATTCCTAAAAATATGTTTATGTATCAACACACACACACACACATATAAAGAATTATAATATAAACAATAAGATTAGAAAATTCCATAAATTAAATATTTTTTAATAGATGGCCCAAAAATTGAACTAAGAAAATTAATATAAAATATAAAATAAGCACAAGAACATAAACAAAAAATGAAACCCCAAAGAAAGAGACAGACCAAAGAAGTGAAAGGAGGGGGGAACAAGAAAGAATACCCCTAGATAGACATGTAGGAATCCAACAACTATTAATTTTTCACCCATCGTATCTATTTAGCGTACTAGATCTCCTCTCAATTTTTATGGCTTCCCTAAACTTTCTTTGATGGAAATTATCAATCTTGCAATGACCCAAGACGCTTCTATACAAATGTGGTGTTTTTCCTTCTCAGTGTGTTCGACCAAAGCTGAGGAGCGATTCCTACCATGTTTGATGTTGGTTGTGTGTTCGTGAATCCTTTGTTTTATGGAGCGACCTTTCTCTATTGTAGTAGGTACCACGGGAAAATGGGATTATATAAACACATTTCATGCTTGTAGGGTCCACTAGGTATTTGACAAACCTTAGGTATTATGAATGGTGTTCAGGGGCCTAAAGGTAGAAGAGACCTTATGCTTCTTAAGAATTTGAGCAATTTTATCGATGGTTCCTTGGATAAAAGGAAGTTTAACAATATTATCCAAACCTTTGGGCTCTCTCCTTATCCTTAGACCTTTACTTGCCTTTAAGAAATCTTTGAGACCTGGATTCTTACTATAACCATTATTTTTGAAAACTTTAAGGAGATGGGTTTATCATTATCCATATGACATTCATTTGAAACCCTTAAATCACGAGTAGTCAACGTGTTGAGAACTCCCGGATTTTGGCACAGACAGTGATGGGAACTTGTATGCAGATATTTCTCAGTGTGAGTCTTCTTATGAAAAACCTGGTGAGAAAAATAACCATCATATTTCTTAGAAACAAGAACGTTAAGGAAATGCATGCTACCATTGACTTCCAACTCCATATTAAACTTGATGGAGCTTGATTAACTATTAAGATGCTAAAAAAATGGGACTAATTTATCTCGACCATCAAGCCAGATGATGAAGGTATCATCAACAAACTATTTCCACAGTTTCATTAGGGGAATTTTGAGGTCTAAAATGGGTTTCCTAAAGAAATTATAAAATAATAGTGGAAATAATAAAATAATATTATATTACCTCATCAAATTTTAGAGGGAAAAAAAAGAAAAAAGTTATTTTTTCATTCTTATTTTCAACTTATCTCCCTATGGGTTTACTCAAATTTTGTGTGGAAACGCTTTTTAGATGCAAAATTTGATTCCTCATCCAAGGAGTACCCATGTTGCATACTTTTGATGGACTGTTATGTTCCTAATTTAGCTTTAGCTAATGGGAACATTAATTTTTCTCTTAAAACTTAGATTGGTGAATAAATGGGCAAAGGAGGCTCATAATTTGCTCAAATATGAATAAAAATCCTTCCTAATGTGAAAGGGGATCATGTAATAACCATTTCAAGCATCCACATGTGTGAACAAGGCCTAAACTATGTGGGCAAGGTCAAGTTTGACCAAGTCAACAAAACTGTCTAGATGCATTGAACCATCTTGTTGGACATCATGGTTTTTGTGAAGGAGCCTTTACATGGAAGCAACCTCATAGTGGGTGGGACCCTTGGTGAGGAAGCTCATCAATTATATAATGAAGGAGATGGCTAGCATATGGGCATATTGGAGATTATATTTTCATGAGGTCTGCTTAGACTTCCTGCATACTTAGCTATTTAGCTAAGTTGCTGCACTGCTTAGTGCAAGGGTTTTCTCATGTGGGAATGCCTTGCCTTTTCTTGGAGATCTTGTAGCAAGAGATCTAAGAGGAGCTCCTGATATGCAATTTCCACATACTGGTGTTGGGCCAAGCACTTGTATTCAGTGACAACGCAGTCTCTTCAGAAAACTGCATCATATTTCAAGAGGTGCAGTGGAAGGGGGTAAATCCCCCATTGTTTTGAGCTAGTTTCCCAAGAGGAGAACCATTGTCTCTCCCGGTAAGCTATCAAATGGGTATACAACCATTTATTTGTATGCTTATTAATTTTGGAGTAGGGTTTCAGTAATAAAACACATTTCTAGATATATATATGCAGCTGCTGCTCTTGTATATCATTTTATGTTGAGAAACCCTTGCCGGGTGATCTTAAGATCTATGTAAAAAGAGATTAGATCTCTGTTTTCATCCCTATTTGAGTACATTAATGAAATATCAGATTTGTCTCTGCAATTTCTGAGGCATGGCCTCCATTGACTGCATAGTTCCTTTATGCATTCATTTTATTATTATTGCAGCTCCTTAATCTTGAGGGTTTTTCATGTAAATCTTCTGTTTATCATTGCTTATTGCTCCAGCCATGTTATAAATCTGATTTCCTGATGATTCGTACTATTTTCCATCTAAAAAATTCAGAAAATCACGCTGCTACAGCTTCAGAACTTTCTGCATACTCTAAGTCATGGGAAATTAGGGTTTTCTAGCCTAGTTTGGGAAGGAGAAGCTGTTTAATTGAGCTAGAACGCTTTGTTTGAGCTGAAGTTCGGAGAATATGTCCCTCATGACCTAAGATAACAGCTCCAACTATCCCCATCCCATGTTTCCACGCAGATTTCTGAATACACCCATTTTAGGGCTGAATTGGCTGCTTTTCCCCAACTTTTGCATCATAAATATGAATCAATGTTTCTGTTGTGGTTTCCAAAGATATATTTTAGTCTATTACAGATATTTTAAGCTTATTAATCACATTAGGACCGTTATACAGTTGTTTCATTGCTGAATCCTGAAAAAGGATAATTACAGTGGTATCAGAGCAACAATCTTGGCTCAACCTGTGAGCCCAATAATTATGGAGTATTCTCATGGGGAGAAGGAGATTTGCAGGATAAATCAGAGCAAACCCTTGTTTTATGGAGAGAAGAGGTTCTCAAAACTTCTCTTTTCAAAGTTGCAGGACCAAAGCAAGGGCATCAAAGAAATGAGGAGGGAAACACATCAAGTTCCCTCACACAGATCTATATAGGAGGAATGTTCTAAGTCCTCATATTATGGATATGAGCACTCAGCCATATCATCATATCTACCACGTTCTATCAGCAATTTATTCATGCAGAAGAGAAAAGGAGGTGTGCCAAAGCAAGAGACTCTTGGAGACTATTTGCAAGAATATGAAGCTAAATCCAAGGAGTTCAAATATCACTTGAACTTCCAAGGGTTTTGAAATATTAAGGAAGGAAGAAGCACAAGGATAAATCAGCATGATGTGGGTAGATTATTTCTATCTACTTTTGATGGATCACCTAAATGTCCGGTTAGGGTTTGGGTAAAGGAGCTAGACACCCTTGTACATCAACATCAAGTTTTAGAAACTGAAGCCATCAAAGTAGCAGTGCTGCATTTTGAGGGTAAGGCCTATGCTTGGTGGTTGTTTGAAACATTTTCCTTAAAGAATGAAAATACATCTACTTATGCAAAGTTCAATGAAAGTTTAGTAGAGAGGTTTGATGATATTTCTTGTGAAACATCTTCTATTGCAACTATCAAACCACGAATTTTGCATGAGTTGGGAGGATCTATAAATCCAACTCCATTTCTAAAAACCAATGAAGATGAGGTGAGCTTTTTTTATTCTTTGCAAAGGGCAAGATCTCCTTTGGATGAAGGGCTTTCTTCTCAAAGGAAAGACATGAAGATTCCTTCTTCAAAAGAAGACCAAGATTTGAGGTCTCTTGTTGAAGATAAGGCAACTTCAAATATTGAAGAAGAGAAAGGGAAGGCATGGGAGAATAACGTAGTCATGAAAAGAGCACCTCAAGCACCTCATGGAGAAGAGGATGGAGCACTTGCTCCAAGAAAAGCAACTATTGCACTCTTGCAAAGAGTTTCAAAAGGTCCCACACATAGAGATCTTGGCATAACACATGAGAAACATGTACTTTCATTGCCAAGTGATGGGATCTTGAATATAGGAGAAGGAAAAGAGAAGGAATGGCATCATGAGATGAAGAGCATGAAACCTTCTCTATTTTAGGGCTTGAAATAACAAAGAAGGCAAGAGGACCCATGCAACAAAGATAGGGGCAAATCTGTCCACTTACATTTACATCCTACTCTATGACTTGATGCCTCTTTGCAAGGAGGCATTTGAATAGGAAGACCTCCTCATTGGAGGCAATCTAAAGTGTTCTCTCAACTATATACAACAGCACCATATTTTTTTAAAGAAGGAACCTTGGAAGGAGCCACTATAGCGCTAAAAACCATTGATGGGAGGCTAGGCAAATTTCTGAAATTGAACTTGCTTTCTTCCATTCATCTATTTGCGTTGGAGGGGATAGATTAAGAAATTTGTGCTGATATGAGCATAGTATCAAGGGGCTACTCCATAGCTTTAGGGCAGAAAAGGATACTCCAATATATAATGAAGATTTTTGAACATAACAAAGAATTAATTTCATTTTTGCATGCAGGAGCAAAGAGGTGGAAGTTTTTGAGAAAGAGAACCTTTCAAGAGAAGGGTGACTTTCCTAAACTTCAATCTTGTCTTGAGCAAGATCAGCTGCAAGAAGGGCAGCAAAAGAAAGTTGGGAATACTCCAACATGTGACTTTGACATCAAGCATGTCAAGGAGGAGAGCCATCATATGACAAATGCATCATTTCAGATTTCTACATCGCTGTCAATGTTGGGAAGCCTAGACCCTTATTGGGAGTCCCAAATATTGATGGAATATTCTAAGGACCTATTCACATGTAAGGTTCTTGATGGGCAAGCCATGGATGAAGAGTATGAGGTAGTTAATGGAATCATTTATGTTCATAATCAGATCTACTTAACCAAAGATTCCAAGCTCAAGAATAAACTACTTGATACAACTTATGAGGTCTTGCTTTCAAATCCCACTAGTTTCATTAAAACATGTCATACTATATTATATGGATTCATGTGGGAAAATTTCAGAGAAGAGATGTACTCGCATATGAGTAAGTGCATGGATAATTTTCTGGTTGAGGAGGGACTTAGCCCATGGGAAGAGTTATCATTATCACCTCCTTATTTATTGAGTGTGAGAGGGAGCTCATCCATGAGCTACCTTGCTGATTTTAGACAAGTGTATGACAAAAATTGTATTGTTGAATCTCATGATGTATTCATTATATACTTGTATCTTCTTAACACTCATGTGCAAGTCTTGGCTCCAAGAGGGGGCACTTTTGTTGATGGGCTTCATAAGCCACTTTGGGCCATGAACAATGGTGATGTTGGCCATTCTTTGGGAGATCTTGGAGAGATGATGTACTCTTCATGGTGTGGTTCCTTAACACCAACCCTCATACACCTTCTCCAAGCATGCAAGAAGGATGGGGAAAAATGCAAGTGTTGGGGAGAATGCTTGTCCTATCATATCCTATGGCAGTTAGGAGGAAAACTACGCTGGTTGCACATGAGGGACCATTGTCTTTCTCCCTTATTGTATATGGCAGCTAGCATGATCTTACTTATGCTCCCACATGCTGAAGATGTTCTTATGTTTGTTGGAGACATGGTTAGAAGAAAGACACATTTTTTGGGTGTGTCTTTGGGGGAAGGGAGTCCCTACTTTTTCTGCACTGCATGTTCCAAGGGGAGCATGAGTAACTATATGGCCACCATTGCATATCACTTGTTTCTTTATGATGTGGACCATATGTTTTGTTGGAGCACTTGGGTCATTCCACTAATGAGCAATTGGGAGGAGCTTTTCTATGAATTACCCAACTGGAGGTTGATTCATTTTATTTGGATGATAGCTGGAGGAAGGAGACCTCCATTGATGGTGAAATTCCCCATGATTGTCATCACTTATTTCTTGAGAAGGCCATGGATCAGCAAGAAGGTTTCCATAACAACATTCCATTCTTTCATGATGAGAGCCATTGGGTTTATTCACAAAAGGCCAACTTGCACACTTGGGAGGAGCCATTGGGAGATGGAATTTTTGCAGAAATTTTGAAGCAATGGAGGAGACTATGGGATGAGAGGGCCACAAGAGGAAGAGGGAAGATTTTGCAGCACCCTTGCAGTTGCTTGAGGACAAGAAACATTTGGGAGGGGGAGACTGTAATGTTCCTAATTTAGCTTCAGCTAATGGGAACATTAATTTTTCTCTTAAAACTTAGATTGGTGAATAAATGGGCAAAGGAGGCTCATAATTTTCTCAAATATGAATAAAAATCCTTCCTAATGTGAAAGGGGATCATGTAATAACCAGTTCAAGCATCCACATGTGTGAATGAGGCCTAAACTATGTGGGCAAGGTCAAGTTTGACCAAGTCAACAAAAATGTCTAGATGCATTGAACCATCTTGTTGGACAACACAGTTTTTGTGGAGGAGCCTTTGCATAAAAGCAACCTCATAGTGGGTGGGACCCTTGGTGAGGATGCTCATCAATTATATAATGAAGGAGATGGCTAGCATATGGGCATATTTGAGATTATATTTTCATGAGATCTGCTTAGACTTCCTGTATACTTAGCTGTTTAGCTAAGTTGCTGCACTACTTAGTGCAAGGGTTTTCTCATATGGGAATGCCCTGCTTTTTCTTGGAGATCTTGTAGCAAGAGATCTAAGAGGAGCTCCTGATCTGAAATTTCCACATACTGGTGTTGGGCCAAGCACTTGTATTCAGAGACAACGCAGTCTCTTCATAAAACTGTGTCATATTTCAAGAGGTGCAGTGGAAGGGGGTAAATCCCCCATTGTTTTGAGCTAGTTTCCCAAGAGGAGAACCATTTTCTCTCCCGGTAAGCTAGCCAATAGGTATACAACCATTTTTTTGTATGCTTATTCATTTTGGAGCAGGGCTTTAGTAATAAAATGCATTTCAAAATATAGATCTGCAGCTGCTACTCTTGTATATCATTTTCTATTGAGAAACCCTTGCAGGGTGATCTTAAGATCTATGTAAAAAGAGATTAGATCTCTGTTTTCATGACTATTTGAGTAAATTAATGAAATATCAGATTTTTCTCTGCAATTTCTGAAGCATGGCCTCCATTGAATACACAGTTCCTTTATGCATTCATTTTATTATTATTGCAGCTCCTCAATCTTAAGGGTTTTTCATGTAAATCTTCTGTTTAGCATTTCTTATTGCTCTAGCCATGTTATAAATCTGATTTCCTGATGATTCATACTATTTTCCATCTGAAACCTTCATAAAATCATGCTGCTACAGCTTCAAAACTTTCTGCATACTCTAAGTCATGGGAAACTAGGGTTTTCTAGCCTAGTTTGGGAAGGCGAAGTTGTTTAACTGAGATAGAACGCTTTGTTTGAGCTGAAATTCGGAGAATAGGTCCCTCATGACCTAAGATAACAGATCCAACCATCCCCATCCCCTGTTTCCACGCATATTTCTGAATACACCCATTTTAGAGCTAAATTAGCTGCTTTTCCCCAACTTTTGCATCATAAATTTGAATCAATGTTGCTGCTGTGGTTTCCAAAGATATATTTTAGTATATTACAGCTATTTTAATCTTATTCATCACATAAGGACCGTTATACAGTTGTTTCATTGCTGAATCCTAAAAAAGGATCATTACATGGACTCTATTACACGAAAAATAAAAAATACATGAAAAACTTAATTGCAATCACGTTTTTCATGTATTTCTAATTTTTATGTTGAAGGATCCATTGAAATTATGCAACATGGGTACTCATTGGATGAAGAATTTAATTTTGCATCCAACGAGTACTCCCACTTGAAATTTGAGTAAAAAATTAGGGAGATAAGTTGAAAATATGAGTTGAAAAAGTAGTTTTATTATTTTATTAATTTTTAATATTTTTACTTCTTTACTCCAAAAATGGTGAATCATCCCCCATGGTTGGCATCATCATCTTGAATCCTATTGGTTCTTATAAATTTTATTTTGGTTGTACATTTTTCTTAGGAGTCCCATTTCAGACCTCAAAATTCCCCTAATGAGGACGAAATTGAGAAAATACAATGCCGTGGATTCAAAATCATCTACGAGAAAGTTAGCTACGACAAGGGAGAGTGGAGAACCCATGACCACTCCGTAGGTTTGTTCATATAACTCACCTTCAAAGTTGAAAAAACTAGAGGTAAGGAAAATCTCGACCAACTTGGTTGTATCAGGATCGATAATGTGATTGATCACCTTTATAACCTCATTTATAGGGATATTGGAGTAAGGAGAGAATACATCAAAAATAACAAGAATGTCATTAGGTTCAAGTTTAATATCCTTTAACTCATTGATAAAAGATGAAGAGACCTTAACAAAAGATTATGTAAGACCAACAAGGGGTTTGAGCTTCCGGGCTAAATATTTATCTAGAAGATAGGTCGACCCACCTATTGTATTGATAATGATTCTAAGAGGGGCTCCCTCATTATGAATCTTGGGAATCTCATAGATCCTAGGATCAAGAGGGTTTCTCTCAATGTGTTTGTGGCTTATGGAACTCACAATATTATTAGATTTTATAGCTAAATCAACATCATTCAAAACTTTCTTTAAAGGGTTCTTGCTTAGATTTATGTAGCTACCACTGTTGTAGAGGTGATCTAACATTTTTATTTGATATTCATCCTTATCTAAGATAATAACGACCCCACCCTTGTATTATTCAAAATTTAAATTCCTTTTGATTATTAGGATTTTACTATTTTAATAATAATTTAATAATTCTCTTTTATTATGATATGATAATTAGCTCAAGCGTATTTTATTTATTTGATTCTAGTTGATTTCATTTTCTAACTTGACTCAATGTTTATTGAACCTTCTGGAATTTCTTATCTTACATCTCTCATCTATTTATATATTGGAATTTGCCAAATTTATCATCAAAGTGTCCTAATGATGAGTCACATTAGTTGGTTCGAAATTTCAACTAAAAAACAGCTTGTAATGGCTCGAGAAGTCTTCTATCTAAATTACTCATCTCACGGAAGCCTAAACTTTGAAAAAAAATATTAAATTCTTAAATTTAAACATGTAAGAAATTTAAATTCATTATTGCTTTAAAAATCAAGTATGATTTGAGATCATGTAACCATCCCAACTTATTGTTATTGAAATTATTTAATTTCCCTTGATATATTTTGTATTATGAAGTATTAAAAATTCAAAATAAGTAACATACGTATATTTATTTAGTATTTTCTTTGTGTTTATTAATAAAGTAAATTATTATTGATTCTAAAATCAAGTTCATTTATAAATCCTATTCTATTAATGTAATTAAATTTTGATGGCTTCATCCTATAAGACCATTAAGGTTTGAAATTAGTAGTAGGTGGGAAGAAACACCAACAAAATTGAACCATATTAAGGATTGGTGTGGTCGGGTTGTTGGGCATGTGTTATGTTCTTTACACAACCAACAACATGCATTGTGCATTGCACGGGGAGCGATGAGGAGGAGGGGGGTCACAGGAGGGGTGACATCCCCCCTTATTTGGATGGGTCATGGTGGGGAAGCCCATCTATGCTTAGGGGTTTTCAGGGAAATGCACCTGAAAAAATTGGGGGTTTTTTTTGTATCCACTTTTGGTGGTTTTCAACACATGCTTTTACTATCCTTTAACAATTGTGGAACATGCTGGTTTCTCCCGTAGTGTTATAGTTTTAGTCAAGGAACTACGGTTGTATTCTAATGCATGGTAAATGGATTCATGGTTTATGGATGTTGCAATCTCTCTCTCTCTCTCTCTCTCTCTCTCTATATATATATATATATAATGGAAAATGTTGAAAAAATATTTTGGTTTTCCCAGTTTTAGGTTTCCAAGATAAAGTCTCTATGGTAATGTGTGTATTTGTTATTGCATCTTAAATAAGTTCCTATTAAAGAAGAGAAGTAAAGAAAAAAATAATTAATTTACAACAATGCTAATTAAAATAGAAAAACAAGAAAATAAAACTAACTACCAATAAAACCAATTAATACAATTTAATGAAAATAAAGTTAATTAAAATGTTGCTACATAAATAACCTACAACAATTTGAAAATAAAATACATCTACATAAAATAAAGTATTATGTTGAAATTAAAACACTATGAAACATAAATATATTTACAAAATTAATTTATGTGCTACATAAATAGATGAAATATATATGAAATATAAACTAAAAAAAGTATGTGCAGTAGAAAATGTATGGAATAAAAATATGTGTAGTAAAGAAATAAATAGACAAAAAAACAGAAATATATACCAACAAAAAAGTATAGCCACCACAAATGTAGAGTGGCCCTTGCTCTACAGTCTACTAGTGGTTTACAGGTTGCACACTCTCAAGAACTGAAATAGATGATTTCTATTAACAAAATACAATGGTATGATCCACAAAAATTGAACTTACTAATTTTGGTTCTCAGATTTTTTTTACAAAAATTGACACAATTGCTTGCTACCTTTCAAAATATTTTTCCAGGAATAAAGGAAAAAACCACTTTCAACCATAGAATTTAGGTGTCCCAAAACTTATCCAAAACCAAAAATGGATTTAACTATTTCTCCTTAATCGCCCTACTTCAGCCTAATTTCAAGCCTGGCATGTTGAGTCGTTTCAAGTGAGTTGAAACAAAAAAGAAAGTCTAAGCTAGAAAGTAACTAACAGTAAAAATTAAAATATTTACAATAGGAAAAATACATTACTACTGATAGAAATTTCAACAGTAATGGTTTCCTTCTTTGAAAATTACTTTAGCTGCAAAGAATTTCTATAGAATGGTTTGAATGGATGGTACGAATATTGGTGTTGTAGAAAAATATTATAGTGTGAGTTTTGTCCTAAATACATGTTCAAATTCAAGATTGTTGACGAAAACTTCTACAGTCGATCTTCATAAGTGAAATTGTAAAAGGGTGTCTCGTTTGATACCTGCAAACTCATAACCAACCAACATTCACTAAAGCATGCAAAATTGTTAAGTAATTATAAAAAATATTTTTTCATTACCACTAAATATAGTCACTATGATTATGATTAATAATGAGTCTGGTAGGAATGGATGAAAATGGACAAAAAAACCCCCGATCGGGGTGAACAGCTGGCAGAGAGGGCAGATTGTGGCAACCTGGCGGCAACCCACCCTCCGGGCAATTAATCAACATAATGAAGAACCGTCATAGTAGATCACTGGAGTGTGTGATCACTTGCATTGGAATGATTATCCTGCAATCCTGCTAGGCTGTTCTGTTAGTGCATCAAAGGAAAGGTTTGATTAAGGTAAGTAACCACCCTCCCTCACCCCAATCGCTCATGCAAAGCTCTGTGCATGCAAGTGCTTGGGAGACGAAGAGGAGGTGCGCAACTCAACCCGTCAACTTCGCTACTTTTGCAGGGTATGTATCAGTCCTCCATCTCACTTTCATGGTGTTCATAACACATATTAGGATCTGGTTTAAGCAAATTAAGTCTGTTTGGGTTTCACTTTCGCTTCTCTGGTTGTTCATCCTCCCGCAAAACCCTGTCCAACCCTGTTTTCGGGACCCATGTTTACTACCTCTTCTCTACCCCCTAAGCGCCATAACCATAGATAATCAGAGTTTTCGGGAAGACTAATGTGAGATGAGACTTAAACCAATAATGATTTTGCAAATTTGGGATAGTAGTTGGGTTAGAGTCCAAGCGACTGTTGGGTGCAGTAAGATGCCAAATTGCTGGCCAATTTTCAGCCAGGGGTTAATCGGGTCACTTGCTTCCACAATTAGTAGCACTCGAACTCATATCTGGACACAGGTTCTAAATTCGAAGGTCCTCTGTAACTCCTGTATCCATTTATTTTTTCTTGGGAATTTCCGCATTCGACTTCAAAGGCTCCTAAGCCCTCAACCCTCGTTTCTCTCATGCTCAGTTTGGGATTTTGAAATGCACTTAACCAGTCTTTTATGGCTGATGTTGACCCACTTCATAATGATCCGCCCTGACAGCTTCAGCTGTGGTTCTTGGGACAGAACTAAGAGGTCTGCGATCTTGTGTCATCTGGAAAGAAATTCTAACCCTTTGTATAGGTTACTGCTATTGATTCGTAGGAGCTGCTCCCATTCCACTTCTAAAAATAGAATTAACGAAGGAAATTTAATCAATGGGTCCATCTGCCTTACTATTACAACCTGTCTATATGTTCTACTGTATAGGAACACCATAATTATGGGGAAGCGCCGCTTACACTCTGAAACTGGTAAGGGTAAGCATAAGGTTCAGCTGGAACAAGTCCCAAAGAAACGCGGCAGAAAAACTAAGCAGGAACACTTGGAGAACCTTGTAGCTAATTACATAATGGGAAATTCTTCACCAGTCCGCCATCAAATTCGTGGATAGGAAAGAGATCTTCAGACAGATCCTGAAGACAATGAAACAGAAGCTGAAATTCTAGATTTCATCCAAGACCCTGGCAACACCCGTGGTCGACTTACCCTATTTAATCAGACCATTCATACATACTAGCTAGTGAAATGTTTTCTTGCAAAAGCTATGCAAAGTTTTCAGCCTGCCCAGGCCAAAGCAGGCCAGCCAAAGATCGAACCTCATCTCAAAGATCTGTTGGAGGATATTCAAAGCCAGCTGCAGCATATTAAAATTACACAGTATCAAGCAACCGACCGCATTCAGAGAATGGATGACAAGGTAGGCCGCATGGAGAAGTTGCTCCAGCAGATGCAGTAAGTAGACATGCCTGGGTCTAATGTGAAGGACCCAGCTCTCGTTTCCTCATCAGATGGCTAGACTTCATAGTATTTTGTTTCTATGCATTTTTTGACAGTATATGAACTTATTCTATGTCATAAACTTGAACATATTGCAGTAGTAGGACAGACAGTTAATGCGACATATAGAAGGATGAGACAATTTAAATTTTGGCATGCTTTCCATGCACTCAGATGGCCAACAGACCTGGTTTCCTACGGGCAGGTTGAGGCCACAGTAAGAATTTTATATATTGTATCCTGTCCTATAATTATAAATAGAAAATAGAAAGGTCCCACCTAATTTACAAAAAAAAAAAAAAATGGACAAAAAAAAAATATATTTTTATAAGGAAAATGTTGATAGAATGGTGGTAAAATGAGTGATTAAAAGCAACAATTCTAGCCCTCGTCATTACCTCCCAACTTAATCCTTTGCACATCCCTTGTGAAAGTAATCAGAATCAGAATAAGAAGAGATAACTTGAGTGTGTTTTTCTTCACTGACAACCTGAAAGTTTATATAGAGAGATCTTTCAATGATAATCACATATGAAAATATTTTGTCATATATATGGAGAGAAAACCTAAAATTTATATGGAACTACTTTAATGTTGGTTTCCTCTGGATAAAATGATGCCCATACATCAGTTGACTCCCTTTTTCTTATTTTTTTCTTTGTTAACTATTAAATTTCCTTTGTAATCTGGAATTGG
The DNA here is from genome assembly GCA_034641835.2 of Pinus albicaulis. Classification (NCBI taxonomy): domain Eukaryota; kingdom Viridiplantae; phylum Streptophyta; class Pinopsida; order Pinales; family Pinaceae; genus Pinus; species Pinus albicaulis. The sequence continues at coordinate 750,479,291 of CM076584.1, read as the reverse complement.
ATGTAGTATTAAAGGATATTTAAATTTTAAACCAATCCATTGTATTCCTTTAATTCTCAGTGATTATACATATATATTTCTTTTGTATATTGTTGCATGAAGATTCATAAGTGAATGGGGTTCCTTTGCCTTCGAGGTGTCATCTAATTCCTCCCATCTATGCTAACATGCAGTCACAGTTTCCATTTCACATTTGTTCCTAAAGCTTGTAAAATCTTGAACTATCTCATTTTGTAGCCTCTATATAACTATTCTTGTTTTCATATCATGTGTCTTTCTTCCGTGTTCTTTAAGAATGTTCTTAATGGAGTTTGTTTATGCTCTTACCCACAAAGGTGCAGTAAATTTCTCTATCTTGTATAGCTCCATCTCATGAGATATTTTTAATTCATTTTCTAGCCATGATTGAAATGTTATCAAATTGATGTCCCCAATGTAATTATTTGGGTTCCAATTTGAACTTAGGAATCAAATAATTATGTAAATAAAATTCTCATACTAAATTTCTTCTTTATGGAATACTAGAAAAGTAAATTGAACAGAAATTTCTACTAGAAGGTATAATTTTCACGGGCAAGTCTAAAATGACTTCTCGATTTGAAATCAAATCCAATGTTATTTCAAATGTAAATTGTATGCTAGCGATGGAGATCAACACAGTAATAATTCATAAGTCAACTCACCGAATTTTTTAGTTTTATCCTTCAATTCCTAAATTTCTTCTTCTTTTTCTTGCAACTCTTCATCATGATTCTATTTAGTTGTTGCAATTTCTTTGCACTGGTGTTTGTTTTTCTCCTGCAAATTCCAAATTTTCTCTACTTGATTGCTATAGAATTCAAAAACTCTTTCTTTTTATTCATGAATACGCTTCTAAAATGTTTCAATAGGAATGTATTCTTCAAGGTTAAATGATGCATGCATAATCTTCTAGGAGTCTCGTTCAAGATTGATCTATTTTACTTGTTCTCTCAACTTTTTAATTTCCTCCATCAAATTAAAATCAATACTTATCTATTGCTAAGATGTTCCATTGGTTTCTTCAGTGGGTACCTTCATCTCATGGTCTTCTATAAGCATTGAGTCAGAATAAAATTTTGTCTCCATCTTGCTATTAGATGACTCTACAAACTCTCTATGCTTATTTGACCATCTCCCAATGGCTCTTATGTTTCAAAAGTAGATATATATTGTTTCTACCGAAAATTTCTCTATGGTGGATCAAACTCAAACGTCAGTGAGTCTAAAATATCAATAAATTCTCCCCCATTGGCAGTTGTTCTATGCTTAGTAAATGTAGCTTTTACCCAAAGATAAATCAACCCATGATGTTCTAACTGATCATATTTACCTTTCTAAAATTGGCTCGCCATGACTTGCAAAGATTTTAATATAAAATATGGAACATTTATTCTTGTGTTTCTTCTCGAATGGGCTAAGAAATATAAATGATAATTCATACAAGGATAGTCTCTTCCTTCACAAGTGAAGTACCTGATGACATGTTGAAGTACTTCGCCCCAAGGCTCTAGCAATAACAACCATCTTACTCCTTGTCCATTATCTTCTAGCACATCTCTTTGTTTGAGGAACGATCCTCTAGGAGTAGCTGAAGGCTATTGTTTCCTTAAACCACATTTTTCCTTTTGGAGATATCCTTATTACTTGTGCTACCATTTCCCAAAGATTGTAAAACTCAGGTCTACAATTTGAGTTGTGTTTGCTCAGATATCAAGGTATAGAGTAAAATGATCCGCTAGGGGTACACTAATGTTCTCAAATTGCTGAAAAAATTTCAGCCATCCCGCCCTTCTAAAAATTAATACAACTTCCAGATTTTGCATGACCATGCTCGTCGTAATGGCCTCTTGTCTGAAAAAATTACTGCCCATTATGAAGTTCTTATGGCACAATTCTATTGTTACCACCCTTCTTATTAAATTTCCAGTGGAATTAGTTTCAAATTCCTAGCTACATAATGTTTCTAAAGTGAGTGAAAATATTAGTTACTGATTTTTTAAGCATTTGATGTTGCAAAATTTCCTTGGACTTCATGGATCTTCTCAGTGAGTATCATTAATTTTCATGCATGCCAACTAGACATGAAAATGTGTTGGTGCAATGACAGAAGATGGTGATTTTAATTTTTAACAGCCCCAATCCCATTTTGTCTTAATCAAACATGATGTGGATGAGTGGTTTTGGTAGGTGGCAAGTACATTCATTAAAAGGTATAAGTTGGCATTAAATGAATTCGTATTAAGGGTGATGGTGCATGAAGTTCAAAATAATTGTGGGTTTTATAAGGTGAGTGGTCATAATGTAACAGTCGTGTCAGGGACAAAATGCAATAATAATTGGACAAGTGGTATTAAACAAGTAATTTAAATAATTAGTTCAATGTTACGTCACATGTGGTGTTTGAAAAGTTGGAAATGTAGATTTTTTTGCAGGGTATCTCTTAAAATCCTATCCATTTGGAAAATTTGATAAACATGTGTTGTTGTTGCAGAATAAAACCATAACATCTATCATCAGGTTCTTTGAGATTGCAGTTGTATTTTCTAGAATTTGCATGTTTTCGATGTTGTTGATGTTTGTAGTTGATAACATCTGCAAGTGAACTTTGTTGAGCTTCAAACAAAAATTACAATTTATAACAAGCATATTGATAAATTATATAAAAAAAATCTTGTATTTTCTAAAATATCTTCTCCAAAAAATTACAGTAGTTGTTGTTAAAAAAAAAATTGACAACTTTTTTCTTTTTTTAAAAACTACAATAATACCTTCCATGATTTGGTTTTCAAAAATTATTGTAACCAACAGTGTCATTTATGGTTTTCATTTCGAGATTTTGTTTTCCAAAATTTCCTATAGGATGAATCAACATTTCTTATTTTCAAAAACTACTATATCCTACAATGCCATTACTGGTTTTTATTGCAAGCTTCTTTTTTTTTTTTAAGAACTGTATTTACAGAAATTAGGAGATGCATGGCTCAGTTGGCCCTTCTATGATATTCGAATCTTGGTGTTGGCATAATTTTTTAGTAAACTCCTCCTTGGATTCAAGTTTCTTGTACAACTTTAATCTATGTCCATCTACTAACAATGATGACTTCTCTTCATTAATTTTTCTCAATTTACAACTCCATTTTTATACATATTTTGAACTTCATTGGGTCTCAACCACCTAGTATTTACTTTCCGTTTAAAATGTTGGAATCTTGAGTCATAAAATATTGCCAAATCGCCTTTCTAAAATGATTTATTTTTAATGTGTTGGTCATGCCAGCAAACTATTTGTTGTTGAGTTGTTTCTAAGTGTTGCATAATTTTTTGTTTGTATTCATCTAATTTATTAAATTGAGAAATCCTTTCTTTTTGTGCTATAGAAAGACACATTCCTAGTTCCATTGTTGTCCTCGAAGTTTTAATTTCAAATTCAATGGGAAAGTGTACAATTTTATTGAACACTAGTTCATTTATTCAGGTGGATATTGGTGGCCACCCACCTATTCAACTTGGGGCCCCACCATTGTCTCTTTTAGTTTTTCAGTTTCCTTAATTGCAGCGCAATTTACTATTTTTAGCAGGTTTTGGGTCCTGAACTTCTGAAGTTGTTTTGAGGCCCTAAACGAAGATTTTTGTAAACATCATGAGCAACATGGGTCCATAGACCAATTTTTATCTATAAAAGTTGTAGTCCTCAGATATATCTTTCTAACGAGGTATGGTGCGCGTCAAATAGAGATCGTATGCCAAAGTTACGTCCTCGGGAAGTTGATGTACCAATTTACCCAAACGGGGCCCATAGTTTTGGCACTTCATCTCCTAGGGTTAGGTTTTTGGATCTTTAGGGTTTTCCATTATTTCTCAATAATAAATAGGCCCTCAAGCTTCATTGTAACACAGTTCAGAGGCATGTATCCACCACATATCTTCTCAGAGATAAGCTACCAGCGCCCTAGCTGGTTTATTTCCATTATGTCTGTAAGAAAATTTCAGTTCTTTGATATTAATGAAATGAAGTGTTAATTCCACTGCATCCTTGTATTTTGGTTATATGTGTATTCTTTTGTGTTCCTGCATAAATCCAGATCAGTGGTATTAGGGTGGTCTAATTTTTCTTGATCCTTCTTTGCATGTCCCTAATGAGGTTGGGGTATAAGGAGTTAGGGCTCGATCTGGTTGAACCTTTGCAAGATCAGCCTTGCAAACCTCGATGGCCACCCATGGGGGATGAAAATAAATATGAGGGAGCACGAGATCCTATCAAAATATTGCTCGAGGAGGCCCTCAAAAAACAAAGGAACGTGATGATGGATAACTTTGCCCAAATCCTTCAACGACTGCCCATTGGTGGCGCATATGCATCCAGCAACCACTCTGGAGGTGCAACTCCCTTTAAGGTACAAGTAAAATTTGAAATTCCCATATTTGAGGGCCAAATATATGCATATGTTGTAGATAGATTGTTGAATTTTTTAGAAGGATATTTCTCGGTTCATGAATTTTTCGACTGGTAGAAAATTATTTTTGCCCTCTTCAAAGCTACCCCCATGTCAAGGACTGGTGGGAAACCTGCTGTGAGAAAAAGGATGAGACGAAACCCTCTCTATTATTAGTCATACCCACTTTAAATTATTTTCGAGGCGCCATCAAGGAACAGTACTATCCCGTGGGGAGCAATGAGGACAAGTACATACTATGGACCACGTTGCGATAGAAAAGGGATCAAGATGTGCATGAGATAATGAATCTGTTCCATACCATGCATAAAAATTTGGGTATCAAGATATAAGGAAATATCAAGAAGAAAAAGGTTATAGTGTTGATTGATTCGGGGAGTACCCATAATTTTATTCGTTGTAAGGTAACCAAGGAATTGAATTATTTCCTATACCCAGCACCAGAATGTCAAGTGATGGTTGCAAATGTAGGAACTATAAATTTCTCTAGAAAATGCCATAATATCAAGCTAACCATGGGGGAATATGTATTGAATAGTCCAATGCTTTCCATTCCAAAGGGAGGTGTTGATTTTGTACTAGGAGTACACTGGTTACAATCTTTAGGGACAATAGCTTTTAATTTTCAAGAACTTTTATTGATTTTTTTTTTCGGAAGGAAACGAAATCAAATTACGGGGTATCGCAGGGAAGACGGGAAAGATAATAAGCGCTAATGTCATGACAAAGCTTTTGAAGAAAGAAAAACGAGGCGTAATGGCATAATTATGCTCACTAGAAGTTCCAACATTAAAATCGTCTATTTCACTAGATCTCCAAAAAGTCTTGGACAATCATTCCAAGGTGTTTGAAATTCCCAAAGGACTCCCACCTATTCGTTATCATGATCATGATATTCATTTGATTATAGGAAGTGTTCCTCCAAAAATCAGGCCTTACAGATATCGTTATGTCCAAAAGAGCGAAATTGAACGTATGATTGCAGAAACGTTAGAGGCTGGTATAATTCAACCTAGTCAAAGTTCTTTCTCTGCTCCAATAGTATTGGTGCACAAGAAGGATGGATCATGGCGCATGTGTCCGGATTATAGGGAGCTCAATAAACTCAATATTAAAGATAAATTTCCCATTCCTATTATTGATGAATTTTTGGATCAATTACATGGAAATTTATTTTACCAAGTTGGATCTTCGTTCCAGATATCATCAAATTAGAATGAAGACTGAAGATATTCCGAAAACAACATTTCGAACTGTTGCATTGAAAATTGTCACCTTGACATTCTGCTATCTGTATGAGCTCATTATCACTCATAATTTCCTCCTTTGCAAGTCTAAAACATCAGTTCCTCATGTCAAGCCTTAAAAATAAGAGAAAAGCTCTCAAAAATCTCTAAAACTCTGGTATCACACTTTCTCTTTGTCTTACCTGCGGTCCCGCACCTAATGGTCATGTCTCCTACATACCTAACCACACTTTCTCTGTGTTAATGGTGAGGACCCCTATAAAATATTAAAAAGGTGCAAGTAAACTCAAAAAGCTCACTTTCATTCATTTCTACAAGCCTTTGGAAGGAATCTTGCGGTGGCAAATCCGCTCTTTTCAGGTTCATGTACCCCATGCCTTAAGGAGCTAACCCCTTGATGTGAGGAGCTTATCCCTTTGAAGGAGGATTCTATCCCTTCATAGTTGGAACTATAACCTCCTCTTTTGCACTATACAAAGAGGCATTGGGCAGCCTCAAAAGGAGTTCAAGCTTTAGTGTTATTTGAGGTAAAGTGCTGTTGGAACTTAGACTCCTTTAACTAAGATTTTATCAGGAAAGATTACATACCTGTATGTATCTCGGTTGGAAGAGTGCAAGGCTTGTCGGAGTAAAAAAAATTCCTACTTCGGACCCCAGGATGACTTGTTCAACATCAAGGCTGAAAAGGTTGTAAGGTTCTTCTACTATTTCAAAGTTAATACAAATAAGTTTGTTTTTCTCAATAAGCTGTCATTTGATTGTTTATTTTATGGATTCCTTGATCACCATAATAGATATGATTTATGAATATATGTTATGCAGGTGCTATTTGATGTTTGCTTGTTTGTGATTGCATATCTTCGAAGATAACTCTTTCGGGCGACTGAAGGACGACTACTACAAACAAGCGTTGGATCAAGGTAGGATCGTAACACCTTTGTAGCATTTACTTATAAATCGTGATATATCTAGAGAAAGATAGATTTAATTGTCTGTTTTTTGCTAGACTATCTTCTGATACTAGGGAGATTGATCTTTTCCACAAGATCGATTTATCCGGCCAACAAATTGGCGACTCCACTGGGGAATGATTTTTGATTTTTTGGTTTTCCTTTGTTTTGACTTGAGAAAATGATTTTTTCTGGTTTTTGATTAATGTATACTCGCTTGGGTAGCTTAGGTTTACTTTGCTTTGAAAATTTTTGAAGTCTTTTGTTTTTTTCTTGAATTTTTCTGGGGACCGCACTTTATCTTCACACACAGTGCGGGTATCTTCGCACTTTCCTTAAGTAACCAGTACGGGACCGCACCTATTGCTTCTGGGGCCTGCAGACCCTGTTAAAATTTTTGAAATCTCACGATTTATTCTTCCAGTTTAAGTTTAGATTTGATTTTGGACTCTTAGTGTCTACCCAGATCTGTATTTTTCCTGTCAAAAATCTCTTGTGAATTCCAATAGTATTTTTGTTTTGAGTGATTTTCTAGAAGTTTTGCATACTTGGAGTGGTTTTCACTTTGTCTCTATAGTGACTCAAAGATTAGAAGCTTGAAATACCTTAGATCACACTGGTGTTTTTTTTTGTCTCCTTGATGAGTTTGACTTGGTTGCGAAATCCATCCTTTTTGAGGAATAGATCTAGTTTTCTCTTTGCAAATCTTTGAACAAACTTTGTTATAAGTTCTGAATTTCATTTTTACAAAAGAAAATATATCTGGATGTTTTTTTTTATTCAGTTGTTATTCTGTGCAAATGAATCCTTAGTTTACTGAACAACTAAGCAAAACATTCTAAAAAAAAATTGAAGCTTTGATTCAATTAGATTTTCGAAGTTTTTAGATCTCAAAAATTAGTTTTTCATAGTTTTGAGTGCTTTTCTAGAACTTGTAGATCTCTTTTGAAAGAAAAGTTGTTTTTTGTAGTTTCGAGTTTTGAAAGTGAAAGGGATTTATTGTGAGCATTGATTGTTTGTCTCGTTTTGAGTTCTTATTGAAAAACAAAAAGATTTTCTTTTCATTTATTCTTCATGTTGAAAGAAAGAATTGTCTCTTAAGAAATTGCATTTCTCGAACTCTTTATTTAGCTAGACTTCATTGAAAGAAAAACGAATTGCTTATCATTTTAGGTGCATTTTTAAGTGTGTTTAGAGTCGAGTCTTCACACCATCAAAGTTTCATTTCCATACCTATTGACTTAAAGAACAACCCATAAAAACAACGCTTAATTAAAATTGATCTCGTAATTTTTTCTATTTCTAGGGCTCTTATCACCAATATAGCTTAGGCCAGTATCTTGGAGTAGGGAGTAATTAACTCTCCAAGATAGTAAAAACAAACAAGTAGATAAATCTTGCGGTAGGAAATAAATCCAATTGTAATTGGTACATTCTGGGAAGCTTCTCTTAAAGGAGTTAATCACGAGATCATGTCCGAACCTTTGAGACAATCAATTATGTTTCATTGGGAAAGATAGAAGATCTGCGCACATTACAAACGGTAAACCTCGGATTAACAATGTCGAGGAGCCTAGGGTCACTTGTTGGTAAACCTCGGATTGACCATGTCGAGGAGCCTTCAAGGGGATTAAGCTTTGTTACTCTGCCCTTGTGCGTAGAATCGGATCGTAGATTGTTCCCCTAGTTGTATTTGTTGTTGTTGGTAACCTTAGTGTCCTTAAACTTAAGATTATTTCCTAAGGTGACGGTGAAGGAAAGATCTCACTGTACCTGGAGTAGACGTCGACTAGACTCACTTGGACTCTCTGGGGGGTTCTCTTCACTCGAGATGGTTTTGTGAAGAAACTTGTGCCAGTCTGTTTCATTAAGCAAGTTGTCGGGGTAACTGTTCCAACCGCTCTTTCTATATTAAACTTCTACTAAGTTGGATTTCATCACAACTAGTGTTTTTAGTACGGGAAGTTACTGTTTGTGCATGGTTTGAACTCTTAGATTTTTTTTATGCGTGTGATTCAGCTGTTTGTTCCTTTAGAGACTTTAGGTGTTTTTATTGAAATTTTATTTGTTTGCATGTGATTAATTAATATTCAATCATGGCAGAATTACCGAGACAGTCCTGTAGACTTCAGGGGAAGCCCCCTGAGTATAAACCAAGCCAACTTGAAGGGCTACGAGCTCTAGTATCACTTAGTGACAGTAGAATTAGATCAACAAAAGCCGGAGATTCATCTATAATTGTTCATCCTGATCATCGAATACCAACAACAGAGCATATTCAAGAGCCAATTTCAGTTTCCAAAGTTACTAGTAGTATTTCTCCTTCTAGTGAATTAGTTGAAGAACCTGAAATTTTTGAGCCTGACACTGAACCTGTTGTTTTGGAACTATCTTCAGGATTTGTTACTCCAACTTCTAGTGATCCTGATTCACCTAGGGTAAGAAATATCATTACTGAAAATCTTCCTTCTGACCTCATATCTATTGAAGAACTTGTCGGTCCAGACGAAGATGTAACTCTTCCCGAAAACCAACAGACTTTGAATCTTAGGGAGCGTGAATCAATATTCTACAGTCCTTTTAGAAGTGACGCTTAGTATTTATCATTGATAGATTTTTTAGAAAACCCAGGTCTTATTTTTTTCACCACCTCGAATTCCTTTTCATCCTACACCAAGAGGTTATTATCCTTCATCGATCATTCAGGAGAGTCATCTATGTTTTCCCAATCACCGGAAACATTTTTATACAGTGGTCCTTCTATTCCTTCGGGGTACCAAGCTCTCTCTAGTACTTTCTCAGGAGCAACTCCTAACCGATTGAACAAGTGTTATCATATGATATTAATGGAACTAAAACTGAAATGTTGAATGTAGAACAAATCTTTATGATGTCTGGTAATATCCCAAATCCTCAACCTCAAGGTAGTGAATTACCGCCTGGGGGGCAACCTCAAGGTAGTCAGTTACCACTTGGGGGGCAACCTCAAGGTAGTCAGTTACCACCTGGGGGCAACCTCAAGGCAGTCAGTTACCGCCTGGGGGGCAACCTCAAGGCAGTCAGTTACCGCCTGAGGGGAAACTTCAAGGTAATTTCTTACCAAGATAAACTGTAGGACAATATTATTTACCTGGAGAACAACCTGAAGGATAGTACATACCTTAAGGTTATCAACCTTCAGGATAGTACATACCCCAAGGTCAACCCCAGACTCAGTATATTCCTCAGGGTCCTTATCAACCCTAGATTCAGTACGTGCCTCAGGGTTATCAACCTCAAGGTCAGTACCCAACTCAAGGTTTCCAACCACCTTTTGGTCAATCATTTGTACAGGGAGCTTGTTACACAGCAATTTGTCACTGTCCCTACAATTCCCCGTCTCGCACATTGGAGGGCTTATTCTGTGACCTGTGAGCAGTGACATGATCTGAAAGAACTTTCATGGCATTCCCCTAGACATGGAATTTCATTCCCCCGAAGACATCTCCTTGTAAAAAACCCTAAAAATAGCCTTTCCATACTTGGCGTGACTAGCCAGTGTTATACCTGCGCCAATGGGGGAAATACTCCAAAGAGGGCGCGCCAATTGGCGCTCTGTCTCAGAGTCGCACTCGCGCCAGGCTTAATAAAGGGTGTCTTTTAAAAATAAATGGCAGAATATTGACTCCAACCAACTCCTGAACTGGTCTCTAAATTGAGTTGGGACGTTTGGCTCCGGATTTCCATGTAGAGGAAGTAGTTTGCCACCTCTCATGGAAGCTTCCTTGAGGATAGGGCCAATCCCATGATTGTAGGGATCCCAACTCCCCTTCCTCCATCTATATAAGCTTGCCATTTTCCTTTGCAAGCTAATCTCCAAAAGCCTTCATAGCCTAAAGAATGCTGCAAGAGCTTTGATAGTCCTCATAGTGCCAAATCCATAGCAAGGAGATTGACGATCGAAGAGAGAGGCTTGTCCCCATTCCTGACAAGCTTTACCGAGACGTATTCCGCTGACGACCCGCCGAAGGAAGGTTCAGCGTCAGAGCCTGGTTGTATTTTCCTTTGTATGAATTAATGATAAGCAACTATTGGTTATGGTTCCACTCGTATTGTTCATTATGATCATGAGTTGTGTCTTCTCTGACTGATACATAATTGCATATATCGGGTTTTACGCTTGTGTTTGTCGTGTTTCTTGTGTGTGCAGGTGTTCGATCACGGCGAGCGAGAGGATTGTGATCTGCTGGAGCAAGGAAACGGGAGCGCCATCTTCTCTATGAACAACAGCGTTGGAATTGAGGTAGGCCTTCTTCGCAATTTGGTTTATTGTAATTAGGAACCTGCGCCTTAGCGTGATACGATTGTTGCTAGACCTGATCTGGGCTAGTAGGGATTGCCTCTGTCCGCAGAGGGGATTTACCTCTATAGCAAATTGGCGACTCCACTGGGGAGTTAGCTTGTTGTTTGCTTTATAAACTATAGACGGAGCCTGAAGTTAGCCAGATAGCCTTCGAAACACTCTTGCTCTGCATTAGCGAAAGTAGATGAATGCTGCTTCAGTCAATCTCCGGTTTAGTTTATGAACTGAACACTTGGAGTATTGTCTTGTCTTTCGGTCGATTCTTGACTTTGCCTGCTTGATCAGCTCTTTTGGCTGGCTCCTTTCGTGAGTTTGGCTTTTGGCTTGAGCTCCAACATCACTGGTCTACTTCTTGGATTGCTTATTTTTATTTTTTCATAGCAAACTTTACCGGCGCGTTTAATAGCCTGACAGTCGCGCCAATTGGCGCTAGTTGCCAGTTTACTACCCGCGCCAATCCTGTCATGTCATGGCGCTAGTTTCAGCTTGACAGTTGCGCCAATGCTGAAAGGTGCTAGGGTTTTCTTGGTTTTAAGTTTTCTAAGCCTGATATGTGGTTTTGGTTTCATTTCTTCGACTGCCTAAGTGCTTTGGAGCCTTGTTTGACTGACTAGGACCTTCATCCTTTGGTTGTTTTCCCGTTTCTATCGATTTTACATTCTAGCCCTAGGGAATCTAGGTGCTATAGTGTGTCGAGCCTCCCGTGGGAGTTTTTGGTTTCTATCTGTTCATTCAACCTTGTGATTGCTTCTCTGCATTCGTTTGGTGGTTGTCTATCGTTTTATTGCGCTATTTGAGTGATTGGCTTCTTCTTCATTCGAATTCCGATTTGTCTCGCTTTGAGCCTAGATTACATGGTTCATTTGAGTCTTGGAGATTCTACTTGAAGTGGTGATTCTGGTCTTGGATGGGAGAAATTCTTTGTTTTTTCATTTTCAGGCGTTGGCGCTTGTTGTCAGTTAGAAACCCGTGGCAATTTTCCATTGGCGCTAGTTGTCAATGAGCAAGTCGTGCCAGTTGGCGCTAGTTGTCAATGACAAAGTCGTGCCAATTTCAGGGTGTGTGAACCTAAATCCTTCACCAGTGTGTCTTTCCCTTCCGATCTTTTCACTGTATGAGCATAGATTACATTGCTCATTGTTTGAAATGTCTTATTTCCATGATTGTTTGATGTAAAAGGGAATAAATGCCTTGTTTTGATCTCTTGCTTTGGAAGTCCTCTTTGTGTTTGACCTCATATGTCTTGTCACCTTTTGAGGGATTTCATGACAAAGCATTTGAAACAACGATTGCATTATTAGTGTTTGTTTACATCTCTTTTGCATTCATCCTTCATTAAGGAGATTTGCGTTCATTTAGTTTTCATCTCATAGTTTACTTTTCGTTAGAATGCATTAGATCACATTGCATTGAAAAGTAGTTTTGAGATTTATCATTGAACTTAGATCACATTGTTTAATGATTGAAAGCTAAAATCGCATTGAGTGCATTCTCTTTCATTAAAAGCATGCATTAAGTAGATTCTCATTTCATCGAAAAATGCATTGAGTGCATTCTTATCATTTGAAAAGAAAAAGGAAATTGTGCATAGATTACAATTGCATAGTTTTCGAAAAAGAGGATTTTGCATAGATTACATTGCATTATTCGCATCGTTGAATGTTTGGAATTACTTTTGGATAGTGAAATTCATCTAGTTTGGAAAAAGTTTCGTTTTCAGTGTTGTTGTTTGTTGCATCATTGTTTGAAGCTCTTCCCTTAACTAGATAGCATTCATCGAATTGAAAAGTTTTCTTTTCTCATATAGCTGCATATAGGAGATTGTCATATGACACTCGCTAGGGCCTGAAAACTGAAACGTAATTGAAGATAAACTTTAAAATTTACTCAATTTACACTAAGGCAGCATTGAAATCTAACGAAACACATTTAGAGGTCTAGGCTAGAGACGTGTTCCGGCGTCTTAAAACCTAGTAGCTATCGTTCGCCTCTTGGCTTTAGACAGCACTAGTACGGACTTGTGCTCCCCGTACCATCGCGTATATAAAGGGAGACCCCACTAGGTTTCAATCCTTTATCCATAGGAAGCCAAGTCTGCTGCCCTATACCTGTGATACACCAGACACAACATTCGGGGAGATTGCCTGCACGTACGAAAATTCCTTGGTTAATTTCTCTTTCATTATTGAAACCAAGGTGTATATTGCAATTCACGGTTATTTGGTACACCCTTTTGCCTAGTATTCCTGAGTAGTCATTTGATCTTTTCTGACTCCCTAAATTTGAAAGGATCACCAAGCGCTTGTCCTTTCACGCTTGTGTCAATCAAAGTGTTGATAGAGTCACCTTTTGTCCGTTTCTCGACTTAAAAGATGAAACAACAACATTTTTGTTTCAATGTTTTAAAATTAAATTCCCACGAAATATTCCCCGTTAAAGTACTTTAGGGTGTTTTTCTGAAGATCGTTGTTGATGGAAACTTTTCCAGAGTTCACCAACAACGGAATCCCCTCCGTTGGGAATCCTGGTCACTTTTCTCCTTTTGGGAATGTTGGTGCTCCTTACATGGCAACATTGTCCCTTCCTGGGTTAACTATTGGGTTGCCTGTTTGGTTGTTCTCAACCTCTGTGGTCTCAAATGTCTCAGCTACTGTTCAATTAGTTCCTCTTCTTGAACAACATCATGTTGATTCCAAGGTGGACCTCTCCCCTTCTTCGCCTATTTCTGCGTCCTCCTCTTCTACTTCGCCTGGTGAAAGTCTGGATTCAAGCAAACAAGTGGCTAAGAAGAAGAAGAAGATAAAGGAGAGGCTAGCTCTGCGGCTATTGCGCTTAAGAGGCCTTCCATTGATAAACCTCCCAACCCTCCACCTTAAAGTCAAGTTCCCTTGCATGTTGTGTGCACAGAGGTGACCATCTTCTTCGAGATTGCTCTGGGCATTCCAAGGTGCTCGAAGCATGGTCCACCTACGTCCGCCGTTGCCTTTGGCTCCTGGAGTCGGGGTTGGGGGCATGTCTTCTAACAGCCGGAAAAGCTTCTGCTAGCTGCAGGTGTTTACTCCCAATCCCTGTAAGTTGTGTGAAGGGGACCATGCCATTCACCTTTGTCCGTACATGGATAAAGCCAAGCGAGTCTTGGACAATGCAACTGTTTTTGCACCATGCCTCCCAGTTGGTTATAAGCAGCTGTCTTTGAGTCCTCCACTAGCTGATCCTACGATTGGTCAAGAGTCATCCTTGGTTGGTCCCGCTCCCTCGGAAATTCAAATTCAGGAATCCATTCCTGACCAACCATTGGTTGTGGGATCGGTTGAACTGGCCCCGTCTGCGGTGCACCAAGTCTTTAACATTGAGAGTGCACCTCACACCCCTCAGGTTCTTCTTGTTTCTTCAGATTCCTCGAACTTGGAGAAAGATTCTCCTGTCCCTATACCTCAAGAAGTGGCTCCTCCCCCTCCCATGATGGAGGTGTTAGAGGATACTCTTCCCAACTCCGTGATGGAAGTCGTGGAGGATGCTCCTTCTTCTATCATAACACTAGGGGAAGACCATCTCGGTTCGATGGTAGCCCCTCCGAGTAGTTTGGTCGCTTCCTTTTATTGGAATCAATTTCCAGGATACCGCCTTCCGTCTTATGTGCCTTTCGAGATCATAGTACAGGCTTTTGTTCTTGTCGTACCCAGCACCATTATAGACGAAGGTGCATCTGTTAGTGTTTTATCCTCGACTACTTGGCACGCTTTCGGTTCGCCGCCACTTGCGCCTGTTACACAAAATCTGTTGGCATTTAACAAAAGAACGAGTCAACAGTTAGGTATCCTTCCAAGGTTACATGTTACTTTGGGAGGTAAAACTGTCCATATGGACGTGATGGTTGTTCCAAGCCCCTTGGATTTCAATCTGCTCTTGGGGCTAATACACCTATGCCATGGGAGCACTTCTCTCCTCCCTTTTTCGTGTGGTCTGTTTTCCACATGAAGGTCGGGTCATGACCATCGATCAACTTTCATTCTTTGGTCCTGATGTGGAAATTGGCCCACCATCATCCCTTCCTCGCTTTTATCCACCCGTTGTATCTACCCCACTGCAGGTCAACTATGTGGCTACCTACCCCGTGCATGTACCCAGTGATAGTGCCGTTGGGCATCAGGTGATGGGGGCATTGGTTCCTAACTTCCAGGATGTTTTCCTTTCACCGAGAGTGGAACTCTTGGAAGCCATGACTTCTTGTTCATTATGATGAGGTCGTTGGAGCAGTATTCCTTGTCTTGTGTCAAGCTCCTTAAAAATGAAACAAGGTTTTTGGAGCATACAAGTCATTTTGTGTCAAGCTCTTCCGTTAAAAATGAAACAAGGTGTTCTGAGCATGGTTCTTTTTCCGTGATGTCAAGTCTCTTTAAAAAATGAAACAAGCTGGTCGGAGCACAGTTCATTTTCTTGTGTCAAGCTCCTTAAAAAATGAAACAAGTTGGTTGGAGAATAGTTTTTTTTCTTATGTCAATCTCCTTAAACCATGAAACAAGGTGTCCTGAGGATAGTTCTTTTAATGTGTCAACATTGTTAAAACAATGAAACACATTCCCGTTCAATTCGAGTCTTTGATGAGATCTCGTAAAATCCCAATCGAGTCTTTCTCTTGATCTCATAACTTGAACCTTCACTCCATCTGCCTTTCATATGGATTGAAGCTTTGGGGGCATGTACCTCGAATTGAGTCAAGCATAGTTTGTTTCAGTTTCAAGCTTGTGTAAAAATGAAACCGGTTCCAAGCATAGTTTATCTTTGTTTCAAGCTTGTGTAAAAATGAAACCAAATTCAAGCAGAGTTTCTTGATTTCAAGCTTGTGCAAAAATGAAACCTTTCCCATTTTACCTTTTGTGATTATCATTTTATCAGCCTGTTTTGCCAGATGAGCCTTGGTTTTCTCATTCCATTGTCACTATCTACTTGGCAGATCATATGCCTTCACTTGGTTGTTTTACCTGTTCCTCAGGAACCGTTGCGATGAGTGGTCTTGTTAGCCAGCCTCTTGAATTTTATCATGTTCTGAGCAATTCCACCATTACCGGAACCAGTTGCTACCCTTTATACCACTCGTTCCTCCAAGAGGAGTCAACTTTCAGCTCTTTTCTGACTCCCTAAACATGAAAATATTGCCGAGAATCTGCCGTTTTGAACTCGTTAAATGGCTGCGAACGAAATTCACTCAAATATATACAAGCATCTTTTCGGGCTGGGATAGATTAGTTACGAAAAAGGAATAGCCTAGCCTATCACGACTAGGAGGCTTTCTTAGACATAGTTTTCTACCTTTTCGGATCTGAGGAAATATTTACGAAAAGGGACTGTTGGAGTTTACTTTTCCGCCGTCTTTTCAAACTCTCTAAACATGAAAAGACGCCGAGTTCTCCCTTTGTCAGACTTGTTAAACCTAAATGACATCGGAAATTGTCAATCATGACATTATTCGAGTTTCTCCTTCCTAGGGCTCGTTAAATGTACTAGGTTGGGTTCGTCCGAAGGACGAACTTATATGACAAGCATATGGTATCCTCTTCAAGCTTGTGTAAAAATAAAGAGGTACTCACTAGAAATGGTGGGGGAAAAATGGAACCAACATCATTGTCGTGTTGGCAGTATGTCGCTCTTGAACATGGCACTTGTCTGCATTCATGTCGGGTTGGGGACATCTCATCTCATTTTCCACTTGCCTCCGTGGGTTTGAGTGATCCCTTTTGACCTCTCATCTGCTCTTTGCCTCGTCATCATGACCTTTGATCTTTTGATGTCAAATACTGCCAAATCCACAGTCGTGTCGCCAATATGTTCAAGAGAAGTTGACCTCTGCACGTATCAACCTTCCTCTGATTCTCATCTAATCCTGATTCACAAAGACATTGTGTTCCTCTGTCTCGCGTCGATGATGTGGGAAACACTATGGCCCACCTTCGATCAAGGTCACTTCCTGTCGACTTCGGCTCATTATCCAGGAAGATGATCTAGAGACTCCCTTCTGGTACCTTAGAGCCTGCATGCCTCAATGGTAGGTTCTTCGCGTTCGACGTGAGGTTTTCATCATTCGCCTCCGATCGAGTGATTCTACGGGTGTTCGACGCCAGCTCATTGATTCACATGCTCGTGAGGAAAATTTCCATAGTACCTTTGAGGCTATTTTCATTATCGTGTACTTCACGCGGTTAACAACTTTCATCATTTGCCTAGTAATCAGCGATGTTCTTTGCATGTTCGACTCTCGCCTCACTTATTTGGTGGCGTTTCGAACTTGTACTTTGTTCTAGACGCAGATGGAGCAAAACCCGGGTTTTGGTTTCCTGCTGAATCCGTGCGATTTTGTGTATTATTATGATTAGTTACATGACTCATTCACTGGATGGATGCGACCATACCTGAGTCTATTTATCAATCCTCACTGGATGGCTACGTCCATGCCTTGGATCTAGATTATTGTATACTCTGCTATGGATGGTTGTGTCCATACCACATATATATCATGTATTTGAGATATCAGTTGTAATTCTCTACGCAGGTTTTCTGACGACAGTGTTTTCAGTTGGACACGTTCTCGTAAAGAATTTCACCCCTCTCTCTCTTTCGGGCCTCATGCTTTAGGGGGCATCTGTTACACAACAATTTGTCACCGTCCCTACAATTCCTCGTCCCACACATTGGAGGGCTTGTTCCATGACCTGTGAGCAGTGACATGGTCTGAAAAAACTTTCATGACATTCCCCTAGACATGGACTTTCATTCCCTTGAAGATATCTCCTTGTGAAAAACCCTAAAAATAGCTTTTTCATCCTTGGCGCGACTAGCCAGTGTTATACCCGCGCCAATGGGGGAAATCTTCCAAAGAGGGCGCGCCAATTGGCGCTCTGTCTCAGAGTCGCACTCGTGCCAAGCTTAATAAAGGGTGTTTAAAAAAAATAAATGGCAGAAGATTGACTCCAACCAACTCCTGAACTGGTCTCTAAATTGAGTTGGGACGTTTGGCTCTGGATTTCCATGTAGAGGAAGTAGTTTTCCACCTCTCATGGAAGCTTCCTTGAGGATAGGGCCAATCCCATGATTGTAGGATCCCAACTCCTCTTCCACCATCTATAAGCTTGCCATTTTCAAGTAAGCCAATCTCCAGGAGTTTCATAGCCTAAAGAAGGGGTAAAGAGCTTTGATAGTCATCATAGTGCCAAATCCATAGCGAGGAGATCGACGATCGAAGAGAGAGGCTTGTCCCCATTTCCAAATGCTTTACCGAGACGTATTCCGCTAACGAACCGCCGAAGGAGGTTCTGGCCATAGAGCCCGGTTTTATTTTCCTTTTGTATGAATTAATGATAAGCGACTACTGCTTATGGTCCACTCGCATTGTTCATTATGATCATGAGTCAGGTCTTCCGATCGATACATAATCGTATATATCGGGTTTTATGCTCGTGTTTGTCGTGTTTCTAGGTGTGTGTGTTCGATCGGGCGGAAGAGAGGATTGTGATCTTCTGGAGCAAGGAAACGGGAGTGCCATCTTCTCTACGAACAACAGCGTTGGACTTGAGGTAGGCCTTCTTCGCAAGTTGGTTTATTGTAATTAGGAACCTGCGCCTTAGCGTGATACGATTTTTGCTAGACCCGATCTGGGCTAGTAGGGATCGCCTCTGTCCGTAGAGGGGATTTACCTCTACAACAGAGCTGGAAATTTACCATTTAATTATCAACCCTACATTCAACTAGGCTATGGTCCTTCATATGCACAACCTTCTACGGGACAATACCCCGAAATGAACATGGTGTGGAATCCATCTCAAATTCAACAGACTATGCAACCTAATGTGTAGTTACCTAATCAACCTAGACAACCTTTGGTTTATGGTCCAACCCAACAACTTGTCCAGCCTACTGTTCAAGTCCCTGCACCTGGTTCTGTTCAGCAGCCTGGGCCTAGTACACCTCAGACTCTGCCTCAAACTGCTGCAACTACTGCAACATCTGTTCAACCTACAACACATGTTTCTGGAGTATCTATAGCTCTAGTTTCTTCTATCCCTGCATCCGTGAAAATTCCTCAAGTATTTGTACCCCAGTTAGGACCCACAATTTAGACTTCACTCCAGATTCCTGTAGGACAAGCTGGTACAAGTACGACTGCCACAAGTCAACTGAAATTCACATATCAACCGTACCAGGGATAGTATCAATTCAGTCCCGTTGCACAAAAACCAGTTTATCAGTATCAACCGTATCCCAGCTATACTTATCAACAGCCTCAACAACCCCAGTTTGGTCCCGTTAATCCTAGTTTTCCGGGAGATTATACCATTCCTAATGAAAATCCGATTTTGAGTTATCCTGGATATCCTCCTCTCGGAACTGGTCTCATTACTCAAGGTTTTCATGACCCTAACCGTCAGTTACCATTTATTGCAACTTTGGATTTACCTAATTTGTCGTGCCTCATGAATGATCCTATTTATTATCTTCCGTATTGGCTGCCAATGCTTGTCCAGTGATATACCAAAATTTGAGGGTAAATCAGGAGAGGATCCATCAAATCACGTTATGACGTATCACCTCTGGTGTGTGTCTAATTCGATAATTGATGATTCAATTCGGTTAGGCCTTTTTCAATGAACTCTTATTGGTCTTGCTGCCAAATGGTACATTGAGTTACCACGAGGCTATTTTAATAATTTCAATCAGTTAGCAACTGCTTTCTTAACTCATTTTCAGTTTCCTGTCAGATACGACAATGGCACGGAACTATTGACTTCACTAAAACAATCCACGTCCACGTATATTTCTGATCATATTCACAAATGGCGACGTAGGAGGCGTATAGTGAAATTTTTCATTCCGGATCAAATTTTGGCGGAATGGTTCATTAAATCATTATTACCCAAAATCACTGAAGATGTAGCTAAGGGAGGAGTTGTTACTAAAGAGAAATTCATTGCTCAGGCTCAGTACCTTGACCTCGTTTATACGCAGTCAGGTACTTTACATGAAAAAATCCCTGATCTTCCAAAACACGGTCAAATAACTGCAGCTCCTTAAGGGTCTCATGCCACTGATGGTATGATTGGTTCAGTTAGTACTAAAACCAAGAAGAAATCTTCAAAGGATTCTTCTCCTATAATAACTTTACTTCATTCCCTGAAAGGAGATTCTTACGCTGAAGTTTCTGCCGACATCCATGTCGTAGAGTCATCTACGACCAAATCTAAATCTGGCAGTAAAAAGAAGGGGAAGAATAAAAAAAAACAAAATTAATAAGATAAAACAGATAAAAATGAATCTAATGATGAAAAACGCAAACCTTGCTATCCTTGTTTCATTTGCGACGAGGATCATTTTACCAAAGAATGCCCACATCGAGCAAAGGTTTCGAAATTCGTTAAAGTTTCTCAAATGCTTGTTGTCATGAAGGATCCTTTTCCTACTCAAGATAGTAAGATGATTGGTTCTACCTCGAATGCCTCAGAAGAACCCATTCTGATGATGTCTCATGTCAATATTATGACGCGATCGCAAGATTATGGTAGTAAAATTCCTGTTGGTGGTAAAGAGCAGAATCTTCTAATTCAAACACATCAACTACACCTCCTCCTATTTCTGATCCGCTATAGATCAAGAAACCCAACTTAGAATTAGTAATCAAACCACCTTCTAAAGGTGTACTTCGTAAATCAGCTTGCAATCCACATGCGAGAGCTGCTCAGAATTACAACATTGTTGAGGACTTAGCTATTTCCCCTTCAACAATGTCAGCTTTGGAAGTGCTGCAATCGTGCCCAACACAGCGTAAATTACTATTGTCTGCCATAGGATCTGTCGATTTTCAGGATTCGAACCTAATAATATTCGATTTAGAGAATAGTACACCCTGCCTACCCCATCAAATGGCTTTCCAGATTCCAGTCTTAGTCAAAAACAAACCTTGCTTTCGTACTATTATTGATGAAGGGGCTTCTATGTGTATTATGTCGATCTAGTGTTGGAAATTGCTTGGTTCTCCCACACTCAATCAATCTCTGACAATTCTAAAAGCTTTTGATGGTCGAGGGTTCCATCCTTTTGGTATTTTGCATAATTTACCTATAGAGGTAGAAGGAAAAATCGTAAATCTCGATGTGGAAGCAGTTGATGCCCCTCTAGATTACAACCTTCTCCTAGGTCGCAGTTGGTCTTATGCTATGACTGTTGTTGTTTCATTGGCCTTTCGGCTTATCAAGTTTCCACACAAAGGAAAGATCATTACAATAGACCAGCTGACTTATTTTTCATTTGATCCAGCCTCTACAGATAGTATTCAACACATCGATAAAATGGATATCCCTTACAAGGATGTCAACGTAGGTTTGATTAAAGATTCTGGTTTACTAGGAACTTTTTCCTTTCCTGCTCCCAACGTATCGCCTCCTATCGCAAATATTCATATGATTTCATCAAATAATGTTACTTTTGATGATCCTTGGATCGTACCTTCCAATTCCGAGGTGGATTCATTTGATGGCGCAATGCCTTTGAGTCCCTTTGAAATTGCATATCAGGCTATACAATCGTTTTCTGATCCTTCTTCAACCGAAAATGATCCAATGAATGTGATCCATGAGGAATCACTTTATATATCTAGCTTAGCTACAACGAAATTTCCTGATCTTGTTCATACTAATGAACAGATTCGTGAACTCTTGTCTGTTGATGATTTACCATGGGAAGATCTACATCACCGATCTTCATTTTTACCTAAGCTTGATCATTTTGAAAATGATTTCTCTTCAATTTTTACTATTGATTATGTCAAAGAACCACAGAATCCATTGCAACATTCTGATTCTGAGTTAAATTTGGAAAATATCTCTCGAACGATTCCTATTGACATTTCAGTTAAGCCAAGAATTGTTGAAAACATCCATATAGGTGCTTCCTGTACGGATGATGAAATCCAAACTTATAAAGCCCTATTTCAAGAATTTCATGACATGTTTGCCTGGTCATATGAAGAAATGCCAGGAATCGATCCGTCAATTGTTGTCCATGAAATTAAGACTTACCCGGATGCTAAACCTGTCCAACAACGCTTACGTCAAATACATCCGCGAAAAGCTGTTGCTATCAAAGCCAAAGTTGAGAAATTACTTCGTGTGGGTTTCATTTGTCCAATTCCTTTAACCAATTGGGTATCGAATATTGTTCCTATCAACAAAAAACAAGGAACGATAAGAGTATGTATCGACTATAGGGATATTAATCGAGCTTGTCCTAAAGACAATTATCCAACCCTTTATATCGATTAAATTATTGATGATTGTGCCAGTAGTGAAATGTTCTCCTTTATGGATGGTTTTTCCAGTTACAATCAAATCAATATTCTCCCTACTGATCAACCTAAAACAAATTTCATTTGTCCGTGGGGAACATTTGCTTATTGCAAACTACCCTTTGGATTGAAAAATGATGGGGCAACTTTTCAAAGGGCTATGTCTTACGCATTTCATGACATCAAGAACATTGTGCAGTCTTATCTCAATGATTTACCTTCCCATTCATCGCGTAGAGCTAATCATCTCACTCATTTACAAGCTATCTTTATGAGATGTATGCATTATCGAATTCGGCTGAATCCACACAAATGTGTTTTATGTGTAGAATTGGGTCGCTTACTGGGATTTGTCATTTCAAAAGCAGGCATTTGTGTTGATCCATCGAAGGTTGAAGCTATCGTCAATCTACCTCCTCCTTCAACTCTTCGCCAACTCCAAAGTTTGCAAGGGAAAGCAAACTTTTACGTCATTTCATTCCTAACTACGCCGAGTTAACAAAGGGTTTTACCAGGTTGTTAAAAGAAAATGTTCCATTCATTTGGGATGAGATCGCTGATCGATCTTTTGATGCACTCAAACATGCGTTGACCCATGCACCGTTACTACATCCTCCCAATTACAACCAGGATTATTTTTTGTACCTCGCCGCTTCTCATTCCACCATTGGGATGGTTTTAGTTCAAGAAGATGAATTCAACAATGAACATGTGATTTACTATCTTAGTCGAAATATGCATCCGAATGAGATAAAATATTAGCATGTGGAGAAATTAGCCTTGGCAGTTGTCCAAGCTGTCCAAATATTTCGTCACTACATCTTATTATGCAAAACCACAGTGATTTCTGACTGTAACCCCATGATGTATATCTTGACCAAACAATTGCTAGGGGGAAAGTATTCCAAATGGATAGTTATCCTGCAGGAATTTGACTTGGAATTTGAAAAATCCAAGGCAAAGAATTCTTTGGTTTTTGTTGAACTGATGTGTGATTTCTCGTGTACTGATACTGAAACTGTGGCGCAACAGCCCATTGCAGACGAATCCTTGTTTCTTATCAGTACTCTTGATCCTTGGTATGGGGATATTATTGTTTATCTCCAAACCAAATCTTTTCAGCTTGAAATCTCATGATCTCAACGACGGAAAATACGTTTCCAATCCCAACAATACAATATTATTGGTGATACACTCTATCGTCGTGGAGCAGATTCTATTTTCCAACATTGTCTTACTCATGAAGAAGCTGAGAAGGTTCTGAATGATTTTCATTCTAGAGAAAGTGGCGGTCATTGTTTGTGCTCAACCTAGTCTCCTAAATTGAGTTCATTAATTGTCAACCATGGTTGGTAAACTGCTGAAGTGTGGTGCACTATATATGCCTAGGTATTTGTTTCTCACTACGTTGTGTCTAGTGTTTTATGATGTTTTCGGGTTTTTATGGTTTTATGTTCACAAGGGAAAGAACTAAATGCTGGTGGAAAGAAGCTACTGGCTAAAAACAGAGTGAAGCCTAAATTATGGATGACAAATGACAAATGCAAATACTGAAACAAAACAAAGCCTCAACTATGGCTAGCAAATTACAAAGCTTGATAATGACTTCAAGGAAATAAATCACAACATGAGCTTAACTTGTCCAATTCATTCATTAAACATGTTTTGGAAGAGCTTGAGAAATGGGCAAGTAAGTGTAAATAAAGTTCTCCTAACTAAACAATCAAACAATCAACTTACAATGTTACAACATCTCATCCATGATTAAAGGTCTATTGGAATATATTTGGAAAAGAACATTTGTAGCACCATAAGACTTCTATTCTAAACTATCTTCTAATTCTGTTCTGCAACTCAATTTAACACCAT